>JAHMTN010000263.1:2317500-2631884 GCA_019915205.1 Eucalyptus rudis | reverse complement strand
GTTCGAGCAGGTGAGACTTTGATTGGGAGATAGCGTCCCCGTTCAACTCCAACTATGTCCGCCAACATATTCACATCTACCACATAGACTTTGTCTCGAACACTGAATGAAATTCTATTCGCATCCAAAAAGCTAAGATTTGAATAGAAATAAGCGGTCAGATGATCATACCCGTCTGTAGAGTCAGAGCAGAAAGTCTCAAGTTGAAGCAAATTCAACTTCTCTCTTAGGTTCAAGTTGATGGAATCCAGGAAGTCAAAATCAACACTTCTAGGGTTGATTACCCCTCTTTTCAACAGACTGTAATACACTTTTTCCTGATCCTTGGATTTAAACAAATCCATCCGATTTCCTTTCACCTTTGCCGCCACACCCATTTTAGGTTTAAATTCAATGAACATTTTGTCATCATCATTCCCGTCAATCAGATTTTGTCCTGGCATACGAGGATCTCTTGGAATGTTCGCAAGTGCTTCCTCTGCTTTTCCTTTCGGGGCAATTCCCCATTCCTCCATTTTCTTCAGAAAAAGATACTCATTCCCATAATTTTTGTCCTTAAGGAAGTCATCTATGTAGTTCAATGGAGTACCTGTGCTTTTCAATGCACAATAAAGTTTATACAAAAAGGAGGGCTTTTGAACTCTTACTAGGTCGGCATCCTCGATTATCTCTTCTTCCAGATTATGACTTGCACTTTGTGGGGCAGGAGATGCTGAATGACGTGGAGGAGAGCGAATCGAACTTTGTCGCTGACCAGGTAAGTCTTCTTCCTCAGTGAGATCGAAATGAGTCGGTCCCTTCTTCATTCTTTGTGGTCCCCTGTTTGCGATTCTTGATGATTTCCTCGAAGACGACATCTTTCTTTGTCTATTGGAGGATTCCTTCACTTGCTTTCCCAAGAAAAATGACCACTTTCTCGACGATGAACAAAGAGTAGAAACAGTATCGAGAGGAGAGTGCTTTTTAGGGTTTTGAAAATTGGGGAAAGGAAAAAAAACTGTATATATATAACTCAGTTTTTGAAAAAGGAAGTTCAATCGGTGCAAGGAAAGTGAATGATTACTTCTTTTCAAAATCGATAACTGCCAAAATTATTAAACAAAAGATTGTACCTTTTCGAGTTAATTATAACTAAATGACAATTAGTACCTTTTAGATGAAATACAACTTACAGTCTTTAGCCACAAATGTCTGAGTCTCAGGACTTAGAGTCTAAGAGATCAGAGTCTTAGAGTTGGTGAGTCTCTAGACTTTAACTTCTTCAAGCTTCAAAATGTTGAGTCTCGAGCGGATAAAGTCAAACTGATTCTTCTCCAAAGGCTTTGTGAATATGTCCGCTAGTTGACTTTTTGAATCAACAAATTGAATCGAGATTTCTCCATTTTGAATATGATCTCTAATAAAGTGATGACGAATCTGAATATGCTTTGCTCTTGAATGAAGGATTGGATTTTTGGTGAGATTGATAGCGCTGGTGTTGTCACATCTGATTTCTGTGCATGAATCTTCAATGCCAAAGTCTTGTAGCTGTTGTTTTATCCATAGAATTTGCGAACAGCAGCTTCCAAGAGCTACATACTCTGCTTCTGTCGTTGAAAGAGCTACAGTGCTTTGCTTCCTCGAAAACCAAGACACCGTTCTGTTTCCAAATAGTTGACAAGTTCCAGAAGTGCTCTTTCTATCGACTCTGCAACCGGCCAGATCTGCATCTGAGTATCCTAGAAGATTAAAGTCTCCCCTCTTTGGATACCAAAGACCGATGCTTGAAGATGAAGCAACGTATTTGATAATTCGTTTCACGGCAATGAGATGTGATTCTCTAGGATCTGATTGAAACCTAGCACAGATACAAACACTAAACAAAATATCAGGTCTAGAAGCAGTAAGATAAAGAAGTGAACCGATCATGCTCCTGTACAGCTTTTGATCTACTTTCTTCCCTTCTTCATCCTTGTCTATCTTCTGAGAACATGACATTGGTATGTCGATCTTTTTGCATTTTTCCAATCCAAACCTTTTGACAAGATCATTCGCATATTTTTCTTGATGGATGAAAGTTCCTTCCTTCATTTGTTTCACTTGGAGTCCAAGAAAGAATGTTAATTCTCCCATCATACTCATTTCAAATTCATCCTGCATAGACTTAGAAAATTTCTTGCAAAGACTTTCATTAGAAGATCCAAAAATAATGTCATCAACATATATTTGAACAAGTAAAAAGTTTTTGTTTTCCTTTTTGATAAACAAAGTAGTATCTACTTTACCTTTGACAAAACCATTTTGTAATAAAAACTTACTTAATCTGTCGTACCAAGCTCGAGGTGCTTGCTTTAGACCATACAGAGCCTTTTTCAGTCTGAAGACTGAGTCTGGCTTCTTTGGGTCTTCAAATCCAGGCGGTTGTTCCACATAAACTTCCTCATGGATAAATCCATTTAGGAATGCACTTTTGACGTCCATTTGGAATAGCCTGAAATTTTTGTAACAAGCAAACGCAAGTAATAGACGAATAGCTTCTAACCTTGCAACGGGTGCGTAAGTCTCGTCATAGTCTATTCCTTCTTCTTGCGTATATCCTTTGGCCACAAGTCTTGCTTTGTTTCGTACGACTTTTCCTTTTTCGTTCATTTTGTTCCTGAATACCCATTTGGTTCCAATAACAGTTTTACCTTTTCGTTTAGATGTCAATTCCCAGACATCATTGATGTTGAACTGTCTGAGCTCTTCTTGCATAGCTTCGATCCAGCTTTCATCAGATAAGGCTTCTTCTATGCTTTTTGGCTCAATTTCAGAGATGAGAGCCACAGCACTAGATTCTTCATGCCTTTTTGATCTGGTGCGGATTCCTTCATTAAGTTCGCCAATAATAAGATCTTTGGGATGACTGGATTTGTGCTTCCAGTTACCAGGTTGATGCTCTCTTTCTTTATTTGATTCTCCATGAGCGTCTTGATGATGGACTTCCAGAATCTGAGATGCTTCTTGAGATGTAGACATTTGAAGATCTAGAGCGGATTCAGTCTCTTCGAACTGAGTCTGGCTGGATTCATCTTGCACTGAGTCTTGGAATTTGACATTCATTGATTCTTCCACAGACTGGCTTTTTTTGTTGTAGACTCTGTAGCCTTTGCTTGATGTAGAATATCCAAGGAAGATGCCTTCATCTGATTTTTCTTCAAACTTACCAATTCGATCATTTGCATTTTTCAAAATAAAGCATTTGCAACCGAACACATGAAAGTATGAAACAATAGGCTTCTTACCTTTGAACAATTCATAGGGGGTTTTATCAAGAATAGGTCTTAGAAAGACTCTATTTATAATATAGCAAGCAGTTGAAACAGCTTCAGCCCAAAATCGTGAAGAAATTTTACTTTCAATTAAAAGTGTTCTAGCCATTTCTTGAAGAGATCTATTTTTTCTTTCCACAACTCCATTTTGCTCTGGAGTGTACGGAGAGGAAAACATGTGATTAACACCAGATTTATCACAGAATCTCGTAAAATCTTAATTTTCAAATTCACTTCCATGATCTGTTCTTATACTAGAAATAGCACATCCTTTTTCATTTTGAACCTTTTTAGCAAACTTTTCAAAGTATGAAAAGGTTTCTGATTTATTTGCAAGAAAATATACCAAGGTAAAACGAGAGTAATCATCTACAATTACTAGACAATATTTCTTACCTCCAATGCTCTGGGTTCTTGTTGGTCCGAAGAGATCCATATGAAGCAACTGTATTACATGATTAGTAGATACATGATTTATTTGCTTAAATGAATTTCTTACCTGCTTTCCCATAATGCATGGAGTGCATAAGTCAGACTTTTGGTATGGCAGTTTAGGTAGACCTCGAACAAGCTGCTTTGAAGAGATTTTGGCTAATTGCTTCTTGTTGATATGGCCAAGCTTTCTATGCCATAGAATTGCTTCATCTTGAATTGAGATTAAGCATTGTTCTTCATTTGGCTTTACATCAAGGAGGTAGATGTTTCCATGCCTTCGACCCATGAAAGACTGAGTCGAATCTTTGCTAATTCCAGAACATATGCCTTCTTGAAAGAAGATTTTGTAACCAGTATCACACAATTAGCTAATGCTGAGTAGATTGTAGTTGAGTCCTTCCACTAGAGAGACATTGCTTATTGTGAGATTTCCAATTTTCGCAATTCCGAATCCCACAATACTTCCTTTGCTATTTCCTCCGAATGAAACTTTTCCACCATTTACTTTAATAAGCTTTATGAAACATTCTGAGTCTCCTGTCATGTGTCTTGAGCATCCGCTGTCAAGATACCACTTTACCTTCTTTTTGACAGAGACCTGCATTCAAAAAAGAGTCTCAAGCTTTCTTTGGTACCCAAATTTTCTTGGGTCCTTTGGTGTTAGTAGGATGAGCATTATTAGGCCATACTCTCGTAACAGGCTTCCAAACCATAGGACAATCTTTTTCAAAATGATCCTGACTGTTACACTTAGAACATCTTAAAGCATTTCGACCTACAGGCTTTACAAAAACTCTTTTGAAATGATTTTTATAAGCCTCTCTCGATGGTCTTTTCTTTATTCTTTCTTTTACTTTCGGAAAATCAATCAAAGGGATTGTTTCAGCTGTCATACCTAGACCCGACTTATTAAAGTAAGGTCTTTGGATTGAAAGGACTTTTTCAAGTTTTTCGGACCCTATTGAAAATTTCTTTGAAATATTTGATAAATCAGTTTTTAAGAAAGCATTTTCTTTTGAAAGATTGTCTTCACTTTCTTTAAGAGTAGAAACATTCAAGTCTAAATTTTTTACCTTTTCTTCTAAAATGTTTTCCTTTTGTTTTAAAACTGAGTTTTCCTTTTTAAGTTCGGAAATCCTTTTAAGAGAAGTCTTAAGACTAAAACATAACTCATCAATATATTTAGAGACTTTGACAGGGATTTTATAATCACTTACCTCAAATTCACTGTCTGAGTCTGATCCAGAGTCTGAGTCTGATTGCGCCATTAGACACAGGTTGGCATATTCCTCATCACTCTCTTCACACTCTGTATCGCTCCAGGTTTCGGCTTTAAGAGCTTTTCGAAATTTCTCAGCTTTTCCTCTTTTCTTTTTCAGAAGAGGACAGTTGGGTCTGATGTGTCCCTTCTTTTTACATTCGAAGCAAACTACTTCTTTGTTTGGTTCCTCATCATCAACAGACTTGGTCTGCTGTCTCTGAGAACTTTGTTTCTTTGGGATGAACCTTCTGCCTTTTCTATTCAGTTTTCTGAATCTTCTTATCATGAGGGCGAGCTCCTCATCATCCATATCATCTTCAGAATCTGCATCATCAGAATCATCATTTGATTTTAATGCAATAGATTTCTTACCTCTTGGATCTTCGTCTTCATTAATTCGTTCCACTTCGTAAGACTGAAGAGTTCCAATCAGTTCGTCTACAGATAATGGCATGATTCTTTGCGTCTCTCTTATTGAAGTCTTTATATGATTCCAATCCTTGGAGAGTCCACGTAGAAGCTTGTTCACCTTCATGGGATCAGAAATTTTTTGTCCTTGGTTCTCAAGACCATTGACAATATCTGTAAAACGACTAAACATGTCAGTTATAGATTCTCCTGGTTTCATTTTGAAGGATTCATATTGACCAAGAAGAATGTTAATTCTGGTCTCCTTCACTCAATCTGTCCCTTCATAAGTGATATGTAACCTGTCCCAGACTTCTTTTGCTGTGACACAAGAAGATATTCTGTTATATTCAGTTGGTGACAAAGCACAATATAAAGAATAAATTGCTTTAGCATCGAGTGCTTGTCTCTTGTTTATTTCTTCTTGAGACATTCCGCTGGTTTCAACGGTTTCTTTTCCTCTTTCAGTGATTGATGCAGCAGCAGGAGTGATTCCTTTTTCCACTACGTCCCATTCCAGAGGATCCTTTGATCGTAGGAAAGCTTTCATCTTGTTCTTCCAGATGTTGTAGTCCTTTCCATCGAAGTAGGGAGGTCTGGTATTGCTTTGCCCCTCCATCAGCCCCGGTGCTAGCATACTAGCCATGGATCTTTTACTCTGAAGTAAAACACTTCAAACAAAGTAAGAACACGGGCTCTGATACCAATTGAGATAGCTAGTACGAGTACCTAGAGGGGGTGAATAGGTATACAAAAAAATTTCTCGAAGCTTGCACGATATTTAAACAATTAGAGAATTTGCAACAGTTAAAACTTCAATCGCAAGACTGAGTAAGGGAAAGAGAGAATTGAACACTCAGTTTATAGTGGTTCGGCTTGGTTCAAGCCTACGTCCACTCTTCTGCACTGACAGCCGATTGGCTGGATTCCACTATGATCAAAGAGTTGTTACGGTGTTGATCTTCCTTGATTTCTAGGTGTAGATGATCTACCACACTCGCTCAAGGCGTCACCAAGTATAAACACTCTCAGTATACAATTTCGCTCAGTCTCAGCTAACAATCAAGGATCTTCAGACTCTGGAATTTTTCTATCGATCACACACTTAAAACAACTAGAACGTCTTCCTTTTATACTCCTTCATGCCATCATAGCCGTTGGCACTTACCAAAGGAATTCCTCCAATCTACCCGTTGGACGGAATCAATCAAGAAGATCATCCGAGCTATTTAAGGAATCTGATGATAGCCCATCAATCCTGTTCGCCCATACAATCAGGATCTCGGTTTCCAAGAATAGAATAATCCAAGATTATTTCGTCGACCATCGGATCTTCAATCGATCTTAGATAAGAATTAAAGAATCCGAAATGATTATCCAACCAAAGAATCTATTCCAGAGGATAGGATCAAATCCTCAATCATAAACCTCGACTTTGGATTTCCTTCAACACTGGATTAGAAAGACTGTCAGTGAGAATAATTTTGAGTCTTGAGTCTTGAGTCTTGAGTCTTGAGTCTTGAGATAACAAAGTCTTGAGACTATAAATTCTTGAGACTTTAACTATCGATATCCAGACTTAGACTGATAGAAATGTTTTGTCAGCTTCAAAATATTCTGGAAAGATTTCTCCAACAAAAAGAAGTATTTGATCATGTAAATAGTGCTATGGATTACAATTATGTTTTTTGTTATTGTAGGGAAATCTTACTCCTCTAGCTGTTGGGTGAAGGAAATCAATTAAATTCAAACTATTGGTCATTTATAGGGATGATCCATTCTCGTATGGCATGTCGTTATCATGTCGAGTTGAAATACGTGAGTTTAATCGAGATCTTTCGCATCCAATGCTCGTTAATAACCTGATGATTCAGGTCAATAAGGTGAAGACACAAATTTTATCTAAATTATAAAATGAGAAAAGAATTGAAAAGAAAAGAAGATGATAATTATTACCAAGGCATAAGCACCGGCAGCAGCGGCACCGAGCTCGCCGAGCTGCTGGAGGTGCTTGTGGTGCTTCTCCTCCTTCCTGTAATTGACCGTAGGCTCCGTGAAGATGACCCCAGGCTCTGTGAAGGCATCATCCTTCTTGTGGTGGCTGCGGTGGTGGTTGTGGTGGTGGTGATGGTGGTGTCCTTCGGCCATGGTTGGAGGTTGTTTTTTTTTTAGGAATACTAGAATTGACGAAGGATCAGGGAAAGGACTATAGCTGAATTGTATGATATGCGTTGTGAGACTGTTAGAGAGGGAGGGGCGTATTTATAGGGAAAGTTGGCACATGCAAAGTCTCGCGTCCAATCGGGCCAACGCGGGAGGCCTTAAACGTGTGATGGACGGTCGGGATTGCTTAGTCTGGTTCTGCTCGATGCATTTTTGTCTTCTTTCGATAAAGCAGTTGTTCGTATGTCAAACAAAAACAAAAATAATAAAAATTAGGGGATGACCTTTCTTTTTTTTTCTTTTTTTTTGGGGGGTTCTAGTTGAGGGATTTTTGGGAGGACAAATTCATTAGAGAACAATGCTCTAACAATACCATATACTTGACAATGATGTTTTTATCGTTTCCCTTTGATTTGTCTGATGATAATTTCTTAGTCTTGAGCTTGAATTGCAAGATTTGTTTACTAATGTAATTGTTGGGGTCCAAAGTCTAGGATGAAACTTTCTGGTGGAGGTGGGTGGTTTTAACTTATTAATTAAGTAATCGCAATGCATGAATGTGCTCTATGGGTCATCCCGTGGTTTCATACTGACTCGATTTTGCAAAAGTGGTCGTCTTTTTTTAGATGCTTTAAGAATAAGAGAATACGTTAATTTTTTCATCACTGTACTTCCGTTTTTTCTTTCTTTTCCTGCTATACTCTTAGATTGTTTGTAAGAGACATGGCATTATACCCCTATTAATTTTCAGGGGACGAAACCCGAATTTAATTAGATAGTAGAACTAGTTCGTATATGCTCCATCAATGCATTTAGTGGAACCCCTTCATTTTAGAACTGGTTGATGCGCCTATTTACATATAAAATCAATGGGGTAGATATTATCTAGTGTTAATTAGAAGGTGGACATCAATAAAACATATATAAATGAATAAATAAGTAAAATTAAAAATTCAAGAACTATATCGCTCATTGCACATTATCCAAAGCATCCAAGTACTAACACTCTTTGCCTATGATTTGAAAGCAGGCTGTACATCTTTATTTCCAGTGGTAAATATCAAAGCTCGTTTGAGATGATGCCCTTTTTGGCCTCGGTTCTCTCGTACTTTAGATGCATGTCTCCATCCATATATACTTTGAAAAACAATCGTGTCAGTTATGATTTGAAGAACATTCTCTTCTTTGACTTTCCATTGTTTCTATAGGATTCCAAACACCATTCTCTACGACCCAAATCAAGACTGGGCATGTTCTAACCGGGTTGGCAAGACCAATAAAAAAAAACCAAGAAATAACCGAAATTCAAGTGCAACCCGAAGATCTCCGGAAGCTTCGAAGGCGGCCGTGGAGGAAAGGCAATTGGCTATGGCTCGCCTCAGCAGCTCGAGCAGCTTCTTCATTGAGGAAGATCTCGACCTCGAAACGCGCCAAAGCGACCGGTCCCATTATCACCGGCGCCGAATTGCCGGTGTCTCGAGATGCTCTAATATGGTCGTATGATGCATGGTTGAAAGCCCGACATGTCTAGCTTCGATGAATCAAGTTTCCCTGCAATTTGGAAGTCCTTTGAAGGAAATTATGCCCGAAGTACTAAGAGGAGGAAATATGAGATATTGTTAAGTTTCAATATAGTTCGATGCAAGCCACGCCGGTGGTATGGCCAGGCACGAGCAGGCTATCGGCATGCATGGTCGGGCTGGTGGGATGGCTATGTCACGGGCTGGTTGCATGAATTTATGGGTATAAATACTACTATTATCTTTTCGTACTAAAATACACAGATAATGATTTCAAGTTCTTGTTTCAAATCAATTTTACAAAGTACAGTCACATTATGAGGAAAAATTGTCTAAAAAGTCATAAATTTATTACATTTTGACCAATTCAATTTTAATTATTTCAATTGTGTTAATTGAATCATAAACATTTTCACGTGTTGTTAATTGAGTTTACCCGACTAATTTTAATCGAAAATCACTGACGTGGATGCCAGTAGAGCTACATCGGGCGATTGGGGTTGATGTGACCAATTTTTATTTTTTTAAATAAATTTTCTTCTTTATTTATTTATTTTCTTTTTTTCCCTACCAAGTCTGACAAGGATCGCCAGCTAACCCTTGCCAACTGGAAGGCAAGGGTTGGGCGACCCTTGTTGGTGACTTGGTGAGGGCCGCGATGATTGAGGGCTTAATGGTTGGTGAGGGTTGGCCAGCAGCTCTTTTGCTAGGCTTGAAAAAAACGAGAAAAAAAGAAAGCTAATCGATTAATACATATCCATGGATGCCCGTGTGAATTATGCAAAATCAAAAGACTGTTTAGTTTGGCGTTCACCAAGTCATATCTAAATTTCTTTTTCACTGAAATAAAATAACCTTCCAATATCTTATAAAAACTTTGCAAAGATTTGAGGTGTACGTATGGTGACGTGAAGATTTTTCTAAAAAACTCAAACGCGTTTTGACATTATAATTCCATGTTTTTGTCTCCTACGTTTGATCAGGGGCACATATGGCCCAGTGCACTCCTCTGGAAGTCGCGTGTCGGTTTTTGGTGCCTTCGCGTTCGCCCCTAAAATGCATACTCGGATGACGGCGGGTCTTCGCCGCGTCGGCGACTTCGTCTTTGTCAACAAAACCAAAATGAACGCTCCGACGATGGCGTGTCTTCGCTTCGTTCGCCTTGACGCGTGGTCCTTACCGTGTGATAATGCTCTCTTCGTCGCGAGGATTTGGCCAGCATCGACTTCTTCACATAATCCCAAGATGCAGCAGCGTGACACGACGAAATCCTTGCGTGGAGCAGCCTTGTCCGGCATTGCATGGCTAAAGTACCGCCTGACGCACGCGTCGAAACGGAATCTAATGGGATCTACACATAAGAAAACGTTCGATTATCTGTTGAATCCTAGCGGGAGAAGACTAAATCTGATCAAGCCATGAGAGTATAGAGTTTATGTAGCTACACAAAATTGCGAGAAAGCTCCTTTTTCCATGACCTAATGATAGAGTTTTCTTGCGTGGCGGATGTGGCCTGCCGCCGCGTTAGAGATCTCCGATGAAATTTCATCCAAAGAATTATATTAAAATTTCATGTAAAGATTTAAATTAGCACAACTTAAAAAGTTTTAGGACAAATTTGACTTCCATAATTAAGTAATTTTCCAGGTTCATTTGAGGCAAATTAATGATTACAGCTGTAATTGGTCATTAGCAACGGATCGATCCAACAAGTGAAGGAGAGGAGAATTTTGAGAAAGAAAGGGAGATTAATTGGAGGGGGAGCTTTCCTTTTTATTGCTTTTGGGGGCCCGCTGGCAAAGCCCTCCTGGCCCAAGGCCACCAGTCAAATAGATGGGCCCTGGGTTTGGGCCTTCGGGCCCATATAATTCGATTTAGGCTGAGCCTTTTACTAGGCCATCTTGAGAGAATATGGGCCTGATCTACACAGCCCGACGTGGCCCAGCCCAATTGCCACCCCATCTCATTATGTAAGTCCATATATTAGGTAAGCACAAAATCGTCTCATTCAGTGAAAATTCAACTATTAACTTTAGATAAAAAAAAGATATTATAAACTTTATTTATTTATTTGGCTGAAGTTATTGGATCTATATTATTAAAAACAAAGTGTCATTTATATTCCTAAAAGAATCCCTCCAAGGCCCGTAGTTTGGGCCTTAGGGCCCACATAAGTTGATTGTGCTAGCCCGACCAGCCCCGGCCCAATTGCCACCCTTCCTCATTATGTAGTCGATATATTAGGTATGAGTGGAATCATCCATTTAGCAAAGATTTAATTATTAACTTTATTTTATTTTTTGCTAATTTTTTGGATCTAGATTTTTATACCAAAAGTATCATCTATATTCCAACAAGAATCCCTCCCTTGCCCGGGTCAAGAAGCATTCAATGGGCTAGGGCGGCCCCCATTTTCCAGAATTACTATTAAAAAAAATATAATGCCGACTTATTAATTAGCCACCCACTTTCCTTTTATTCATAAACCCACCTCATAAAAATCCTTCTCCCATCTATTTATGGAACAGATAGTTGTTTAGAAATAAATTTAGAAATAAATAGTTGGTTGCTTACCAGTTAAAAAAAAAAAACTGATGGTTGTGTACAATTATTTATAAAAACAGCAAATCGCTTCATCCAAAATTTTGTTATCAACATAAAAATGCTTAGTTTTTAAAAGAGTAATATGAAAAAGGTTTATATATATATATATATATATATATCTTCATCCAATTAAGGTCATTAAAATAGTTCCCAAGGTGCTCGGCATGCGCATGGAAACTTAGTAAAGCTTTAAATCACAAGTGAATCACAAGACAACTAACCAACCTCCGAATAAAATCCTACCAAAGAAATCGCTATTACCGCTCTCGTCGTCTCTCATGAATCAAAATTAAATTACTAAGACTCACAAGCTTATAAATAACATCTCATTTTTTTTTTCACTTTCCACTCTTACCTAATCTAGATCTAGCAATCTTTGTCAATCCTAAGTTCCCAGTACAATTCTTTTCAAAATAAAAATAATTTAGTACGAAGAACAAACCGAACCAAACCAAATCACGCTTCAATATATCTGAAAAGATAAAATTAAAATATATTTTACGTACCTACACACATATATATATAATATATAATTTGAGGGTCAGTGAACTGTGAAATGACCTTTGACTGTACTAGTAGTACTCGGCGAGGAGGAGGACGGAAGGAAAAAAGGAGCCCGTGTCGTTTCACGCTTTGGTGAGGGCTAAAACCTAAAAACGCAACGCCAGGGCAGGGCCGCTGCTGCTCCGCCCGCTGCTGCCAAATGCCTACATAGACATTACGTTGGATATTCTCTCCCTTCCCCCTTAGCCCAAAACCAAAACCCAGCCAAAGATCTCTCTCTCTCCTCTCTCTCTCTCTCTCTCTCTCTCCTCGTCCTCTTCTTCCTCGCCCCACATCATCACCATCGACTCCGCTCCCTCGCTCGATCGAATCGAGCTCCCCCTCTCCCTCTTGGATTCCGCCGATCGCCGCCGCCGCCGCCGCCGCCGACCGACGACGACCGTCTCCGCCGCCGCCGCCGCCGCAGCCGCCGCCCGCACGCCGTCTCCGGTGGGCCCGTCCGAGGAAGCCGCGACAATCGGTCACCGGCGTCGCCTGGCGCCCTCGCGGTTTGATCTGGCTCCGTGCGCGCCCGCGGGTGAGTTCGGTGAGTTCTCTCTCGGCGCGTTGCGGTCTCCGCCTCCGACCTCCGACCTCCGACCTGGGCTCCCGATCGGGTCAGCGGGTCGATTGGGGTGGGGGCTCGATGGTGGAATCCGCATTTGGTTTGACTAGCGGGGAATTAGGTTTTTTAATTTTTTAATTTTTTTTTTTATTGGGGCGAGATCGTGTAGGTGGTGCGGTGGGAAAAGGGGATTGCCGATTTGGTCGGTTTAGGGTTTTCGTCGAGGATGGGGGCTGATTGGGGAGATGCTTGCGATTTCGGTTTGTGATGGGTTGGGTTGGGTTCCTAAACGAAAGTTCAGGGTTTTCTCAGAAGAATTGGTTTGGTCTGTGATCCGTGGTGTCCTGGATCACATGAGATCGACCCTGGTGACACTGCTGTAGAATCTTTATCTTTGTTGACACCTCATGTGTCGAAGTAGCAATTAGGCAGCCTCGGGTATCTTTGATTGAGCAATTACTTTTTTTTCCCCTTCCAGTGTGTATTCGATTCAAACATTTTTTGTTGAAGTTGCTGGTCTTTTGTTGTGTTTGCCTTGTTCCTACGTTGGATAGGCGTATAATTGTTGTCTTGTGATTTTTACAGGTCCCGTTCGGTCATCAGGATTATTTGGCTTCTCCCTGTAGGTATTTTGTTTGGACATACACATTCTGTCGGAAGTGTGAATTGTATGTTGAGGGGGCGGCGCAACAGTTGCCGGTTTAAGTTATATGCACTGACAATACAGTTTGTATGTGTTTACCTATGAGATGACATCTCGGGGAAGGCCCATGTTTGATCTGAATGAACCTCCTCCGGGGGATGATGAAGAGAATGACAGTGTTGTCAGCATGCCGCCGCAGAAGGCTCTTCCATCTTCAAATCCTCACAGTTCCGCCATGCTTGTGTCATCAGTAGTTCCTCAAAGAATTGCCAACAATAATGCTTTCTCACATGCATCATCTGTGTCAGGTTTTCAACCTTTTGTTCGTCCCAAAGCTGCTCATATCCCTGAGCTGGGTTGTGCTGAGCAGAAGAATGCGGGGGATAGGAATTCCGTTGCTGCCTCATCATTAAAATTGAGTGATGTTGAGGAGAAGAATCCAGCACATCTTGAGGAGAAGAATCCAGTAAATCTGTTGGTTTCTGACTCTGTGGCAGGTCGTAATGTTGAGAGAGAAGAAGGTGAATGGTTGGATGATGATGGCGCTGCTGATCCACATAGATCTAGCAGTTTGCATGAACCAGGCAAATCTTCACGAGGAAAAGGAATGATTGAATTGGAGGATTCTAATGCTTCAGGGATGGTTAATGAGATTGTTTCTTGCAATGGCAAAATTTCTGAAAGTGTGAAGGGTGAGAATTCAGCTTCTGCACCAGCTGGTCTAAACTTGCACCCAAATGATAATGAAAGTAACGACAGCCGCAATGTCGAGGGCAATGCTAAAATAGATTCTTCTAATGGTATTCTGGAGGAAGCTAGTGTAGGTACGAAACAAAAAGAAGTCAAAGGCATTGAGGCGAGCTATGCTCTGAAATGTGCAAATAATCCTGGAAAGAGGAAGATGGACCAACATAAAGAAGCTATGCTAGGTAAGAAGCGCAACAGACAGACCATGTTTCTTAATCTAGAAGATGTAAAGCAAGCTGGACAAATGAAGACTTCAACTCCAAGGCGACCAAACTTTTCATCAACTACAAGCACTCGTTCTGCGAAAGAAACTCGAACTATTCCTCCTCCTTCTGAACGTGTTGTCGAAAAACTGGGTCAATCCACATCTAAGGACCTGAAAAGAGTGGATGTATCTGCTATTGAAGGAGGCAATACTGCTGAGCAGAGTGATTCTAAGCCCGAATGCAATGGTGATGTAGATGCTGGAGTACTTGCTAAGCCTAAGAAACTGATTAACAATAATGACCCACCTGCTGAATTGTCACAACCTTCAAGGCAGAGTTCCTGGAAGCAACCCATGGATCCAAGACAGCTGAAAAGTTCTCCACTTCCTAACAAGAAGCCAGGTTTAATCAGTCAGATCTCCTTGGATTCAAAGTCGGTGAATAAGAAGCATCTTGGCCCCAAGAAGCAAACGATAATTAATTCTACCTATCAAGATACATCAGTTGAGCGCCTGATACGTGAGGTGACCAATGAGAAATTTTGGCAACAACCTGGTATAACAACATCAGCCATGCTTCCTGTTCACGTTTTTTAAAAATTGGTCACTGTGCACTGGAAAATTTTGCTGATGCTACGATGCGTTTGTTTCATTCCTTTGGATAACTTTTTTCCAATAGTATTTTGATGAATTCAATGCTGGAAATACATCAAAAGGGCATATTGTGCTGTGCAATCAAAACTCTTGACTTTTTCATCATTGCCTTTTAGCTTCACCGAGAAGGGCCTTGGGCTTCCATGAAAGGCCATGCTTGTTACTTAGACATTTGTGTAGCACGTTTTAAGAACCAAGAAGGTTCATTCTTTTTTTTGCAAGGTTGCTGTAAAGTTTACAGTTAAAATCAAGGGGCTGTTTTGGCTGGTTGGGCAGGAAATCAGTTTATAGTCAAGTCTGGTCTTTGCCTACTTAACCATCTCTGACCTAAACCAGATCAAACTGAAATCAACCCAATTCAACTGGTATAATGGGGACGATTGGACTGGGGTGGCTAAAGGCTAAGTTGTTACTTGTAATTTGAAACACGTGGTGAGTATAAGAGTCAGTTGGATGTTAGGGTTTCATCAATTATTGAAGTGATTCGGATCTGGATATTTCCTATTCATGGGAGTTTTTGGCATGAATGTGTGATCTGAGATCCAGACTAGAGTTAATCTTTCCACATATGAATTCTAACCCTTTCTTTGGTTGGCATGAGACTCTTGCATGATTATCCATTCATTTACCTGCATATTGCAGCACTTGAGAACATGCATTTGAGTTTAGAAGGGGCCCAGAATATCTTGGTCCAAATGCATGTTCTTTCATTTGTATGCAATCATACCGCAGATGGTGATATCAGCCTTTATTAGCCTATACTGTCTTGTTTGTTTCTGCAGGCGATGATATATGTTTCAATTAGCTTAGTTATGTGTCTCATTCCTTGCTGGTTCTCTTACGTGTAAAAGGTGATGTGGCTTCTTGTGTTCCAGGGGAGACTGATCTACAGTGCGTTCCCGGTCGATTTGAGTCTGTAGAAGAGTACGTCAGAGTATTTGAACCTTTACTTTTTGAGGAATGCCGTGCACAGCTTTACAGTACATGGGAGGAGTTAACTGAAACAATTTCGAGAGATACACATGTAACGGTTCGAGTGCGGAATATCGAACGGAGGGAAAGAGGTAATAATACTTTTGCCAAATTGGAGGTGTTTTCTTTTTCAGGAATTTGGAACTTACGTTGCATAGTTTTGAAGACATTTTACACATCTATCATTTCCATATCACTCTTTTTATGTACAAGATCGTTTTGTAGCCAACATTTTGAAAGGGTTCTGTCTGAAGTGGAATCACACTATGTAAAGCATGTTGCGCATTTGCTGCAGCAGTGGTGCTTTTGTTATTTTAGGCCAGACTCTGTAATTGATTGACCTAAATAATAGCTGAAAGTGAGTAGGCCTGTTCATGGCTGATTGGATGTTGTACCTCTTTAACAGGTCAAGCATTTGGTTTTTACTTGGCTTACATGCTTCAGTCTTGTGAATTTGTTGTTTAAGAAACATTCTGACTTCTGTCTTACCCAGTGGGACGTTTTAATAGTCTGTCTAGAAATCGAGGATTTCTTAAGTCGGTCATTTGGATGCTGTTAGATGTGAAATCATTAATGCATGGCCTTGTGTATTCATAGAGTAAAAACTTTTTGAGGAATTGTGTGGTAGGCATGAGGCACAAAAAATTCATCTGAGAAAGTTCACATAAACCATGCTGCTCTTGTACTGGATTTAGATGTTGTGGACCTCTGACCTAGCTTTTGTTCCGTTGAAGTTCTTTTGTACTTACTCTTCCATGATGGATTTATGCTCATTAGGTGTGCTTGCAATTGAAGATTAGCACTTGCATGGTCTTATTCTTTACTAAGCTTCGTTTTAGCAGTTCAGGCATCATAGGTTGTAGAAAGTTAAGATGGTAAACGTACTAATTATGTCTCTCTCTCTCTCTCTCTCTCTCTCTCTCTCTCTCTCTCTCACGCATGCACGCACGCACGCACATGCGTGCGCACATGCACACATTTTTGTATGTATATATGTACTGACTAAATTATTTTTCAGGATGGTATGATGTGACGGTCCTTCCAGTAAATGAGTGCAAATGGATGTTTAAGGAGGGGGATGTTGGGGTCCTTTCAACCCCTAGGCCTGGATCATTCAGATCCAAAAGAAACAATTTCTCTGTCAATGGCGAGGGGGACGAGCATGAGATAACTGGACGTGTGGCTGGTACGGTTAGGCGATTTATGCCTATTGATACTCGTGACCCTCCTGGAGCAATCCTTCACTTCTATGTTGGCGATTCTTATGATCCCAGCAGGTTAAGTTTACCGTACTCAGCATTAGATTATTTTCCCTTGAATGGAATTTTTTCTATATATTATCTATGTTGTGTCATACCCATGTACTAACTCTAATCGTGTTCTCCTAATGGACATTTTCAGTGAGGGCAATGAAGAACACATCTTAAGGAAAATCCAGCCTAGAGGCATCTGGTTTTTAACTGTCCTGGGCTCTCTTGCTACCACTCAACGGGAGTATATTGCTTTGCATGCATTTCGTCGCCTTAATTTGCAGGTACAGCTGGAATTTTTTTGTTTTTTAGTATAACTGCAATTTTACTTGGGTTAAATAACGTCTAACTGATTCTCTCCTTTTCAGATGCAAACAGCGATACTTCAGCCTAGTCCTGAGCAGTTTCCTAATTATGATCAGCAGATCCCTGCTGTGCCGGAGTGCTTCACTCAGAAGTTTGCAGAACACTTAAACAGGACCTTTAACGCACCCCAACTGTCAGCAATACAGTGGGCTGCAATGCATACGGCTGCCGGTACAAGTAGTGGGACAACAAAGAGGCAGGAACCATGGCCCTTCACTCTCGTCCAAGGCCCTCCAGGTACAGGCAAGACACATACTGTATGGGGTATGTTGAATGTGATCCATCTGGTTCAGTATCAACATTATTACAACTCATTGCTCAAGAAACTGGCACCTGAAAGCTACAAGCAACCTAGTGAGGGCAGTTCTGATAATAATGCAACTGGATCAATTGATGAAGTTCTTCAGAGCATGGATCAGAGTCTTTTTCGGACTCTTCCAAAGCTCTGTCCAAAGCCTAGAATGTTAGTGTGTGCTCCTTCCAATGCAGCAACAGATGAGCTCCTGGCTCGTGTTCTTGATCGTGGTTTCATTGATGGGGAAATGAGGATATATAAACCTGATGTAGCCCGAGTTGGAGTAGACTCACAAACACGTGCAGCTCAGGCCGTCTCTGTTGAAAGGAGAACTGAGCAACTTCTTGCCATGAGTAAAGAGGAGGTGTATGCCTGGTTGCACAGATTGAGAAGTAGTGAAGCTCAATTCTCTCAGGAGATAGCTGAAATTCAAATGAAACTCAACAGTGCAGCTGCTGCTATTCGTTCTCAAGGATCTGTAGGTGTGGATCCTGATGTTTTGATGGCAAGGGACCAGAATCGTGATGCATTGCTCAAGCAACTTGCTCAAGCAGTTGAGAACAGGGACAAAGTGCTGGTTGAGATGTCTCGCATCCTCATTGTAGAAGTAAAGTTTCGTACTGGTAGTAATTTTAATTTGGAAGAGGCCCGAGCCAGTCTCGAGGCAAGTTATGCCAATGAAGCTGAGATTGTCTTCACTACTGTTTCAAGCAGTGGTAGAAAGTTATTCTCTCGCCTTTCTCATGGTTTCGATATGGTGGTCATTGATGAGGCAGCACAGGCCAGTGAGGTGGCAGTCCTTCCTCCCCTTTCTCTTGGTGCTGCTAGATGTGTTCTGGTTGGGGATCCACAGCAGCTTCCTGCCACTGTGATCAGCAAAGCAGCTGGTACTCTTCTATACAGCAGGAGCCTTTTTGAGAGATTTCAACAGGCTGGATGCCCAACAATGTTGTTGTCTGTTCAGTATAGGATGCATCCACAAATCCGTGATTTTCCTTCCAGGTACTTTTACCAGGGACGCCTAAGCGATAGTGAGAGTGTAGTGAAGTTACCTGATGAGGTATATTACAGGGATCCATTGCTAAGACCTTACTTATTTTACGATATTACACATGGTCGGGAATCCCACCGAGGTGGTTCTGTCTCCTACCAAAATATACACGAAGCACAGTTTTGTCTCCGTATATATGAGCATTTACTGAAAACTCTGAAATCTATGGGTATGGGGAAGATTACCGTGGGCATAATTACACCTTACAAGTTGCAGTTAAAATGCCTTCAACGTGAGTTTGAGGAGGTTCTGAATTCAGAAGAAGGGAAGGATATTTATATCAATACCGTTGATGCTTTCCAAGGACAAGAACGTGATGTCATTATAATGTCGTGTGTTCGTGCTTCTAGTCATGGAGTTGGCTTTGTTGCAGATATTCGTCGAATGAATGTTGCTCTAACTCGTGCTAGGAGAGCTCTATGGGTATGGGTTCATCTACTCTGTTCTTTTACATTTCTGTTTTTTGCTCTCTCCCTGTCCTGTCCGCTTGTCAACTTACAGGGACAGATTCTGATTGTTTTTGTGTCTTTTTATCTTAATAGGTAATGGGAAATGCTAATGCTTTAATTCAGTCTGAAGACTGGGCTGCATTGATTGATGATGCCAGAGCCAGAAATTGTTACATGGACATGGATTCTGTCCCCAAAGAGTTCTACATACCCAAAGGACCGACTCTAGCTCCCCTGCCAGGTAAGGCTCCTTTGAATTCAAGGGGGTTGAGATCAGGTGGGTCGAGGCATAGATTGACAGACACAAACACAGAGCCCAGGTCAGTGGTGGCACCAGAAGATGATGAGAAGTTGCCAGCATCCCTAATCTCTAGGAATGGAAATTTCCGGCCTCTTAAGCCACCTGTGGAGAATTCACTGGAAGGTGTTGATCAGGTGGGTGACAGATCAAGAGAATCCTGGCAATACGGTGCACAGAAGAAGCAGCAGGGTTCCTCTGGACCAATGTGGAAGAGAGATCACTAATTGCTTGTCCTCTTTGTATTTTGATCTTTGCCAAACTCAAGCTCCACCTTGTGTTCCGTTTATAAAAAACGCGGAATACAGTGCTTGCCTGAGGGGGAGAAAAGCTCCGATGGCTGGAGATGTTGCTGAAACGAGTGAAAAAAGGACAGAATCAGGTCTCCACTGAACTACTTTTGTTTGATAATTGAAAGTTTCTTAGGAGATTAGCCATAGAGAGGATCGGAAATCCGCGGCAACCCCACCTTGCATGGGAAACCTTGCTGCAACATGTCTGGCCAGTCTGCCCCTCTCGCTATCTTTTTTCTAAGAGCCAGGTATCAGGCCTTATGTGGGGATGAGATGTCTCAGTAAACTTGCTGGCGTCGGATTTTAAGGTAAGAACGTTGCTTTCTTAAGTAGTTTTTGATAATTACAGCATGGTGATAGCGGAGTTTCTACAAGTGTCAAAAAGAAAAAAAGTTATAAAGGCGCTCAGAAATCAGAAATGTGGGCATGAACGCAAATTTTATGCAGATTAGAAATTTAGAGTCATATAGTTTTTGTCAAAGGAGTGTTTGACTCTTGAATGGGCTCTGCTTGCTCAGGCTCTCTGTCTCTCTGGGCAAATACAAGTGGATGGTGGACACACTTCTCTGTGACTGCCCCTTCTCTTTAGTTGCACTGAAGCTTCTTAATATGTACGAAAGGAAGGGAATAAAAGAAAGAACGAATGAAAATACTTGTGTACTCGGTTGGAATGCTTTGCTCTTTCTCAAGGGGAAGAGAGGCATGTCCGCGACGGGGGATGCCTCAGCAAGGTGTTGGAGGGCATGGATTTGTATATAATGAATAATTTCCCTTTCATTTTGATTGTAACTTCATTCAGAGTAGGAATTCAATTCTTTGATTTAGATTAGTCGATGCATGTGCTTTTAGTTATATTTTATTTATATACATTACAATTGCCGACGAAAAGGGAAAGAGGCCTCTTATCCTTTTTTCCTCTTCATCTGCGACCCTTTTCGCTGTTGTTTGTAACTCAGGCAGTTCTCTGCTTGTCTAGGGGAGAGACTCAAGACTATTTATCTCTCTGGTTGTGCAGTGAGGATCCATACACCTTTGCATCGAAAGGGAATTGAATCGGCCTCCGATTCTGGAATAATAGCTTGGAATGCGACCGCTAAAAGCCATCTCCAATGTTGCTAAGTACAGGGAGCGCCGCTTGACTGGTATACAGAACTAAGTCTGGCTTGTTTCCTGGGGGATGTATCATGCTCTTAACCTAGAAATATTAGCAAACCTTAAATTAGCAAGTGATGTTGAAATGTCCTTGGACTTCCCTATTCCAGGCGAAGGTGGGGTGGGATCTTGTGATGGTGGGTTATACCGACTCCAGGGAGTGTCCTTCCATGCCAAAAATTGCCAATAGTTTGAACGAAGATTTCAATGTGTCCGGTTTTCCTCACTCGAATCCACGTGGAATGTGAACTTCATCGGTTCATCTCACCTTGACAGATTACGTAGTCTTGCGTATCTTTTGAACGGATCGTCCCCTATGACAAATAGCTTATGATCTACGCGGCCTCTGGGTGTTATTCATGTTTTTCTTTCTTTGAAGTCGTCACATGAGGACATACAGAACCGTCATACCCAGCGGCGAGACACAAATTGCTCATTTATATAATATGTATACTCTTTTTTCTTTTTAACTTTTCCCTTTCGCTTGATGGAAATTTTTGGATCGAAGGGCCGCGGGCCACCATCGGCCCACTAAGTATGTGTTAAGTAACAATATATATTGTGGGAAATCATTTAAGTGAACCTACTTACATCTGCTAAAATGAATGGACTGTCAAATTTATCGGGATCCATGGAGACCCATCACTTTTGGTGATCCGGATTTAGCTGAGCGTATTTCTTACGCTTTACGTAGTAATTTCTCATCGGAGAGAGTCTACCGACACCAAAACACGAAGGGTTGCTCAAGAAGGGAGTAAGCGTGTGTTGCATCTTGCATGATTACAGGCTCAAATCCAGAAACAGTCTCTTTTTCCTTTTTCTTTTTCTTTTTCTTTTTTCTAATGGAGAAACAATTTGAACATTTGATAATTTGTCCACATTGATAGAAAAGTTTTAACGGGCGTATATTGCTATGCAAGCATTCCGTCCCCTCAATTCGCGTGTTATGCCTCGTCTTACTGATTCTATCCTCTTCAGACGTAGATACCTGAGCCTAAAAAGAGGCCTCAAAATGTGAAGAAGAGGAAGAGCGACACAATGGCATTTACACAGCATTGGTGCTGCTCTACGACCTTTATAAGATCAAGAAGAAGCTTAAGAGGAGTAGTCTCAGCCACTTGTCTAGGCTCAGCAAAATTGTTCGAAAAGTCATGAACCTTTTGTATTTTTACAAATTCAATATTAAACATTTCAATTTTTTCAATTGAGTCATAAATCTTTTTACTTTTTGCCAGTTCACCTAGCCAGTTTTGATTAGAAATTATTGACCAGAATGCTAGTTGTCTTATGTGACACGATTAGTTAGTTGTCTTATGTGACACGATTAGTTCTAACGTGAGCATTTTTAAAAATATCTTGAATTTTTTTTAATGATTTTTCTGATTTTTTTCCCAATTCTTTTTGCTGATGGCCGACAAATGGCCACTAGCTATAGGTGGTGCTCGGTGAGGCTGACTCCCTCCTAAGCCATGGTGGCCTCACTAGGCAAGGGTCGGCAAGGGCAAGGCAACGCCTGGTGTGGCCATGATGGCCTAAGTGAGGCTTGGCCTCGCCATGTCTGGCAAGGCTATCCCTTGATAGCCAACCCCTGTTGAGTGGCTGTTTGTCAACCACTAGAAAAAAAAAGAATAAAGAAAAAAAGAAAGGAAAAAAGGAACAAAATTAGAAAAAAGTATAAAAAATTTAAAATTTTGTTAAAATATTATTTGAAAATATTTATGGTAGCGCTAGTTATGCCATGTAGGATAATTGACTATAGAATTTGTCAAAGTTAGAAATGTAGGACCTCCTAACGAAAGTTGTTGATGAGATTAAATTTGACAGGTACCTAAATTTAAGGTGAAATTCTTTAATAAATATAAACTTATTGTCACCTTTTAATTGGACTTAATATGGTGAGAAGTCCATCTCATTCGACTAGATGATATGATAAGCATGTCCTCATTAAATGAAAAGGACAATCATTCATTTCTAGTCATCTACTCATTCAGCAACCATAATGAATCTATGAGTATATGAAGGTGTTACAGTAACTCATCTCAACACATCAGGTCACAAAGCTGTCAAAACTCATTGCGAGAGAGATGCTAAGAATATTTTAGGTGTTAGTAACCATGGAAGTAACAACATCCAAGAGATTGGGGTGAATGATATTTGTGGTGGCTCTCATACTATGGTTGTCCATCAATGCCGGCGTGGCCATATCTAGGGAATGCACGTTAACGTGTGCAGCTTACTATTTCTTGGGACCCAAACTGTTTCAATGCAATCATGAATGTCTCACTAGTTGCCGGGGAGATTCTTTTACATTTGCACCATCGAAGCATTGTGACATGGGCTGTTTTTTTGTCTACTTGCCTTTCTTGCCTTCACTACCATCCAGATAATAATCTTTGCATCCCCATTGAAAATATAATGTAACATATTTTAGATCTGTCGTGGTTGCCAATTATAATTGTTTCACAACCGAGAAGGAATTCCTGGTCGGGTCAAAAACAACGTGGCAACAGCATGAGTCGGCATGAGTCAGTGTTGCGATGGCGATCTAGTCTGGTTGGTGCAGCGGTAGCACAAATAACCAATGCCGCGGCAGTGATTTGATCTTAGTTGAAACGGTGTGAAGGATGTTGGGGTTTCGCTCTGATACCATGTTGAAAACCATCGCTCATTTTTTCTATATATACAAATACTACTAGGGTAACAATTGCCTATTAGGCTAAATATTAACTTTCTATATGTATCACTCCTACAAATCAACTCATGCCAACACATTTATTATCTAATTGACCATGAGTGAAGTACATTTATACAAAATTTCAATTGTGAGAAAAGGAGCCTACGCTCTATTATCCAAATTTAGATTATGATATGTAAATATAAAAGAAAAGGTAGCCTTTAGAATAAAACCATGTTGGTTTGGTCACAAATATGTCTTCACACTATCAAAGTTTTACTATGTACGAAAGAGTTATTATAAATTTTGCAGAAAACCATGATCTTGATAATTGGGATCAAATGTGAATACATGTAAATTTTGTACTGACCTCCAGCCATTGATGGCATCAAGAACAGATATGCATGAGCTTAAACAATCACGAATAAGCACTTCTAGTCAATTACCCTCTCGACATTGATGGTGTGCCCTCCAATTATCAGATAATTAGAATAATAAGAACAATGAGAATGTTTGACTTAGATGTCCCATTTATATGCCCTTACAAATCCTAATAGATATGGACAATCTCTATATTTATTGGCTAATAGATTTGGATAATAAATCCTCGATGAAATCTAATTTAGGCAATTTTAAACAGAATTTGGGATCATATTATATAAAATTATAACATTTTCCCACTTGATCCTTTCATTGAATGAAATTGTGAACCAAATCTACAAAACTTCATGCTGAAAATAAAACACACAAATCATGTTGATAAGTCATCTTAGAATGAGTATTATCTTTCATGTATCACAATATGTCTCACCACCTCATATGTGATACTATAACATAGTGAATAAACCTTATGTTTATTCTAGGCTTAGAATAATTGAATGTATACAACTGTATTGAGAAAAATATCACAAACGAATAAAAGTTTCACAAACTTTTTCACGTAAAGAAAAATTTAAATGATTGGACCAATGCCCATTTTGATTACATTATCATTATAACTCATTGGTGGCATTCCTTTAGTTAAAGGATTAGCTATCATCAATTTAGTGTGTTGACACCTAAATTTGACGATCCAATTAGTTGTTTGTTGCATAAAAAATAGGGAATAAATTTTGGCCCATAAATAGAAATATTAAATTAAATTGCATTGCAGACAAATGGACTTAATTGATTAGCCTTGAATTTTATTGAGCCCACAAATTTGGCCAAGTCCATGGATGAGAATCACGTTATGCCTTTCACATCATGGCTAAAGCTTGTATGATATGAAGAGGATATTGCATTATCAAGAGAATATTGCAATGACTTCAGAAAGGAAAAGATTTGACATGAGGTAATATTCAGTCAAGCAAAAGGGAAGGAGGAGATATATTTGTCCAAATAAGAATAAGCTTTCTCACATATAAAAGTGGACTTGATATATTAAGGGAGATATTCTTCGTCAAAAAGAGATCATTCATGAAGATTCGCAGCAGCACGAAAACGTGGAAGATCAAGAACAAAAGATTATTTCTCTGTGGTGTAAAGACAGAACATGAAAGAAAGAGAAGTGGAGAAATCGGAGGATCTTCCCGAATATTCACACTTCTGTTTTGAGGTTTAGGAATGGACATTATAGAAGGAGACAAAGAAGACGTCTTGACGGAAGAAGGGGGGGGGGGGGGGGGGGGCGCATTTCTTAGAGAAAGGACAAGTGAGAGAGAGAACGTGAGATAGAAAGGAGGCCTTCTTCTTCGGTGGGTCTTTAAACGCCATTGCCGACGCCCGCAACTCGCTGCTGCCCCCCTTCTTCCGGCGAAATCCGCTCCTCAACGCCCACTTCTATTCAGCCACCAACGACACTGCTTGCTCACGTCACTCTTGCCGCCGTCCACACCATCGTCCCTGCTGCACCACGATTGCAAGGCCCGCTGCCACTCCCGGGTCCACGACGAGACGCGTCCTTCTTGCTGCTCCACGATGGGCCCAACCACTGGCGGCGTTACTACTGCTCGCTGTCCCCAGGCGAGTCCGCCAGTCCTCCCTCCTGAGTTGCCGCGCCTGAGGTGCCTCCACAAAGCCGCGAAAAGCCTGACCGCGAGCCGCTGTTGCGTCCCTACCGTCAGCAACGGTCGTGCTTTGGACCCAACAAATGCCAACTAGCCGATATAACAATTCCAACGATCGCTCGCATGGGCACCAGGGGCTACAATTGACGCCAGAAAGACTAAACTGAAGAGCACCCTGTGGAAGGAAGCAGACAAAAGTTGACTTTTGTTGTTGTCAGTTTCCAGTATCGATCCAAGAAGGCCACACCAAGAATTACCAGTGTCCAAAGCCCACGAAGCCGCCCGTGATTGCCTTCCCACAACGAGACAGTCCCACCTTGGCCGTGTATACCGTCCGAACCCCCTGATGCCAACCATGGTTCCCGCTCGTCTAAATCGAGTCGATTCCGCGAGCTTTCCATTCTTGCAGGTTCATTGGTTGTGAGCATGCTGCCGCTAAGCCTATCTCGATGCAAGCCGCCGTTTGTGAATTCTTCGCGCTGGTCCCGTTTTGGAAGCAAATAATTCGAACAAGGTAATTTTCTTGAACCAAATTTCAACTCAAGATTATAGCCTAAATTGGAATATTTGATGCTACTAGTGATTTCATTGAGACTTTAGGCATTATCCAATAGAATATTATTGGCAAAAAATCATTATAATTACCAATTTGATCCTTAAGATTTCGGATAATTTTTTTTTGATCTTTTTTGTGCGTTGATGATGTTTTAACTTTAAAATTATTATAGTTATTAATTTAATCCGTGAGACTTCGGATAAAATTTTCAATTATTTTGATTTTTCTCACATGTTGTGATGTTCAAGGTTAGAATAATTGTTAATTTAATCCATGAGACAATATATTGTTTTTTCAATTATTTTAACCCTTTATGTGAATTCTCGACGAATATCTTGAGTAGGTTGAATATAATGCCTATATTTAATAATTGCATGTTTTGGAAAATACCCCCCAAAAAAAAAGATCAAATTGTCTAGGCTAGTTTCCTAAATTAGGATTGCATTTTTTTTTTTTTGGATTAGATTGCATGTTAGAATATATAGGATTTCTAGTTAATATTGCCTAGCTTGAATAGGATTGCATGTTTAGATAGTTCTAGAATATATCATAATTGATTATGAATAGCATTTTCTTTTATAGATAGGGTCCTAAATGATGCTTGCATATTTAGATAATGTTGCATCTTTAAATTTTTTTTTTTTGAGATATGATAGGGTTTAGGTCTAATTAATCCCTAAACTAGATTAGATAACTATTTTATTTAGATATTTTAATTAGGGTTTTTTTATTATTTCGAATTTTAATATAAAAAGAAAAAAATAGCTTGTGCATGTCATATAGGCTTTAA
Organism: Eucalyptus rudis; assembly: GCA_019915205.1. Classification (NCBI taxonomy): domain Eukaryota; kingdom Viridiplantae; phylum Streptophyta; class Magnoliopsida; order Myrtales; family Myrtaceae; genus Eucalyptus; species Eucalyptus rudis. The sequence goes on along the minus strand of JAHMTN010000263.1, from coordinate 2,604,652 downwards.
ATTCAAGATAAGAGAAAACCCAAAAGAAAAAAAAATAATTGCTTGCTTTGGTGTGTTTAATTCCTTTGGTGCAATTTATTTGATTCATTAATTGTTTAATAATGGTTGCGTGAACATATTTTTGAAAATAAAAGACAATAGGTACTAAAAGGGCATTATAGTAATCTAGTGTAATCAAGTCCCCGTTCCCACAATCTTTGATTCATAGAAATAAAAAAATTATCCTATTACTTATGTGTTTACTTGACCTACTATAAACTGATTAGTGGCGATTCTTAGATAAAATTCATTTGTATGCTAAAAAATTAAATCTAAATTGTGAATTGGTATGGGCTTGGGAGAGTCCGAGTTAAGTTTAAGTTTAGTAATTCATTAGCCAAACCCTAAATGGTTCACCCGATGATAGGTTGTGACATAGTGCTTACATGTTCTATGACGACTTTTTTCTCTTTAACACGTTCTTTGATGGTGAAGTATTTGATGTCTCGATGTGTTTGCTTCAACTACTACCTTTATGGTTCTTAGCCATGAAAACTGCAATTGAATTGTCGCAAAATATTCTCAATGGCCAAGCGATGGAATTTACAACTCTAAGCCTTAATATGAAACTTTTCAATCGGCAAAAGAACGCTTCAAATGCCATAACTTACGAAAGTGACACTTAAGTGTCAAAATCGGAGAAAAAATTAATCACTTAAGTGCCACTCAAACCAAAATCCGACAAAACTGCTGACGTGTCAATTTTCTGGCAAAATGTGTGCAAAACAGCATCATTTTGCACGTTGACGTGACCAGACAATGCAAAAATGACGTCGTTTTGGTGCTGACGTGATAAAAAATTATATAAAAATTAATTAAATTAAATTTAAAACTAATTTTTTTTAAAACATTTAAAAATAAATTTAAAATATTTAAAATATTTAAAAAATATATAAAAATTTTAAAAATATAAAATTTAATGAAATTAAGTTTAAAACTAAATTTATTAAAACATTTAAAAATAAAAATAAAAATATTTAAAATATTTAATTTTAAAAAAATTAAAAAATTTATAAAAGGATATAAAATTAATTAAATTAAATTAAATTGAATTTATTTAAAACATTTAAAAATAAAATTTTGAATGGGGAGGCGGCGCCGCCTCCCCACCGCCTCCCTTTTTTCTAATATTAAAAAATTTTATTTTTAAAATTTTAAAATAAATTTAATTAATTTTATATCATTTTTAAAAAAATTAAATCAATTTTTTTAATTTTTAAAATATTTGTAATAATTTTATTTTAATTTTTAAAATTTTGAAATAAATTTAGTTTTAAACTAAATTTAATTAATTTTTATATTAAATTTTTTACTACATCAGTACCAAAACAATATCGTTTTGCACTTGCTTCGCCGGAAAATTGACGCGTTAGCGTTTGGGCCGGAAAACAACATCTTTAGGAGTTCGCGCATCCTTTTCAATTACACACCATGTGAGGTGGTATCAAAACAAAAAGCAAACTCTACCTCCATAGTGAAAGTGGCCACGAAAGTTTGTTTTGCACTCCTTTAAGACAAAGTTCCGCTAGCAAACATAAAAATGTTCCCGATGTAGATTTACGGGAATTAATGCAGCCAATGAAGTCTGAATTCGAGTAACCAACTGCATAGGCATGTGTCCATTTGTATCTTGAATGTACCTTATCACATTCTTTGCAATTCTCTAGTGGTTCATACCTAGATTACTCTAGTATCTTCCCAATATTCCCATAGCAAAGGTAATGCCAAGTCGAATGCAAACCTGAGTATATATCAAGCTTCTGACAGGAGAAGCATAAGGAATGTTCTTCATTTGTTCCATTTAAAAATCGTTCTTGGGGTATTGGTTCATATTAGACCTATCACCATTCACAATAGGTGCTATACTTGATGAACAATATTTCATTTGGAATCTCTCTAAGACTTTATTTATATAGGTTTCTCGAAATAATTCTATATACCTCAAAATTTATCCCTATGGATTTTTATGCAAGTGACATAAGATGCATCATCCATATTCTTCATGTCAAAACTCTTAGAGATGAATTGTTTCACCTAATGTAGCAACCTCTTGTCATTGGTTACAAGTAAAATATCATTCACATATAGGATAAGAAAGCAAATCTTACTCATACTGACATTTTGGTATATATATTGATTCATGATATTTTCTATAAAATCAAATGAAGAGATAATCTTGTGGAACCTCGAATATCATTGGTAGGATGTTTGTTTCAAGCCATATAGAGACTTTTAATCTTGCACATCAAATGCTCAGCATCACTAAAGAAGAATCCTTATGGTTTCATGTAAACCACTTTATTTAGTTTTCCATTGGAGAACGCCGTTTTCATATCCATTTAATATAACTCCATGTTAATATGAGCAACCAATGTCAAGATAATATGAAGAGAATTTTTCTTAGATACAGGAGAAAATGTCTCTGTTTAATCGATCATCTCCTTTTGAGTGAATCTATTGGCAATGAGTTTGGCTTTGTATCTTTCAATGTTGCCTAATGACTCTTTCTTATTTTTGTAGACATATTTACAATCAATAGCATTTGCATTATTAGGCAAATCAACTAAACCCTAAATCTCGTTAGATGCCATAGAACTTATCTCTTCTTTCATGGCATTGTATCACAAATTGAATTTATCACAATTCATAGTTTGTAAAAACATTTTAGGATCATTTTAGCTCCAACTTTATAATCAAATTTTTGTGGATACACAATGTAGTCACTAAAGATCGCTAATTTCTTCATCCTAGTAAATATTTTTAATATTGCATCAACATTCTCTTGAGAAGTTTGTCGTCTTACTAGATGCTCAACAGTTTCTAGTAATTGTTGAATAGCTAGATCTATTGGATCAATATTAGTAGCTTATGGATCTTCAATGATTGGTTGTTCAACAACTAGTTGAATTGAATGGGCATTGTAAACAACAACCAATCCAATACCTAAAATAGAAGGTTGATTATCCGAATGATTGTATTAAGAAACAAGGTCCTTGAATTGATCTCTCCCACTAATTAGGTCATTCTCAAGAAACTTAGCGTATTTCGATCCACAAACCTAGTGGTGTGGCATGGACAATAAAACCTGAATCCCTTGGACTTTTAGGATATTCAATGAAATACCCACTTATAGTCCTTAGGTCTAACTTCTTTTATTGTCGATTATAGATTCTTACTTTAGATGAGCATCCCCAAATGCATACATGTCGTAAACTCGGTTTCCTATATTTGAATAACTCAAAAGGCATCTTAGAAACAACCTTTGTCGGAACTTGGTTTAATATGTACACTTTTGTTTTAAAACCCTTAGTCTACAAAGACCTAGGAAGTTTAGAGCTGCTAAGCATACTATGCACTATGTCCAATAAAGTTTGGTTTTTTCTTTCTACTACACCATTCTAGTATGGGAACCAAATCGTACTAGTTCGAGAACCAAGTATAGTATACTGGGCAATAATCCCATGTTCTTCAAAAACCTTCACAAAGGGACCAAGTGCTTGTCCATATTCAGTGTATCTACCATAGTATTCTTTACCTCTATCTAATCTTACAATCTTAATTTGTTTACTGCATTGTTTCTCTACTTTCATTTTAAACACCTTAGAGACGTCCATCACTTCATGCTCATGACGAAGCAAGTGGATATATATGAATTGTGAATAATTATCAATAAAAGAGATGAAGTATCTTTGAACATTTGAGTCCATATCTAGACTACAAAATTTTGTATGTATGATTTTTAATATTTCCGTATTCCTCTTGGCACATTTTTTTGACTTGTTGGTTTGCTTTCCCTTTATGTACTCTGCACAAGTGTCATACAGTCCACACAAGTGTCATATTAAGTAAAATCTAAAGTATCAAGTAGTCCATTAATTACTGATCGCTTAATTCTATCTATGAAGATATGTCCCAATCTTCGATGCCACAAAATAGAAGAATCATCATTCACAATACGTCGCTTTATGCTAGCATTATCATGAACATGCATGCTATTATAAATAACATTGTCTTGTAAATTAATTTGAAAGAGACTATCAAACAAAATAACACTCCAAACAATTTCAAATTTATATGATAAACTGAATGTTAAACCTGAAAATTCAACGAAGTATCCCAATGGTACCATTCTCAAAACTAAAATTAAATTCCTAGAGAAACTAGAAAAATAAAAGGTTCTTTCTAAATTCAAAACAAAATTATTATTAAAAACTAATCTACATGTCCCAATAACTTTTCCATGTGAATGCATCTTGTTTTCCGAGTAGATGCTTTATTCACTTCCCGTTGGTTTCTGTCACGCCCCGAACCTCGAGCACACGAACATTCCTCGGCGGTCGACTAAAATTGCAATGTTCCCAAGACACGTTGCCGACCCTTTCTTTTTGTACACATGCAGAAGTGAAATTTAAACATATACTCGAACAATAACAAACATGTGATAGAAAAGTAGGACAACCAATTTTCACAAAACATGCTTTATAAACAAACCAGGTTAACCTACAGGTCTATACACACCAGTTTGTCTCCTAAAAAGAAACTACTAAGCCACCTAGGCTTTGGACCCTTTTGCCTCGGGCTTTGGGTTCTCCACACTAGGGACTTGAAAATATTTAAACCATGACGGGATGAGAATAAATCTTAGTGATTCAACACCTTAAACCCCGATTAAAATGAGAATTTACCTAGAGGTAGCCTAAACATGCGCTATATAGGACTTGCCTCACCTCAGCACCTCATTGCACATTAATACATCTCATATATCATATGTATGCAATAAATGCATTCAATAACTGTAACACCTCATAATATTTATCAATTATTCACAGGGGTTCCAATTATAAGGTCAAACCGTTATGACACGTCCCATTTCGTGCCACATAATTTTATCCCATAATTAGGCGCGACTATCTCAATCACTCACACGTGTCTCAGTTATTACAACCTATCGGTTAGGTCCAACTCAATAGTTGGCAGTCATCCGGCATAACCAGGCATCGTCTCACCCCATCGAGCACGGCCTCGTTTCGTGTAAACGCATCAGGATGGCATTCCATAAGGAGCATCGGTCCGGCCTCTACCACGATTAGGCGTCCGTTGTCAAGGGCATATGAACTTAATCAGGCATCGTCCTACGTAAATGCATCAGGATGGGTTCACTACCCTGTGTAAACGTATAAGGGAGGTGATTACACGCACATCCATGCTCGCCCAAGAATATCGTACTTTGCACTCAAATACTTTCATTTCAAATAATGGACTTGGCCTATTTTTTTTCATATTAAAAATTCCCGATGAAATAATTGTACGTGGTCACATAGTCAAATCAATCCATAAAACACGATACTCCCCCATTTAAAAATCCCACGATTTTATATGGTATATAAAATATTTTTGGCGTAAAAACCCAACACCCAATATTTTTCCAATTAAATACCCAAAAATCGCTTTTTGCAATACTAGTCCAAATCGACAATCAAGCACTTGATTGCACAAATCAACGCATCCACGATGATCAGCTTAAAACTCTGATAACTAGCTATCCCGGCCCAATTTACGCTAATTAAAATTTATTAAATAAATTGCAAAATATTTAAATTAATGCACTTAATTAATTTAATTAAGCTAACCGGACTAACCTAATTGAGCTAACTAAGTTATTCTAATTAATCTAACTACGTAATGTAACTAACCCCTAACTAATTAATCTAACCACCTAGTTCATCTAACTAAACTAATCAACTAAATAGTTACACTAACTAAATCATCATAATCCTAATTAACCTTAAACTAATCACCCTAAGTGTAATTAACTTCCAAATCAGAGATTAGGATGTTAACTCACCTGATTAGCAAGAAAACGAATCCTAAGTGATGGCGGCGTGACGGCGGTGAAATCTCGTGCCTACGGCAGTTCCAAAGGAGGCTAAATGGCTTGGGCTAGCTGTTGTTGCAAGCAGGGATGGACGATGACTGCTGGATGCCGGGTTGGAGCTAGTCAATGGTCGCAGCTAGTGGCTAGGGACGGCGAGAGGCAGAACGTCGGGGTTGGTGAGACGTGAGGCGGACGGCTGGAGCGGGCGGAGTTGGGGCAGTTGCTCGGTGCTGGACTGAAGACGGGCGTGCAGTTGGTTCGGCGGGGGCTGGTTGTTTTGGCTTGGTTTAAAGTTGTAGCAAGGAATGGGATTGAAGAAGATGAAGTGAGGAAGAAGAAGAAAGGAGGAAGAAGAAGCAGGAGATGTATAGCAAGGGGGAGGGGCTGGTTGATCAACTAAGGAGGGAAGGAAGGGCGGACAAGAGGGTTTTGAAGTCAAGCATGCATCCAATAAGCTTCCAAGGCAAATATCTTTCACTTGAGTGCTATGCCAAGAAAGTCTTCTACCCCCTTAAAGTCAAGGCATCAACTAATGGTGATTTTCCCCTCCAAAGCTTCAGAAACAAGCCAATTTGAAGGCCAAAAATAGTAGCCCAACAGTCAATACGAATTTCCCTTAATTTTCCTCCCAATTTCTCACAAATTAATTCAATTTGGTGGGTAATTTATCCCCTCGAAGTTGCCATACGAATTTCCACCATTTTCTCTACAAATCCATCCATTTTGAAGGCCAAAAATCCATATAAAAGTGGCCATCCGAATTTCCACAAATTCTTATCAAAGGTGGCCCAAAAATCCCTCTAACTCAGCCCATCCGAATTTCTTCCATTTGAATTTGCTGAATTTGATTTTTCCGCAAAATTCCCGGCTCAACGGAATTTCTTCAAAAAATGAGACGAGGTTTGAAAAATAAATTGTGACACGCTTGAATGTTCGATTCCCAAAACTAAATTCAATTTTGTGGTTAAAATCAACCGAATGCGATTTTAGTACAATCCAACCTACCGGGTAGCTTTTAGAGATTTTATTACGAGTGTATCCCTTCACGGCTTCACCCAATATATTAGTTAACTCGTGAGTGATCAGCTCAGAGAAAAAGCACCATAGGTGCGTCGATGAAAAGCCCATTTCATTTTATCGAGATGGGGTCGAAAATTCAAGATATCACAACTCTTCCCATCTTATAAAAAATTTGTCATTGAAATTTAAATCATTACAATTCTTTTTCAAAAAGGTGGGGATATTGTCATCTCATCAATTCTTCGCTTTCCCAAGTAGCTCCTTCTGTCCCATGGTATTGCCAGACCACTTTCACCAAAGAGATTGTCTTAGTACGTAGCACTTACTCATTTCGATCCATGATTTGAACTGGCTTTTCCACATATGACACTCTGTTGTTCATGTCAGCATGTGGGTCGGATAGGTTCATACTTTCTCAACATTGACATGTGAGAGACATCATACACCTGAGCTAGTCTTGGTGGCAATGCAAGACGATATGCCAAAGTCCTTATTCGCTCCAGAATCTCAAAGGGACTAACGTACCTCAAGTTTACCTTCCCTTTCTTGTCAAAGCGCTAAGTATCCCTCATTGGTGACACTTTAAGGAAGACGTGTTTACCAACTTGGAATTCCAATGATCTTCGCCGCTTATATGCGTAGCTGTTCTGGCGATTCTGAGCGGTCTTAAGTCTTTCTCGAATGACTTTAACAGCGTCCACTGACTGTTGAACTAACTCAGGGCCAGTAATTTTCCGCTCTCCGACTTCATCCCAACAAATTGGAGTTCTGCACGCTTTGCCATACAATGCTTCAAACGGTGCCATCTGTATACTCTACTAATAACTGTTGTTGTAGGCGAACTTAACTAGATGAAGTTGTTTCTCCCAACTTCCCTTGAAGTCTAGTACACAAGCTCATAGTATATCCTCGAGTTTGAATTGTCCTCTCAGACTAGCCATTCGTCTGTGGATGATAGGCCGTACTGTACTGTAACTTCGTTCCCAAGGTAGTCTGTAAAATTTTCCAGAAAGTGGCTGTGAACTTCAGATCTCATTCAAATGTAATTGTCACTAGTACTCCATGCAGACGGACTATTTGGCGCAGGTACAATTCAGCATATTTGTCCAATGCAAAGTCCCTTCGTACAGCAATGAAGTGAGCAGATTTCGTCCATCTGTTGATTATAACCCATATCGAATCATTACCTTGCTAACTCCTTGGTAATCCCATCACAAAGTCCATTGTGATATGTTCCCATTTCCACTCGGGAACCTCTCAAGAGGTTGCAAAAGTCCTCCCAGCTTGCAATGCTGGGCTTTCACTTGCTGACACGTCAAACATTTGGCGACATGTCTAGCAATATCCACCTCCATACCGGTCCACCAATAGTGTTGACGTAGGTTCTGATACATTTTTGTATTGCTTGGATGAATGATGTAACTGCTACGATATGCTTTTGACAATTTCTCCTCTTTAAGCTCTGCATCATCAAGTACACACAATCTTCCACGAAACTTTAGTATCCCATCTTCAGAAATCTGGAAGTCAGCCTTCTTTTTTTCTGCATCTTCTTATAGAATCTTCTGGATCTTAGGATCTGTTAACTGCAACGTCTTGATTCTTATATGCACTTTTGGTTTAATTTTGAGGGTGACCATAAGACCTGAAAGGTGGTCTACCTCAAATTTGAAAATCGAATCTCGAGCTCCTTCGAGTAGGATCCACTCCTTAATCGCCATTTGCGCAACCGATAACTTCCGACTCAATGCATCCGCGACCTTGTTAGCCTTTTCAGGATGATACATGATGTTGCAGTCGTAGTCCTTGAGAAGTTCCAACCAACGACGTTGTCTCATGTTCAACTCCTGAGAGAATAAGTACTTTAAACTCTGATAGTCGGTAAAGATCTGGAACCTTTCTCCACGCAAGTACTGTCTCCAAATGTTTAGGGCGAAGATAATTGCTGCGAGTTCCAAGTCATGCGTCGGCTAATTCAACTCATGAGACCTTAACTGAAGAGACGTGTATGCAACAACTCTGCCATGCTGCATTAAAACGCAACACAGTCCTTGAAATGACACATCACTATAAACCTCATATCCTCCAGGATCAGACGGAGTTGTCAACACGAGTGCGGTAGTTAGCTTTTGCTTAGGCTCTTGGAAACTACGCTCGCATCTATCTGTCCATTCAAACTTCTTTTCATTCTTTAGCAACTGAGTTAGAGGCATAACTATTGCAGAAAATCCTTCCACGAATCATTTGTAATAACCTGCTAATCCCAAGAAACTTTTGATCTCTGTCACTATCATCGGTCTTGACCAATTGATGACTGCTTCAATCTTGGTTGGGTCCATGGAAATCCTTTAACCAGAAATCACGTGACCTAAGAAAGTTACACGAGTCAACCAAAACTCGCACTTACTGAACTTGGCGTACAATCCATGATCTCGTAGAATTTGAAGCACTGTCTTTAAATGTCTTTTGTGCTCCTTTGAACTTCTCAAGTACACCAATATGTCGTCGATAAACACTATCACTAACTGATCTAGATACTCCTTGAACACTCAATTCATCAAATCCATGAACGCGGCTAGGGCGTTGGTTAAACCAAACAGCATTACTATGAACTCATAATAATCGTAATGTGTACGAAACACCGTCTTTGGTATATCTTCCTTCTTGATCGTCAGTTGATGGTATCTTGTCCTCAGGTCGATCTTAGAAAATATTGACGCTCCCTGTAACTGGTCAAATAGGTTGTCAATCCTCGGTAGCGGGTACTTGTTCTTAATCGTCACTTGGTTAAGTTGCCGATAGTCAATGTAAAGGCGCAACGAACCTTCTTTCTTCCTCATGAACAGAACTGGTGCTCCCCAAGGTGATGCACTGGGACGTATAAATCCTTTGTCTAACAACCCCTGCATCTGCACCTTTAGTTCCTTCAATTCTGACAACTTATACAGTAAAGAGCCTTAGAGATTGGCTTTGTCCCGGGGGCCAACTCAATTACGAACTCGATCTCCCTTTCTAGGGGTAGATCATGTAATTCTTGAGGAAACACTTCCGAAAACTCTTGTACCACAGTAATGTCCTCCAACTTTGGATCCTCAACTGTCGTATCCATGACAGTTGCCAAATAGCCTTGGCAACCTACCTCTAATAAATGAGTTGCCTCAAGTGATGAAATTAAAGTAATCAAGGGTTCTCCCTGACTTCCAATAAACTCGAAACTTTCACCCGCTAACGGGTTAAACTGAATCGATTTACGATAATAGTCTACTGTAGCTCGTTGCTTGGTGAGGTAATCCATGCCAACAATCACATCAAAATCATACATGGCTAGCACAATCAGATCTATCCTTTCCTCTCACTCACCAACAACCAACTTGCAACTAGGACAACCTACTATAGACAATACCTTATCCTCTAATGGGGTGGATATACTAATGACTGCACCCAATTGTTCTGGACTCAACCCTACCAACTTAATGTACTGCTCAACAAGAAATGAATTTGTACTTTCATGGTCAAATAAAGCATAAGCAACATGGTTGTTCAGTGAGACCGTACATGTGACCATGACTGATGTGTCCTTTGCCTCCCGTCGGGTGATAGGATACACCCATCCTTGTGTTGGAGGTTCATTTATCGTACCCTGCGGTGTGTTCTATGGCGCACTTCCTCTATGCGGTGGTAGTAGCAGCTGTGGTCCCATCGACTTGTGTGGACAATTTCTTATCTGATGGTTGAACATGCCACACCTAAAACAAGCTCCTGTCCTGGTATAACACAAAGCCAATCTATGTCTTCTCCCATAGGAACGACACACGCCGTTCTAGTTGGGTGCTGACTTCCTAACCCCACCCTTTTTATTGGGCAGAATGTGATACCTTCCACTGGACATCGGCTTCTTCCCAAACCGATTGCCATCTCGGTTAGACCCAAACCGTGACCCAAATGCAATGGCTTGTTCATTCAAATTTCTCTCGACCAGCTGTGCCCTTTCATACATATCATTGTAATCCTTCAGATTAAACGGCACAAGTAGGTCCTTAATCTCTGGTTTGAGGCCATCCTTAAACCTCCTTGCTCTGTCCACTGGATCTTCTATCAGTTTAGGGGCATATTGGGACAACTCTGCGAACTTCGTTTCGTACTGATCCACAGACATTAGACCTTGACGAAGGCGTTGAAATTCTGCCATCTTCTATTCTCAGGCACAATCAGAAAAATACTTTCCATTGAAGGCTTCAACGAAGGCGTTCCATACTGGAACCATGCCTTCAGGGAATAATCTTTCTCTGGTAGCCCTCCACCAGGTGCTTGCATTTCCCTCCAACTAGTAAACTGCAAGGACTACCTTATCTTCCTCTGAGCATCTCAGCAGTGCGAAGACCTTCTTTAATTCTTGGATCCAGAGGGTTGTAGCCTTGGCATTGCCTGCCGCAGTGAACTTCGGCGGTTTTAGCTTCAGGAACTGCCATATCAGCTTGTGCATCAGTCTCTCCCTAATCACATTCCTAGGCTGGGCTTTAGTAGGTGTGGCAGCAGCATTGGTGGCAGTAGTGGCAACGGTGGCGACGGCGGCAGCAGCAGCTTGATTCTGGGTTTGATGCCCTACCAGATTTCCTAAAGTCTCGAGCACCTGCACGATCCCGTCTATTCTGGGATCGCCAGGTGCTGCTACACCCTCAATACCAGCCGGTGGCGATACTTTAACACTCGCGCTGGCATGAGCCGATGCTCTTCCTTGGATACCGACTCAAGTCAGCGTCCTACCCCGAGTGACTAACACAATACTCTTCTTCCTAGGAGTCCTCTATTCCTTATCACTCATACTGCAGACTCTTTATAAAACTTGCTTTCCAATTCCACACAGAATTAGAAAACTGAGCGACCCGCACAAAACAATCTACTTATCAGCTAATCAATCATGAGCTTCAGCATAAAGAAAAAGTCTTTCTTACTAACTATCTCAAGACCCATCACACCTGATCACTTCAGATACTAACCAACTCTGATACCACTTCAGGCAGGGATGTCACACTCGGAACCTTGAGCACGCAAACATCTTTCGGTGGTCAACTAAAATTGCGATGTTCGCAGGACGCGTCGCTGACCCGTTCTTTTTATACACATGTGGAAGCGGAATTTAAATGTCTACCCAGACAACAACAAACATGGGATAGAAAAGCAGAACAACCAATTTTCACAAAACACGCTTTACAAACAAACCGGGTTAACCTACAGGTTTATACACACCCGTCTGTCTCCAAAAAAGAAACTACTAAGCCACCTACGCTCTGAACCCTTCAGCCTTGGGCTCTGGGTTCTCCACACTAGGAACTTAAAAATATTTAAACCACGACGGGGTGAGAATAAATCTTAGCGAGTCAACACTCTAAACCCCGATTAGAATGAGAATTCACCTAGAGGCAACCTAAACATGCATAAGGGTATTAGGTGATCACACGCACATCCATGCTTGACCAAGAACATCGTGCTTTGCACTCAATTACTGCTATTTCTAATAATGGACTTGGCCTATTTTCTTCATATTAAAAATTCCTGGTAAAATAATTGTGCGTGCTCACACAATCAAATCGATCCACAAACATGATACTCTCCCATTTAAAAATCCCACGGTTTTATATAGTACATAAAATATTTTTGGTGTCAAAACCCGACACCTGGTATTTTTCCTAATTAAATACCCAAAAGTAACTCTTTGCAATACTAGTCCAAATCAACAATCAAGCACTTAATTGCACAAATCAACGCATCCATGACAATTAGCGTAAAATTTTGATAACCGACTATCCCGGTCCATTTTACGCTAATTAAAATTTATTAAATAAGTTGCAAAATATTTAAACTAATGCACTTAATTAGTTTAATTAAGCTAACCGGACTAACCTAATTGAGCTAACTAAATTAATCTAACTAAGCTAACTAATTTAATTTAATTAATCTAACTACATAACCTAACTAACCCCTAACTAACTAATCTAACCACCTAGTTCATCTAACTAAACTAACCAACTAAATAGTTGCACTAACTAAATCACCATAATCCTAATTAACCTTAAACTAATCCCCCTAAGTGTAGTTAACTCCATAATAAGATATTAGAATGTTAATTCACAAGATTAGTGAGAAAACGGGTCCATGGTAACGACAAAGCGACGGCGGTGAAATCTCGTGCCTATGGCAACTCCAAAGGAGGGCCGGATGAGGTTGAAATCAGCCTAACATGGCTTAGCCAAAAGTTGAGATCCGGTTCTAGAAATGTTGGATTGAGTGTGAGGAGGTCGTGGCGGCTGAACGAGTCGGGCTGGCTGCTGGCATGAGCAGGGACGGACGGTAGCTACTGGAGCTGGTTGACGATCGTGACTGGTGGCTAGAGATGATGAGAAGCAGTCGAACATCAGGGCTGGCAAGACGTGAGGCAGACAGCTGGAGCAGGCGGAGTTGAGGCGGTCGTTTGGTGCTAGATTGAAGATGGGCGTGCGATTGGTTCAGTGGGGGTTGGCTATTTTGGCTTGGTTCAAAGTTGCAACAAGTAATGGGAATGAAGAAGATGAAGTGAGGAAGAAGAAGAAACGAAGAAGAAGAAGTAAGTAGGAGGGGCTGGTCGATCAACTAAGGAGGGAAGGAGGGGCGGACAAGAGGGTTTTGAAGTCAAGCATGCAACCAATAAGTTTCCAAGACAAATATCTTTCACTTGAGTGCTTTGCTAAGAAAGTCTTCAACCCCCTAAAGTCAAGGCATCAACCAATGGGGATTTTCCCCTTCGAAGCTTCACAAACAAGCCAATTTGAAGGCCAAAAGCAATAGCCAAGCAACCCCTATGAATTCCCTTAATTTTCCTCCCAATTCCTCACCAATCAATTCAATTTTGTGGCCAATTTATCCCCTTGAAGATGCCATACGAATTTTCACCATTTTCTCCACAAATCCATCCATTTTTAAGGCCAAAAATCCACATAAAAGTGTGTTGACACCTAAATTTTGGTGAAGAAAATGGATTGAAATTTTCTTGCTTTTACTTGCATCAATCTTCTAGTCATGCTATTACATTGAATTCATGCGGTAATTTAAGTGCCCTAGGATGACGAAGAGCATTTCTTTCTATATCCTATACACTTTTATCCATTGCATAGCCCATTTGAGCTTATGAATTCATTTCACATTAAACCCAGTTGGTGATCATCCCCCACACTGGGGCAAAGCAAAAGGCAGATGAAGACCCTTGAAAGTTCGAGTGTCATTGTTTGACGCTTGCATAGAAATCAAAATAGAACTAAGGGACATGAAAAAGTAGTGTGCCTGGTAAAAGCAAGGCCAATGCCCATGAAAAAAAAATGAATAAGAACTTGGGGTATGAAAAAGCAGTGTGCCTGGTAAAAGCAAGGCCAATGCCCATAGATGAAAAAAGAGAGTCAAGATAAGGTGACTATCAATTATAAAAGATTGAATCCCAATGGAGCAATAGTCAAAGAACTCAAATGCTGAGTTTTTACAATCAATGGGGTACTTCATGAAGACAATCCCCGATGGTGAAAAAGAAAACTAGTGGCAATGCCAAGATGATCATCAACTCTCATATTTTACACACATTTTGAGCCTAATGAACCTTTCATTTCTCAACCCATGAACCCAGCCTACGTTACGTCCCTTACAAAGTCTCTTCAGATTAGGGCATTTGAATTAACGTTGGAGTTCATATGTTTATAAGCATCGCTCGAAGAAGTGCGAGCAAGATTATATCTTTCTCATTTTGTAGGGTTCTTGACTTGTAAACCCGGAGATGATTACAAAATTGTTCTTTCAATTGCCTTGACTCAAGAAGTCCCTTTGTTAAATCGTTGACCAAGCCCACATTACGGTCCTTGTTAAAGACCTCTCAGATTGGTAAGGTCGTACCGCTTGCGAGAATACTCAGACCTTTGTTGGTATGATGACAGTGAGATGGAGTGATTCTCATAAAATAGCCTCTAAATGAGAGTGAGTGAAAGTCCTTTCTAACTGAAGGTCTCTCATTTGGTATTCTTAGGAAATCCATGTTATGAGTGAAGATTGTCCTGAATGATAATTTTCTCTAGTGGAAATTTGGGTGATGCAAAGGTCATTATGCATGAACCCTGATTAAGTTGATGAAAACCTCATTGAATTTTGAAATGTGCATTCTAGAATAGCTCAGATTGTCTATCTCTTTGATGAATGCATATCATTTTTTGCTCTAAATTATGTCTGATAGGTAATTCATGTTCCTTTCAGAATGTTTCATGATATTAGGGGATGAAAAACCTCCATCATGAGGTGAAAGACCTCCACATGATATCTAAATTCCAAAAGACATCCCTAAGAATCAGAGATATCACCAGGTAAGTATATCTCTACCATACTCTAAAATACTTGTCATTGTGCAGGTATTCTCTCTCAAGTGCATCGACACTTGACTTGGTCAAGCTATCCAGTTATATCGACCTGGCGTGCTTTCGTAGCCCAGAGTCATTTTCATCGACTCGGTGTGCTTCCGTAGCCCGATGTCCCTTTTAATAGACCCGACGTGCTTTTGTAGCCCATGTCCTTTATATCGACCTGGCGTGCTTTCGTAGCCCAGAGTCCCCTTCATTGACTCAGTGTGCTTTCATAGCTCGGAGTTCTTGACCTGGCGTGCTTTCGTAGCCCATAGTCCATTTTATCGAATCGGCGTGCTTCCGTAGCCAGGATTTCTTTTATCGACCTAGCGTGCTTTCGTAGCCCAGAGTCCTTTACACCGACACTCAATGGAGTTGTCCCCCAAAGATTTTTCCTCCATATTCAATCTGATTAAGGCGACCGAAGAATGGTTCGGGTCCTAGTCGGATGATTTATGTCGCAAGGTTGGGCGACCGAAGAATGGTTCAGGTCCTAGCCAAGCAAAACCTCAATCTAGGTGACCGTAGAATGGTACGGGTCCTAGACAACATTTATTGCTCTAACAGGCGACCGTAGAATGGTATGGGTCTTGGAAAAGCAATTTCTTCATTCAGGCGATCGTAGAATGGTACGGGTCCTGGAAAAATAATTTTCATTGTTGAGGCGACCGTAGAATGGTACGGGTCCTTGACAACACCTATTCCTTATTCAGGCGACCGTAGAATGGTGCGAGTCCTGGAAAATGAATCCCCGTTTACGCGACCGTAGAATGGTACAGGTCCTAGAAAAAACCTTTCTGCTGTACTAGGCGACCGTAGAATGGTACGGGTCCTAGGAAAGCAGTTCCTTACAAAACATTTCTGTCGTACTGGGCGACCGTAGAATGGTACGGGTCCTGGGAAAGCATATCCTTACAAAACATTTCTGCCGTACTGGGCGACTGTAGAATGGTACGGGTCCTGGGAAAACAGTTCCTTACAAAACATTTCTGCCGTATTGGGCGACCGTAGAATGGTACGGGTCCTAAGAAAGCAGCTCCTTTCTGCCATATTGGGCGACCGTAGAATGGTACGGGTCCTAGGAAAGCAACATCTTCACAAAGTCATGTTACTATTCTAGGCGACCGTAGAATGGTACGAGTCCTAGACAAGTAACATCCACTATCTCGAATTACCCTATCCTCCTCGAAGGTAAGTTATTTCAGGTAGGTTCATCTATCATTTGCATTAGCATTTCCATGCATCATATAAGTTGCATTAAAAATGGAATTCATGTTCCAACAAAAATATCATTCATTACATGTGCATGATCAAAATTTAGGTCTCAATTTATCTTTGAAGGCAACCTCTGCGAGCTCACCTTCAAAGAGGGGCAGCTGTTGACACCTAAATTTTGGTGACCCTTTTAATTATTAGTTGCATTAAAAAATTAGGGATTAATTTTAACCCCTAAAAAAATATTAGTTAATTAATTATTTGCATAGCATATAGTTTTAGGTGCATCCATTTTAATTTGTATTTACATTGGGCCGGTGACAAATGGGTTCAAATTGATGGTTCAAAATATTAATTTGACAATTGGACTAAGCCCACGAAGGGAGTAAATAGGCTCAAGCCCGTATCCTCAGAAAGATTTTACGGATTGATTTGTGTGAGATTTCAAATTTTGGAAGAATTCTTTTGCAATCCTAAATCGTATCAAAAGCAAATATTACATTTCGAAAAAAGGAATTTTCGTGGATACGGATTTGGAAAAATTAAAACCCTAACCATGGCCTATAAATAAATTAAATGCGTAGGGTTTGATGGAGGCCACTCAATAGAATACATGGCCATTGATAAAAACACATCAAGGGATACACACGTGAGAGAGAAGGTTGGCGGAGCCTCCCCACAATCCATTGATCCCCTTGCCGTCCGTCGATCGTGACGCCTACCATTGCGTCGGTGCTGCCTTGTTTGATGATATCCATCAACGACTTTGCTTGATAGTCAACACCTCCGTGCATCACATCATGAAGCAGAAGCATCGCGTCGATCCGCTGCACCTCACCAGTTGAGGCCACGCATATTGATACATATGGCCACAAAAAGAGAGTATTTTTCTATTCTTTCTTTCTTGCAGGTTCTGAAGGTACAAGGAGAAAACTCGCTCACCTCGTTGGAGAATACGACAAAAGGGGGCCACTTCATAGATTACACATGCGGCCGCATCGAGAAAAGTGCAATAGAGAGAGGCCAGTCATGGCCGCAACACAGAGAACACACGTTCTCCGCAAAAGAGAAGCGAGGGCTACATAGAATAGTGAGAGGATAAATCGTGGGAGTTTCTTTTGTTTCTTGGGTTAATCCGGATGCTTTTATCAAGAGAGAGAGAGAGGGAAGAGAATAAAAAAGGTGACACATATTCTGCACATTGAAGAGGACGCACTAGAGAATGTCAAAGGAGGAAACGTGGAGAGGAGTCATGCATTAAAGAAAGCACACCATCCGAAAAGAAGGTCAAGCGAGATCAATTGACCCGAGAAGCCTCAGTCCCAAATCCAGTCGCCGTCCAGTCGTTTGTTCCTTATTTGCAGGTTTCCGGTGATCCCAGCGCTCGCAGCCCTTGCTCTGCCAATTTTGCTTCACTTTCTTGCAGGTTTTTTTTAATCACGTCCGAGGTCTCGCCATCAAGCCTGCAGTTGCTGCCACCCCCAGCGACGTCCCCAAGGCCAAGCCATCACCTATGATCCATGAAGCCACTGAGCCGAGCCTCACCGCAACCGTATCCGTTCGTGACGCGCCTGGCCGAGTATCGTTAACCGTCCAAGCCGTGCTTCTCACTGACTTGAAGTCCACGGTCAAAAAGTTGAGGAATCAGCAAAGCTTGTTATTGGTCAAAGCAAGAAGACTAAAGCAAATTTTCTTTGGATCGTAGGGCGGTTTTTCCTTCAAGAAGTTGCGGCTATTCGTTGTGCCACCGCACCACATTAACGTCGGCAATTCTCTCTGGGGGCTCTGACCAATGTCTACTTATTACCACGAAGCGGGTTATCGAGTCATCCATTAGCAAGTCTTGGTATATCTCTAGCCTGCCATGAGCCACGCCTAGTGGACTTGTGTTGATTCTCCCGCAGGTTCTCAGGCGATTTCCGCCGGTAACTACGGCACTCGGCCTCGCTTTGCATGATCCCAGCCGCCGCCACACTGGTCAATCCCACCGTGAGCAGCCAAGCCCTGTTTTGGAAAGAAAAACAAAAGAGAAATTAGGTAGTTTTTCTTTTACCTTATTTTACTTTTATTATTATGTTTTATTTGCTTTTTTAGTATAATTATTCCTTAATGAGAGATTGAGATTCCGACATGAAATAGCCTCTGAAATTTGGGATTGACAATCCGATTTTCGCGACTGAAATCCGACTCGCAATCGCAATCGCTTGAAAAATTGTCAAACCGATCTCACGCTCCAGATTCGATTCACAATTTATTTAAAAATTGGCTAACCCGATCTCATGCGCGAGATATGTTCGTCAATTTGTGGATATTGATCATATCTGATTCGCCGTCATGTTGGTTGAATCAATTTTATTTTAGTAAAAGGAAAAAAAATCCAAAAAAATTTGAATTAGGATTAGGTTTGTTTTTTTATTATTATCTTGCATATTTAGAATAGGGATTTCATTTTGAGTCATGAAAACGGAAAACAAAAAAGAAAGTGCATTCATTTAGGATGTTAGTTTTTTTTATTTGAATTGCATGTTTAATTTTAATTTCGAATTTCATAAAAGAAAAAAAATTAGAATTGGCGCATTCTTTGCACATCATGGCATATTAGAATAAATTGCATGTTTCATTTTAAGTTTAGATTGATTTTTGCAACTTAGGTTAGAGCTTGCTAGGTTAAGACAATATCTTAGTTTAAATTAGGATTTAGTTTGAGTTGATCCTTAATATAAGCTGGATAGAATTTTAATCTAGATAGTCAGGTTTTGCATTTTCCTTAATTTCGAATTTCATGAAAAAAAATAAAATTTGTCTTAGGATAAATTAGTTGCAATTTCCAGGATAGATTGCATTTTTTTAGAATAAAAAAATCATGTGCACGTCATATAGAATTAGGCCTATGAAATGCATGTCATTTTAGTGTTTGTTATTAGGTTCATTTAATTAGAAATTTCTCATCATTAGAATTAGGTCATTTGGTTATATTGCATTGCATATTACATGATTTTCATTAATTAAGTGAAAACAAAAAAAAAGAAATTGCGTGTTAATTAGAAATCATATATAGGATTGCTGATGTGAATTCTAAACTAACAACGCACATGCTTTCGTTGCTACGAGGTAAGTCCTGCAATTTATTTATTGCTTTACTTGGGTGTTAAATTGGTGGTTTGTGCACCCGCATGATCGCCTCACATGTTAGGAAAATAGATTTTAAAATTAATCCAAGCTGCTTGTAAAAATATTTTTCAAAATAAAAAGAAAGGTACCGAAAGGGCGTTTGAGAATTCTAGCGTAACTAAGTCCCCGTACCCATAGTCTCTGCTTCGTAGAAGTAAAATAATTCTCCCGTTATTTTACTTGGGTTTCTAATCGACCCACCAAAAATAGATTAGTGGCGACTCCTAATTGAAAATCAATTGCATGTTAAGAACTTGAACCTAAGTCATGAATTGGTATGGGCTTGGGAGAGCTCGAGTTAAGTTTAGGCTTAACAATCCATTAACCTAGTTCTAGGTGGTCCACACCCGACGAAAAATTGGTCGCGACAAAGTGGCCATCCGAATTTCCACAAATTCTTATCAAATAAACCAAATTGGTGGCCCAAAAATCCCTCTAACTCAGCCCATCCGAATTTCTTCCGTTTGAATTTGCCGAATTTGATTTTTCTGCAAAATTCCCGACTCACCAGAATTTCTTTAAAAGATGAGACGCTGTCCTAAAAATAAATCATGACACACTGAAACGTGTCAGAGTTAATCCACCAAGTGTTGTGACCCATATCAATCAATAGATTCATAACAAATACATCGGAGTGGGTTACCTTTCTTCTTGGGTTAGGCCTTAAATTTGGCGCAATCCTTGTTCATGTGCCCCTTCTTTTCATAGAAGAAACCCTTCGATTCCTTCTTAATGCCAATTTCGAGATGTGTTTTACATTTTCTCTTTTGCGTGCCTTGCCCTTTATACTTATCCCGTATTGCCATATAAGCACTTTCTCCCCTTTCCATGAGTAGGCTCTCTTCCTTTTGAACACATATAAGCATAAGTTCATTGATTGACCATTTAGTATTATGTGTATTTTAAGAGATCTTGAAATGAGCACACTCTTGTGGGAGAGTGTTCATGATATAGTATACAAGAAAAGATTTTGATATCCTAACCTTAAGATGCTTCAACCGAGCTACAAATTCCCTCATCTTCATGATATGCTCATGCACACCCTTTATACTATTAAGCTTCAACGATGAGAACTTCATAATCATATTTATGGCATGTGCTTTCTTTGAAGATTCAAATTACACATCAATAACCTTGAGCAATTCTTTGGTATTGTTATGTTAAATGACCGAACCACAAATGCTAATAAAAAGTTGTCTTTATGTATATTACATTAAGGCAATTACACCGCTCCCATTGCACATTGCACATAAAGAGTAACTTCAGCCTGGGTCCTAATCTCAGTAAGAGTAGGTGGTTCATCTAACCGTATACTTATAATCATTTAGCTTAAAAACAATTATACTAGAACTAATCTTACATCGTAAAACTACATTATAATTAAAAGGAGAACTTATATATCATATATTTGAGGCCAATAAATTTAAATCATATTTTACTAATGTAAAACATGTTATAAAATATGAATCACATAAAATCAAAAACTGCCTGTAGGCTAAGTTTCTAAATTAAATAGATTTATAATTACTTCATGATAAACTATCAAATTATATTTCTTTCCTCAATCCCCATGGGTAAATTAAGAAAGATAAAATGATATTTCGTCCTAATTAATCATATTAATATATTGAAAATTCCTATGAGATAAAATTCATAATATTAAGGTGACTAATCAGAATTAATGTTTTTGACTATATGTTATCCAAATACTCTTAATGTATGTAATTTAATATAATCAAAGATGTAGCTAATCTTCAATAAATTAAATACTTACTAATCTCTAGACATTTAATTTCCAAGAAAATATACACAAAAATTAATGAAGGGCAAAACAGTAAATTAAGGCCACCAATGGCAAAATTGTAAATAAATGTAATTTTAGCTACCAAAGGGTGCAAAATAGTATATAAAACGCAAAGAGGGAGTAGCTGTGTCGGGCGCATGCTGCACACACCCTCTTCACCATGGGTGCATAGCGCACATGCTTGGCCATTCGGTGCACGTGGGGGCGCATGGATCCATGCACCTTCTTCCTTGTGCGAACAGACACTATTTTTTGCCGTTTCATTGTGCCTTCCACCGCCCGATTCTCCTTCAGCCCACCTCAGACCAAAATAAGTGATGGATTTTGGAGACCATGCCAGCATGACCACACAGGTCCAAGATTCAGTGAAAATAACAAAAAATTGCTTGAAATCAAGCAAAATTCCCCAAAACGCATACCCTAACCACCATGATTTTTGCTACGCAATTTGCCTTTGGTGATCACCATAATGCCGAATTACCTTACGGCTTTTATTGCCCATGGCGTTGCAATAGTACTCATTTGAAGAAGGGTGGGGAGTTGCCCAAATTTTGCAAAAATCACTAGTCAGATTTTGCCCCAAATTGTTTTTTTTTTCAATAAAAAGCCCCATGCAAATCATCAAGTCAAAGACATAACTAGCTCCGATACTAATTATTAGAAATTTTGCAGAAAACCATGATCCCTATAATCGGGATCAAATGTTGAAACATGTATTAACCCTTTAGCCATTGATGACATCAAAAACACATACACATGAGCTTGAACGATCATGAATAGACACTTTTAACCAATTACCCTAAGTCATGGAAAAAGATATGAGTCACAATTGAAAGTGCTAGTATTAACACCTAGAGGGGGGGTGAATAGTTGTTCAAAAGAAGTCTTGACAAATAAATGCATAATAAAATAAATTGCTAGCAAAGTTTGAATACGGATTAGAGTCTAATAAACGAACCACCAGACTTCTAATAGATGTTCAGAATCTATTATACGATGGAATAGACTTCTGAAATAACCTGCAAGCATGCAATAGACTTAAATATGAAGAGTTAAGGAAAGAGAATGTTGCACACCAAATTTATAATGGTTTAGCTTAGATCAAGCTTACATTCACTCTTCCACACTAACAGCCTTCTAGCTAAATTCCACTATGCAATCAACAAAAGATTATAACTTTGAGTGCAAATACTCAGTGATAGATCACACTATCTCACTAAGTCACTCTTTTGGTATTTTTCTCACGATCACAAACGTTTAAGCTCATGAAAGACAAGTGTATGATCGAAGGTCGCTTAGACTTTGGAATTATAAATTATACGCTCCATCTCTTACTTGCTCATTAGTCCTTGATCTCCTTAAATACTCCTCCACTTCCAAACTAGTCGTTCAATAGTATCTAGAGAATCATCTTTCAATCACCCATTGGACAAATCTGTATCTAGAAGATTTAGTAGCCGTTGAGTGATAAAAGTATAATCTCAAATTGATTCTTATTGCCCATACAAACAGAATCTTGGTTTCCATAAATAAAGTTTCTCCGTATAGAAAGTTCTTGTCTTTAATATCCAATTGTCAATCAATTAGATTGAGTCAATCAAATTTATCTTGATGTAGAATCCAAACCAGATCATTAGTTGTCATATGTTTGGGGCTTATGTTACGTTTTGTCAAATCATTTCGTTCTGAATATGCTACGTTATGAACTTGTGGCTCGTTTTGGACCTTATCACGTTCTGAACTTGTGTCTTGTTCTCTCTGAAGTAGATTTTACAATCTGGACGTAAGTCTGAACATACTCTGCTTCTAAACATATTTAGTCTTAAGGTATGAACACAGTCTGAATAAGTTCAGCTTCAGCATAGTGTATCTTTTGGTTCTTCTAAGTATAGACTTCGATAATATCATTTACATGTTCTATCATCTGCATAGTCTATTAATCAACCATTAAACACGTTAGTAGCCTTTGATTTATTTATTTTTATCTTCAAAATATCATAAGGGATTTCCCTAACAACAATGTCATCAAGAGCATCAAAACTTATTTGCAATCCTTGCTGATAGAAATCGATGTAGGAGCCAAAACATAGTCATTATATATGAAAGATTAGATCACACACCCTTAGTGTGCAATAACATGGTCCTCAATTGACATCGCATGTACAATTCTGCTTGATAGGTAGAGATAACTACAGAGTGATGAGAGTTCATCATGCATTTTGTGAGAAGACAAAGCATAGGCTTTGACAGGAAGCACAGGAGAGGACTCCTTTGAGAACAACACGATGCAGCTGCTGTCCTTTTAGTAGGTCTATCCATAAGAACCATTCTTGACGGGTTTGGCTTGAACATCTCATCGTAGAAAGTATTGCAAATAATTCACTCTAATCACCATCCTCGGTTGAGAGTAGAGACAAACTATAAGCAATATCCAAATTCCTAAACCTAATTACGGAGCTCACAACATGCAATATCCATGGCAAAGACAAGTACATGTAATTGAAAACCGGTCAATGCAATGGTACGCACAATATGAACTATGCATTCAGAAGATGAATACATTGACGAGACAATTATACCAATTCCATTGCACCAATTTTTTTTGCATACGTTTCTATCAAGAAGAGGGCATATATTTGTGCTTCCTTTAGTAAAAGGGACCAGACATGATATAAAGAGAATTATAGAGAACGATAATTTAAAGCAAGTCTCATTAATGTCCCAGTCCTTATCCAACAATCTAGACCAACCCTATGGTTTGTTTGAAATAAACCTTTTCCTTTGACTGATTTTCAATATAGAAAAAATTAATTAAAACCTTTATACTGATTAAAATCTGAGTCCTAAGCTCATTGTCAACAGTGGGTGGAAGGATGGATATTGCCATGGGGCATCCGGACATGGGCACCGTCCACCAGGCTCCAGCTCGTGTTCCTGCTATCAAGTGATCACTGTTGTTGACACCTAATTTGTGTTTTCAAGTACATAAAAAAATTAAATTAAAAAAAATAAAATAATTAATTAAAATAATAATAATAAATAAAAAACGTGGAAGGGGACGGGTCAGGCCGGATCCGGCCTTGGCTTGACCCGCCTTTTTCTTTCCTTCCTCACGTGGCCCGACCCGAGCTTCTCCTTTTTCTAGTGTTCTTCGCGCACAAGAGCAAGGGAAGTTGAAAAGAAAAAGCAATAGTAGAGAGAGGGGGGAGAGGGAGAAAAAAAAAATATCACGGCAGAGCAGAGTTGGGACAGGACCGGGGGAGAGAAAGCAAAAGTAGAAGAACAAAACAGGGGCTTATTCTAGGGGAAGGGGACCCACTCGCCACCCTCTTCATTCTGAGGGGAGCTCCGAACGCCGATCCCCGGCACTTGACGCAGCTGCTGCCGAAGCTCCACCACGCCTCAACCCGATACTGGTACAACACTTGTAGCTGCAACACTGCCACGCCAGTAGCCCGAGCCCCCTCGTCGCGCCGCCGCTACCCCCGCAACCTGCTTGTCCCCTGCAGCCCGAAGCTGCGACGCCACCATTGCCCTCCGAACGCCGACCTACAACACCTGCTGCTGCTGCTCCCGACATCAAGCCAACTGAGACCAGAGGGAGCAGGAGTATGAACTCGAAGCCTTAAAACGGAAGATCCAAGGCAGGGGTAGGCCAAAGGCCTAGATCTGATCGCGCTTGATTAGATCTGGGAGTTGATCGAGCTCCGTCGCATCACCAGGCTGATCGTTGCCGCCGTTTAGTCACCAACAACACCACCAGGCCACACCTCTACAGCGTCACTACCACTTAGTCTCTGATGTCGTCAAGATAAGCCCAACATTGCTTGTCCTCGCAGACCCTGACACCGTCATCCTCCACTTGAAACTCCAACCGTCACTAGCCGCATCACCACCGTCAAGTCATTGCCCGATGACGTCCCAACCACCCCCCTTTACGGCACTGTAGATCTCCAGCTTCGAAGGCTCAAGAAATCCGAGTCAACGAAGAGGAGGCCGGGTTAGAGTCCGGTTGGGCAAGGGTTGGTGTTTTGGTAGGGTTTTCCTTAGGAATTGGGTCGTGGCCACCGACCTAGGTCAGACCTGAGTCGTCGGTTGGGTAGGGATCCATTTGGGTGGGCCTATGCGAATAGGTTGACTCATCCTTGGGTTGAGCATACCCGAGTTTGTTTTGGGCTGGTTTAGCATGCGAGCTTGTTGGCTTCATTTAAAAAAAAAAATTACCCCAGACTAGGCCTGCACCTCAAGCCCAGCCCGGCTAGGTTTCCGCCGGTCTAGGTTGCGTGGCCCAATCCGGTCCCAACTCGAGTCGTTTGGCCCGATCCTATCCGGGCTTGGGCCATCTTCTCAACAAACCGAGTTGGACCCGACCCGAGGATCCAGTCTAGGCTTGGGTCGTTTTTAATATATTATAATTTTATAATATTAAAATAATATTTTTAAAAAAATAAAAAAATTTAATTTTTTTATAAAATATAAAAAATTTCGAAAATTTAAAAATGTAGGGTTTGGTTAGGAATTGTTATGTCTTGCTTTCTTAGTGTAACTAGGCCTTTGTTTGCTTGCACATTGATTATATCGCGCGTTTAATTTGCATATTTAATTATGTTTAATTGCCTGTGCTCAATTTTACTGTAATTAGGATCTTGGTAGCTATGATTATTATTTTAATGATTGCGCACCCACATGATCATCTCACATGTTAGTGGATATGTGTAAAATTAATCCAAACTGCTTGACAAAAATCTTTACTCTTAAAATGAACAAGATTAGGTACTGAAAGGGCACTAATTGGTCAATTAGTGTAATCAAATCCCCGACCCTAGATTCTCTGATAGTGTAGGAAATGAGGTACACTCCCATGCCTCACTTGGTTTCTAGCTAACCCCAATAGGCTAATGGCGACTCCTTATTGTAGAATTCCTAAAAATACCCAAATATCATGCGAGGTATAGGCTTGGGACAGTTTGTGCCTAATCATGGGTTTTAGGTCCATCCTTTAGGCAATACCCCTAAACCCGTTCCCTCTGTCCAAGGGATAGGTCGCGACAGCTGTTGAATGGGAATTGGAACAACCTCGTGTTGCTATATTTTAACCTTATTTCTCACTAATTTGTTAGGATCGTAAGTTCGACTTTTCAAGTAAAGTTTATTGTTTGGTTGTAGGCATCCCAAGGTAGGTAGTACTATCTTCTTTGAATTTGTAAAACACTACTCCTTGGTTATTTATGAATATTTAGAAAGCTTGTTATGCAAGGTATTATGAAGAAATGCATATATGTAACTACTTTGCAATTGGTTTATGGAAGGGTTCATAAATGATTTGAGAAATGATTGAGAAATGATGGACGAGTTATGTTGCAAAAAATTATTTGCTTAGTCTAAGATTGATTTCTAGATTAGCTAATGGAATGGACTATTGACATGGTTTTTTTTTTATTTTATAGAAATTAATCAATGAATTGACAATAAATACTTGAATTGTGATGATTGTTTAAATGGAATTTTTTAGGGGTAAGTACATTATTAGTGCCAAAACTTGTGTACGATGCTCACTTTGGTGCCAAAACTTTATTTTGGATCACTTTAAGTGCCAAATCAGAGAAAAAACGATCACTTTGATGCCACCGGTGAGAGATTCTAATTAGATTAATTACATGAATTATATATATATATATATATATATATATATATTTAAGTTGCGGTGGCTTTCAAACGATGTCGTTTTCCATCCTCCTGAAGAAACGACGTCGTTTTCCTATCATACATGGACATCCTCCCAAGCATGACACCATATAGCTCGTATGTGGATTGAAATTAGGGTTTCTTTGTCTTCGTTGCTCAGCCACCATCGTTCGCCCGCCATTGCTCGGCCACCGTCACTTGGCCACCATCACAGTTGCTCAACCAGGTGAGCAAGGAGAGACTGAGATTGTTGCTCAAGTAAGAAGTGGCAGGAAGAATAGGAGGCGAGAGCGGAGGAGGAGGAGGAGGAAGATGAGGGGTCGAAGGTGCCGCTGCAGGTGCGCTATTGCTACTGTTGCTAGAGCGGTTGCTGGTGCCACTGCTAGTGCTGCTGTTGTTGGTGTTGTTCGCTACTGGTGTTATTCTTCGAGGAAGAAGACGACATGCCTTCTCTCTCTCTCTCTCTCTCTCTCTCTCTCTCTCTCTCTCTCTCTCAATTTGGGGATTTAGGGTTCTAAGTTGGGGGAAAGATGCCAAACGGCGTTGTTTTGTTGTTTAGATGCTGACTCAACTCTCTAACGAGCCATGTCAATTTCAAAAATTAAGAAAAAAGTGTCACATCAAATTTCCAGCCAAATTGATTGGTTGGTACTGAAATGATCTTTTTCAAATTTGTTGACACTTAAGTGATCAAAAATAAAGTTTTACACTAAAGTGAGCGTCGTATACACGTTTTGGCACTGATAGTGTACTTACCTCGAATTTTTTATTAGTATAAAACCTTCTTAGAAGATATATAGTACTTACTGTGTTATGGTTACTTATTTCACTCGTCTTTCATATTTTTAGGCCTCTCGGTTAGCGGTAAGTAGGATGAGAGTGCTATTGGTGGGGAACTTTTGAGAGTTGTATTTTGGGTATAGCTTAAGAGAGTTCTGAATATAATAGTTGATAATTTGTTGGGTTGGGTGAGTATAATCCCTTTTTGTGGATCAATATATATATATATATATGTATATGTGTGTGTATATATAAATACGTTGGTTATATTTAAGACTGTGTCCTTTCTGTGAAAGGATGGTCATGTCATCATCCTTTTTTTTTGTAAATTTCAGGGTGTGACGCATATTACTTTCAAATCTCACATTCCTAGCAATCTTTTGGTTTCCTCTTTAGCTTCTACTTGTATTTGTCGTAAATGTGTCATTTTAATGGGAAAGAATGGGGATTGGGTTCATCCTTATCACTTCACACTCCTAATATTTTCTATACCATAAATGACTAATTGGGGTCATGAAAAATCTTGATGTCAACAATTGTTTGAAGCATAACATGATGTGTTAGGACTTCATGAAAAAGCAAAAAAAAAAAAAAAACCTTTCTCTACTTTTTTCGCTTGGGGAATATCGGCAAGAAATCCACTGTGGACTAGAATCATATAATGTGTTAAGGATTAAATTGATTTTATTGTAGAAAATTAGGCCCCCATAGAAAGAAACTTGTTGATGAGATTAAATTTGACAAGTACTTGGATTTAAGAAGAAAATCTCACCTAGATGGCAACTTATCATCACCTTTCTACTGGACCATGAAACTTAAGGAATCCATCTCATTTTGACTAGATAATATGGTAAGCATATCTGTGTTAAATAAAAAAGGATAATCTTACCTTTCTAGTCATCGAAGGTAATGAATCTCTGAGCATATAAAGGTGCTACACTAGTTCATATCAAAACATCAATACACTAGGTCATAAAGCTGTCGAAAGTCATTGACAGAGGCTAAAAACATAAGAATATTTTAGGAGTGAGTAGCCATGGAGGTAATGGCATCCAAGAGATTAGGGTCGATGATGTTCGTGGTGACTCTCATACTATGGTCATCGATCGGTGTCGATGCAGCCATATCTAAGGAGTGCAAGTTGAAGTGTGACGCGTTATGTGTCTTGGATCCTGACCAAACTCTATGCTTTCTCAATTGTCTCAAGACTTGCCCTAGACAGTCTTCTACATATGTCGCATCAGAGTATTGTGACATGGGTTGTTTCTTGTCTACTTGCCTTGGCTACCGTCCAGGTAATAATCTTCACATTTACATTGAAGATATAAAGTCACTTCTTAAGTGATCTATAAAATCAAAGAAGTCCTTGTATAATCTTGTTCCTTCATCAATGTTTCATTGTTTTATTTTCATTAGGAGAGGATGGTTGTGTACTAAATTATTTAATTTCCTCGGACTTCGATATATGCTCTTGTTATAAAATCGATTTCAATCTTGATGTAAGTGACTTTTTTAATTTCCTGTTTTATATTTGAACTCATGCAGACACTAAGAAAGTTGAAGCACATGCGAAGAAGGTTGGAGCTTGCGCAGATTCATGCTCTCGGGGTTGCAAGAAGACCTCTTTATTGAATTAAAGTTTGGAAATTTTTCTAATATAATTGTTATATAATACGTTTGTGGTTTCATTCCACAACTAATAAACTTTTTTAATATCTGCTGGACCATAACTTAATGTGAACTGAGTTTTATGCTCTCAGGCTTGGTTACGAATGTGTCTTCAAACAATCAAAGTCATACGATGTGCGAGAAAGCATCAATCTTTGTTATGACAAGATGTTAGAGCATGAATTGATGGTGAAAGAATGGGGATCGGGTTCATCCTTATCACTTCACACTCCTAATATTTCCTATACAATGAATGATAAATTGGAATCGTAAAAAATCTGGATGTCAACAAGCGTTTGAAGGATAACACGATGTGTTAATGAATAATCGGAACCGTATAAAATACGGACGTCAACAAGTGTTTAAAGGATAACACGATGTGTTAAAGGACTAAATAAAATAGAAAAAATAAGTGATCTTTTCTTACTCGCTTAGGGAGCTTCACAAGGAGCTCCACTGTGGACTAGAATTATATAATTTGTCAAGGGTTAGACTGAATTTATTGAAGAATATTATGGCTATTTAAAAAGAAAATTGTTGATGAGATTATATTTGACAAGTACTTGGATTTAAGAAGAAAGTCTCACAATAGATGGCAAATTAGGGCACGTTTGGTAACGATTTTATTCCCGGAAACAATTACTTATCATAAATGATTCTTTTTTATTATGTTCCCGAGAACAATTTCTAAGCATTTTAAGCTATTTGGTAACTATCTAAATTTTTTTATTCTGGAATAAAATTGCGTTTGGTACCGTGCTCAAAATTTCTACTCCAAATCATTTTCTTTTAATTTTTTCCTGTTTTATTCTTTTCTTTCTCCTATTCTTCTTTTTCAAGTGGCCGGTCACCGGCCCTCATCAGCCAAGCCTCACTGGTGGCCGGGCAGGCCTCACTGGGGTTGGGTGAGGCCCACCTGGCCACTAGTGAGACTCCGCCTCACCAAATTATGAGGCTCACCCAACCCCGCCGAGGCTTGGCCTTAGCAAATCTGGTGAGGCCGAGCCTCACCGGTGGCCAAGCAGGCCTCGCCAGGGCTAGGTGAGGCCCGACTGGCCACCAATGAGGTTGGGCTTGCCTCCAAAGAGCTCGTCGGACCTCACCTGGGCCTAGCAAACCTCTAGCTAGCTCACCAGAAAGGTTGCCAGCAACCAATGGCAATGGGCGGCGAACAGCGGACGACAGCCGTGGCAATGGCGGTAGATGATGAAGAAGAAGAAAAGGGAAGAAAAAGAAGAAAGGGGCTTGATTCTTAGATTTGTTCCTAGGAACAAGAATCGACTTTTTTTTTTGTTCCAAATCTACTTATGGGAACAAAAAAAAAATAGAAATTTATTTCAGGAAACAAAAATTTTACCAAACACTTTTTTGTTCCAAAACTACTCCTGGGAACAAAAAATAGAATTTGGCACGGTTTGGATGGTTAACAAATAGGTCCTTATTGAACATTTCTGCTAGACCATGAAATTTATTAAGGAATCCTTCTCATTTGACTTGATGATATGGAAAGCATATCCTCTTAAAAATGAAGAGGACGATTTTTCTCCTCTTCATTCCTTTCTAGTCATTCACCTTCAAGGATTAGAATGAATCTTTAAGCATATATAAAGGTGCTACATGGGTTCATCTCAAGATATCACTACATTTGGTCACAAATCTCTCGAAAATCATTGCAAGAGAGAGGCTAAGAACATAAGAACATTCTAAGAGGGGAAAATTACAAAAAAAAAAAAAAATCCTAAATCTTAGGCATTAGTAACAATTTAATTCTAAACTTTTCAATTGGATCAATTCAAGATGTTCGGTTTAACATTTTGAAAGCTCATTGGGGAAATGCAAAGTAATTTTACTTAAAGGGCTTTAGGTAAATACAAAAGCTGTTTGGTAAACTATGCTATGGATTCCAAGAAAGGTAGTACTATCTTCTTTGAATTTGTAAAACACGTGTTTTGAAAATGCTACGGATTATATAAAGTATGAATCACGAAATTATATTGTTGTTGCACAACAAGCTGGATTGAGCATTTACTACTCCTTGGTTATTTGTGAATATTTAGAAAGCGTGTTATTCAAGGGTATTATGAAGAAATGTATATATGTAATTGCTTTGCAATTGTTTTATGGAAAGGTTCATAAATGATTTGAGAAATGATTGAGAAATGATGGATGAGTTATGTTGCAAAAAATTATTTGCTTAGTTTAAGAGATTGATTTATGGTTTAGATTTTTGGTATTAGATGATGGTTGTTTGATACTCAATATTACTATGAACCCAATAAAACGTTTTGTAATGTATGCATACCATCTAGAATATTCTTTTGGACCAAGCCACTGGCTTTGTAGGTTGAGATTTTGCCAAGAAATTTTTTTTGGTCATCTTGTCATCAGGAGCTGTTTCGTGACCATGGTAGTATATCGAGCAATAGATTAGTTAATGGAATGGACTATTGACATGGTTTTTGATAGAAATTGATCAATGAACTTGAGAATAAATACTTGAATTGTGAGGATCGTTTGAATGGAATTTTTTATTAGTAGAAAACCTTGTTGATAAGAAATAACTCATATATGATTTGGTATGTATCTATATTTTGAATTTAAGTTATGAAGATCTGGTGTTGCTTTATATGCATGCATAGGAGTCGCTCGATCTTTTTAGAAAATATATACTACTTACTGTGCTATGGTTACTTATTTCGCTCGTCTTTCATATTTTTAGGCCTCTCGGCTAGCAGCAAGTAGGATGAGAGTTCTATTGGTGGGGAACTTTTGAGAGTTGTATTTTGGGTATAGCTTAAGAGAGTTCTGAATATAATTGTTGATAATTTGTTGGGTTGGGTGAGTATAATCCCTTTTTGTGGATTATAAAAACTCTAATGTTGCAACAAACTTGTTGATTTATCAATATATATATACACGTTGGTTATATTTAAGACCGTGTCCTTTTTGTGAAAGGATGGTCATGTCATCATCCTTTTTTTTGTAAATTTCAGGGTGTGACGCATATTACTTTCAAATCTCACATTCCTAGCAATCTTTTGGTTTCCTCTTTAGCTTCTACTTGTATTTGTCGTAAATGTCATTTTAATGGGAAATAATGGGGATTGGGTTCATCCTTATCACTTCACACTCCGAATATTTTCTATACAATGAATGACTAATTGGGGTCATGAAAAGTCTCGATGTCAACAATCGTTTGAAGGATAACATGATGTGTCAAGACTTCATGAAAAAGAAAAAAAAAAAAGGACCTTTCTCTACTTTTTTTGTTCGGGGAATATCGGCAAGAAATCCACTGTGGACTAGAATCATATAATGTGTTAAGGATTAAATTGAATTTATTGTAGAAAATTAGGGCCTCTTAGAAAGAAACTTGTTGATGAGATTAAATTTGACAAGTACTTGGATTTAAGAAGAAAATCTCACCTAGATGGCAACTTATCATCACCTTTCTACTGGACCATGAAACTTAAGGAATCCATCTCATTTTGACTAGATAATATGGTAAGCATATCTGTGTTAAATAAAAAAGGATAATCTTACCTTTCTAGTCATCGAAGGTAATGAATCTCTGAGCATATAAAGGTGCTACACTAGTTCATATCAAAACATAAATACACTAGGTCATAAAGCTGTCGAAACTCATTGACGGAGGCTAAAAACATAAGAATATTCTAGGAGTGAGTAGCCATGGAGGTAACGGCATCCAAGAGATTAGGGTCGATGATGTTCGTGGTGACTCTCATACTATGGTCGTCGATCGGTGTCGACGCAGCCATATCTAAGGAGTGCAAGTTGAAGTGTGACGCGTTATGTGTCTTGGATCCTGACCAAACTCTATGCTTTCTCAATTGTCTCAAGACTTGCCCTAGACAGTCTTCTACATATGTCGCATCAGAGTATTGTGACATGGGTTGTTTCTTGTCTACTTGCCTTGGCTACCATCCAGGTAATAATCTTCACATTTACATTGAAGATATAAAGTCACTTCTTAAGTGATCTATAAAATCAAAGAAGTCCTTGTATAATCTTGTTCCTTCATCAATGTTTCATTGTTTTATTTTCATTAGGAGAGGATGGTTGTGTACTAAATTATTTAATTTCCTCGGACTTCGATATATGCTCTTGTTATAAAATCGATTTCAATCTTGATGTAAGTGACTTTTTTTAATTTCCTGTTTTATATTTGAACTCATGCAGACACTAAGAAAGTTGAAGCACATGCGAAGAAAGTTGGAGCTTGCGCAGATTCATGCTCTCGGGGTTGCAAGAAGACCTCTTTATTGAACTAAAGTTTGGAAATTTTTCTAATATAATTGTTATATAATACGTTTGTGGTTTCATTCCACAACTAATAAACTTTTTTAATATCTGCTGGACCATAACTTAATGTGAACTGAGTTTTATGCTCTCAGGCTTGGTTACGAATGTGTCTTCAAACAATCAAAGTCATACGATGTGCGAGAAAGCATCAATCTCTGTTATGACAAGACGTTAGAGCATGAATTGATGGTGAAAGAATGGGGATCGGGTTCATCCTTATCACTTCACACTCCTAATATTTCCTATACAATGAATGATAAATTGGAATCGTAAAAAATCTGGATGTCAACAAGCGTTTGAAGGATAACACGATGTGTTAATGGATAATCGGAACCGTATAAAATACGGACGTCAACAAGCGTTTAAAGGATAACACGATGTGTTAAGGAATCAATTAAAAGAAAAGGAAAAAGAAGTGATCTTCCTTTACTCGGTTGGGGGGCTTCCCAAGGAGCTCCACTGTGGACTAGAATCATATAATTTTTCAAGGATTAGAGTGAATTTATTGTACAAAATTATGGTTATTTAAAAAGAAACTTGATGAGATTATATTTGACAAGTATCCAAATTTAAGAAGAAAGTCTCCCAATAGGTGGCAACTTAGGGCGCGTTTGGTAGCGATTATGTTCCCGGGAACAATTGCTGTTCAAAAATGATTCATTTTTATTATGTTCTTGGGAACAATTTCTAAGCATTTTAAGCCGTTTAGCAGTCTAAAATTTCTTATTCTAGAATAGAATTGCGTTTGGTACTGTGCTCAAAATTTCTACTCCAAATCATTTTCTTTTAATTTTTAAATAATTTTATTATTGTTTTCCTTTTTTCTTTTTCTTTTTCCTTTTTTCTTCCTTTCTTTCTCCTATTCTTCTTCTTCAAGTGGCCGATCGTCGGTCCGGAAATCAGCAAAACGAGGGCTGGTGACCTCACCGGAGCATCGTCGGCCCTTGGTGAGGCTGGCCCTCGTCAACCAAGCCTTGCCGGTAGCCAGGCAAGCCTCGCTGAGGTTGGTCGAGGCCCGCTTGGCCACCGGGGAGGCTTGGCCTCACCAGATTGTGAGGCTTGGCCTCAGCAAATTTGGCGAGGCCAAGCCTCGCCGATGGCTAGGCAGACCTCGCCGATGGCAATGCGAACCTTGCTGGGGCTAGGCGAGGCCCGCCTGGCCACCGGTAAGGTTGGGCGGCGGACGGTGGATGACAATCGTGGCAGTGGCGGTAGATGATAAAGAAGA
Organism: Eucalyptus rudis; assembly: GCA_019915205.1. Classification (NCBI taxonomy): domain Eukaryota; kingdom Viridiplantae; phylum Streptophyta; class Magnoliopsida; order Myrtales; family Myrtaceae; genus Eucalyptus; species Eucalyptus rudis. The sequence continues at coordinate 2,569,436 of JAHMTN010000263.1, read as the reverse complement.
AGAAAAGGGAAGAAGAAGAAGAAGAAAATGGCTTGATTCTTAGGTTTGTTCCTGGGAACAAGAATCAACTTTTCTTTTTTTATTATTCTTGATTATGTTCCAATTCTACTTCTAGAAACAAAAAAATAGAACATTGTTCTCGGGAACAAAAATTTTATCAAACACAATTCTGTTCCAAAAGTACTCTTGGGAATAAAAAAAAAATAGAATTTGGCACTCTTTAGATGGTTAACAAATCAGCCCTTATTGACACATTTCTACTGGACCATGAAATTTATTAAGGAATCCTTCTCATTTGACTTGATGATATGGAAAGTATATCCTCTTATAAATGAAGAGGATGATCTTTCTCCTCTTCATTCCTTTCTAGTCATCCACCTTCAAGGATTAGAATAAATCTTTGAGCATATATAAAGGTGCTACATTGGTTCATCTTATGATATCACTACATTTGGTCACAAAGCTCTCAAAACTCATTGCGAGAGAGGCTAAGAACATAAGAACATTCTAAGAGGGGAAAAATACAAAAAAAAAAAAAAAATTCCTAAATCTTAGGCATTAGTATTGTTGACACCTAAAATTTTGGTGACCCAATTATTTAATTTTTTATTTATTGCATTACAAATTAGAGATTAATTTTTAACCCCTAAAAAATTCATTAATTGCATAGCATATAATTTTAGGTACATTTATTTTTAATTTGCATTTACATTGCACCAGTGACGGATGGGTTTGACTTGGTGGTTCTGAACTTTAATTTGGTAAGGCCACAAAGAGAGTAAATTGGCCCAAGCCCGTATCCTCTAGAAGATTTGACAGACTCATCTTTGCGAGATTTCAAATTTGAAAAAATCTTATTGCAATTTTGAAAATCTGTGGAGAATATTCATTTTTGCAAAGGAATATTATGTTTAAGACGTTATAGACTATCTTCGTGCATATTGAAAAAAGAGATGAAATATTCCACAAAGATTGCATTTTTTTTTTTTTTTGCCCATAAAAGGGTTGTGTACGAAGGTCGATGAGGGCTTTTCTCTCTTTTTTTTAGGTTAGAAATTTAATATAAAAAAGAGAGAAGCTTTTCTTTTGTTGGGGGGGGGGGGGGGGGGGGCTTCTTTTCGAGAGAGGTCGGAAAAGAAAAGTGAGAGAGGAACAGTAAGGAGACATGAGGAGACAGGAGGAGAGAGAGAAAGAATTTTTTTTTTTTTTTTTAAAAGAGAGAAGAAGAACAGTAAGAACATTGTTTTTCTTCCCCAGCGGACTCGTCCATCCCCTGCCGTGCTTCGCCCTCTACTTGTTGGAAGCCGCACTTGCCGCCCGCGTCTACTTTTCGCAAGCCCAGCACTGATAGCTGACCCGCCGGTCACCTCCGCTCTGTTGATCTTGCCCACGATGTACAGCCCTGTCACCGACGCTCACTGTTGCTGCCTCGAGGCTCCTCGGGCCTTAGCCAACACTACAGCGCCCTTAGCCCATCTGTCTGCAACCATCGATGACTGCTGCTGCTGCATCGCTCGCCTACACCTTGCCGAGCTTCTGTTGTGTCTCCCCTAGCGACCCGCAAGCCCGAATGCCTGTAGCGCGTGCCTCCGGCTTCGCTCGTCGACCTCCCTGTTCTTACCGTGCTTGATGCCGTGACCCCCAAAGACAATAGGTCTCGATCCGTATGCTGGCCCCCCTACACACTGATCTGAGCTCGCTCTAAGCCTCCTCTAAGCGAAGTTGCCTACTACTCCACCTCCTTCCTCCTCGCCGCGAGTTCGCTGATCCTCTCACCAGAGCTCCAATGACCATGACCTCCGACTGACGACGATCCACCACCATAGCCACCGTTCTTGAGCCAAGCCTAGCCTCCATCATGGTCCACTTTACCGTTCGGATTTTGGAAAAATTCAAATTTAGGTAGAGATTTACTTTATTTTATTAGGTAGATTTATTTTATCTTATTTTATATTTTTTTTTCTTTATTTGAAATCTTTCTTGATGCATAATTTAAATTCCCGACGTACCATCTAATTCGCAACTGCACAAGATTTTTTTACTCCATCTATCTATAAGGTTTTAGATGGAATAATTAATCGTGTGGGAATAAAATTGATATCTTGATCTTTAAGGCTTAAGATCAATTTATCGATTTTATTAGCAAAAAAATCAAGTTTGATTAGATATCGTTTCCAAATTCAAACAATGGATAATATCTTTGATAACCATGGATGATTTAGTGTTTATCTTTTAATTGCTTTATTTATTTCAAAGATACAAAAAAATTGCATTTGCATAGCATATAGATTAGATTTGATTTCGTAGATAAAGTTGCATGATAGAATAGTTTTTTTTAAAAAATGCATGACTAGGTTAGATAATATTTTTTGGATTAAATTGCATGACGATATAATTTTCTAGGTTAAGATAGGATTCAGATTGGTCTATTCCTAACTTAAATGAGATAATATCTCGCTTTAGTTAGATTTTTGTTTTTAGCAATTTTTAATTTTGAATTTTTATAAAGAAAAATACAAAAAAAAAAAATATCATGCCCATGTCCTCTAGAATTAGGTTCATGAAATGCATGTCATTTAGTGGTTGTTGCTAGGTCCATTTGATTAGAAGTTGCCTGCCATTTGGTCAATTTAGATTGCACATTTAGTTATTGGACAATTTTCATTTCGAATTTCATAAAAAAAGAAAAAAAAAAGCTTAGAGTTAGGGCATTCTTTGCACGTCATTGCATATTAGGATAGGTTGCATGCTTATTAAGAAAATAAAAAAATAAAAAAAAAAATCGCATTTGCATCATCTAGTTTAGGTCATATTATTATGTCATCATTTCATGTTAGATTAGTAACATACATTGCATAAAGCATGATTCTCATTAAATAAGTGAAAAAAAAAAACAATTGTGTGTTAATTAGAAATCATATATAGGACTGTCGATGTAAATTCTGATATAATACTACAAATGCTTTCAATGCCATGAGATAAGTCCTGCAATTTATTCAATGCCTTATCTAGGTGTTAAATTGGTGGTTTGCACACCTGCATGGTCACCTCACATGTTAGAGAGGTAAATTAAAATCAATTCAAACAACCTGCAAAAATAATTTTTCAAAATAAAAGGGAAATGTATTGAAAGGGTGTTAGAAAAATCTAACACAATCAAGTCCCCGGACTCACAATCTTCGATTCATAGGAGTAAAGTAAATCTCCCGTTACTTTACTTGGGTTTCTAATCGACCCACCAAAAATAGATTAGTGGCGACTCCTAACTGAAAAATCATTTGTATGTTAAGAACTTCAACCTAAGTCAAAAATTGGTATGGGCTTGAGAGAGCTCGAGCTAAGTTTAGGCTTAGTAATCCATTAGCCAAACCTTAGGTGGTTCACTCGAAATTTTGGTCGCGATAGCTTGGCGACTTTGCTAGGGACTTGAGTTAAAGCTCTTAATGAACTTAGGCTGATTTTCTCTTCTATTTTGAAAAAATGTTTTGTTTGGCAGCGAAGATCCCAGGTACGTCCCTAATGTTTAAGGAGTTAAATGTTCCTGTAGAATGAGAGGTATAAGAGAAAGTGTTTGCTAATCTTTGTTTTGCAGGGAGGTGTAAGAATGTATGGCTTATTTTCATGAACGAAGTGTTCTTTGATATAAATTGTTATGCATGCCTATGCATTTACACTACACTACTGCACACATAACCCGCCGCCAGACTCGGCCCTTCTAAATGTGAGTAGCCATGGAGGCAACAACATTCAAGAGATAAGAGTCGATGATGTTCGTGGTAGCTCTCATATTGTGGTCGTCCATCGGTGCCAACTTGGCCAAATCTAGGGAGTGCATGTTGAAGTGTGCAGCGTATTGTGTCTTGGAACCCGAGCCATTTCAATGCAATCTCGAATGTCTCAAGGGTTGCCCTAGAGAGTCTTTTACGTCTGCAGCATCAAAGCACTGCAACATCGGTTATTTCTTGTCTACTTGCCTTGGCTACCAATCACGTATAATCTTCAACATCCACATTGAAGGTATAATCAAAACCCCTTATGAGTTCCATAAAACCAAGAAAGTCATCCTATAATATGTTCCTTCATCAGTGTTCCATTGTTATATCTTAACTATGAGAGGATGATTGTGTACAAAATCATTTAATTTGTCATAGATTATATATAGCCGATCCTCGAAGTTAGGAGAAACTTGTCGTGTCAACGCAAATGAATGGGTTGATAATCGTGTGTGGACTCTTACTGATTTACGCTTGTGCAATATGCTAAAAGCGTTGTGACTGAAGACTTACGGACAAGATTTTCTTGAGATGGAGTTGGATTTTAAGTGGGCTACTCGAGTTGCTATTTGGTTTTTTCCTTTAATTTTAGTGTCAAGTTAGTAGGTGCTAGGCTGTGTTTGATATGTGAACTAGTGAATTTAGCTCTCGCATTTGCATTAGGGGTATCCATGTAGCCAATGCCTTTTACTGGAACAAGGCTTGATTGTGCTTTCTATTGTTTTAGTATGTCTTTGAACTTGTTCGAACGAGTCGTAATAGTGTATTTCAGTCCTCCTACCGGATAGCACATTGACTATTGAGGATGTCTAATCTTTCCATGAGTAGTAATAATTGAGATGTGGAATGGATGTGTTGATGTTGTTTATAGTGCCTGTGCTTGACATACTCTTAACCAAGCATCTGATTTCATATTTTCTTTGGTGCACTTTCCTTGGCAACTTGTGCTGGCCATGTTATATAGACTCACTCCTCTATGGGTATTATTGAGATCCAACGAGAGGTATACATATTTCTTTTTAGATGTTCAAGTATCAGATTCAGACCCACTTAAGGTAGCATTTCAACCATATGAACGTGCCATTTGGAGTTCTGATGATGTGAATGTGAATGACCTTTTCCCCCGCTTCTTTTGATAATTGTTCTTAATTAACTACTCAAAGCCATGTCTATGCCATAATTTGCATCATAATATCTTTCGTCTTCCTCGCAACAACTTTGTGTAATTGCAGTGAACAAGCTAATTAGGGCCGTGTATGGAAGTGAAAAATCGTGCATACTTTGCATGAATATTCTTTAGCATATTTATTGTGTATACATTCGGGTTAATACGTTGAATTGCATATTATGATTCACTATGCATGTTCATCATGTTTAAATGCGAACGGATTGGATATATAGGTGACGTATGTCGAATGTTGTGTGTATTGAATCATGTTCATATATGCTCATGCATGTCTAATGATGCTCATACATGTTATTTTGAGATCGTAAGCTGCTGAAGGAAAGAGAAGAGAATGTTGGGCATTATTTATTAGATGGGAATTTGAATGTGAGCTTAGTTTGATTATTCTCTTACATGCTCATGATTATGGGTAGTTTCTGATCTCTTTTCTAGGGTTCAAAGCATGTTTAAAAATCATTGTGAATGGTTTTTAGGTACTTTTAAGTGCGTTTGGACCTCATTTTTTGTTCTAGTTAAGGACCGCGCTTACTGGGTGTTGTAGGACCGTGCATCCTAGCAATGTGGTCTAATATATTTTGTTAGAATTATGAACAATAAATATTCTGTTGTACCTGGTATTGACATGTTGTGTGTTTAGTGTTCTAAACTTCAAAGTGGCGTTTGCATGCATCTACTCACGTCCTTGCAAGTTGTGTGGCAGTCTCTATGTAAGCGGATTCATAAGCTGTGCAGTGCCTAGTGTTACGAAGCGCTTGAGGCTTAGTCTTCAATTTTCAAGGAACCATAAATTATGGCATCCTTTGTTAGTGGATTTCCTGTTGTAGTGATGCTAACTGAATCTCAGATTTAAATGAGATAAAATCCACAAATGAATTTGTGTTCAACCGGGTGAAGGTGCTCAACCAAACAAAAAAAATTGTGGGGGAAATGATAATCCTGCTAAACCAAAAATAACTTGGTTTAAGTAGATGGTGCTAGTGATAAAATTGTTGCGGTCATTTCCATGGCCAATATTGTGACAAGTGTGAAAGTATGGGTGGTAGACCTACCAAACATTTATGTAAAAACATAGTGCTTTATCCTCCTATATTTAGTAGGGGAAGGAGAATAAAGTATTTATTATTTTTGGTAATTCTATAACCTCTCAAGTTCTCTGGGGAAAGGAAAATTCTTCTCATACTCACATTTGAAAATGATGACTAGTTGAGGAACTTCTCAGCAGATGTTCCTTTGAGAATGTAACCGACACCTCCTATGTCTAGGCATGGTGATTGCCAAGAGACAATAGACATTGTAAAGAATGAAATTTTCAATGGTTAAAAATAAAAAAGACACGTTTGATTAAGATGTGACGTGGTAAAGCAATTACTTAAAGATGGAATTATGTCCATCGATTACATAAAGTCAAAAGTGAATGCGGCCTATTCTTTGACTATACATTGAGGGGAATGTGACAAAACATTAAAGAAAATCAACAATGATGGTAACCTAACCTATGTGATTGGTGATCCCATGAATTAGGTTCATATGGATAATAACAAGTAACTTATTGATCTAGTGATGCACTATAAAAATTGTTATCTCTCCCAACATGAAAATAGTGCAAATCTGCAAGGAAAAAGATGTTGAACTAACCTCTAAATGAAATTCCATAACCATTATTAGTAGTGTATTAAACTATATAATACACTTGATGGAATCACTTATATAAGTGTGGAGTAGGGCTGCTCCTATGAGAATTATTGGCGATAATCTCTAAAGTACTGGCGAATAAACCAAGCATGCGCATGGTCTATTAGCGCAAAACCGCGTTGGACAACAAACCTTATGGGAGTGTAATGTGATTTGTGAAGATTATAATTTACAAAAAGAAATTCTTGGTTCATAGAAGTTTCAAACTTCGGCAATTATTTCGTGAATTGTATTTCATTCTTTCTAAGGCCACCTCATGGCCTAACAAGCACTAGTTTTAATGCATTACTCTCTAATAACCCAGTAGTATTCAAATTTTCTTTTCAAAAAATTTCCAAATATATGGAGGATTGTTGGATATTTTAGTAGTTTTGAAATATTGAAAGTTATTAATTTTTGTAATAGTTTTTTACCATTATCAAATTGTTATGGATTTTGTTTGCTATTAATATAAAACTGTTTTGTAACATTTTATAAAGATTATTTAGGATCTATTTGTTAAAAAGTGTTTCTGTTCTCCATAACAAAAATTTATGTTCTTTTGTTCCGGAGAACAAAAAAAGAACAAAAACGTGTTTAGTAAAACTTTTGTTCTCGGGATCTGATTTGAAAAACAAACAAGAAGTAGAAAAAAGTTACTTCTTGTTCCTGGGAACAATTCCAAGAAACAATTTTTCTTCTCCTTTTTTCTTCTCGTTTTTTCTTCTTATCTTTTCTTTCCTTTTTCTTCCTTTTGGCCGGTCACCGGTCTCGGCCATGGCCAGTGACCAGCCGACGAGGGTCGGCGACCTCGCCAGAGCATCGCCGATCCCTAATGAGGCTCGGCCTCGCCAAGCCAAGGTGAGGCTCGCTTGGCCATCAAGGCCACCGGTGAGGCTTCGGCGAGCTCGCTGGACCTCGCCCAGCCGGTCACCAGTTGCCACCATGGCCGGCGATTAGCCACAAAGGAGAAAGAAGGAAAAATATAATAAAAATATTGAAAATTAAAATATAAAAAAACTAACAAAATTGTACAAGTTTACCAAATGCATTTCTATTCCTGGAATATAAATTTTTTGCAATTACTAAATGCGTTCTCATACTCAAAAATTGTTTCCGAGAACAAAACAAAAAAAAAATTATTTCTGTTCAAAAATTGTTCCCCAAAATAGAAAAGTTACCAAACGCACCCTTGTATGACGACTTTCTAATGGCCGTATAATGACTTTATAATGTTTCATTTATTTCTACATAAATCTTCTTTGTTTTATAATGGTTATACAACAAAGTCATATTCTTCAATAATTACCGATTTATTAATAACCGTTTCTTAACAATTCTCTCTTTCTCTTACCTACAAATTGTTACTCCAAACGTAATTGAAAAGTGATATAGATATATCTAAACCAAAATATGCTAATTTATTTGCTTATGTCTTTTCTATTATTTGCTGAGTTATTCACATAACATTATTCTTATTTCCTTCTATTATTCTGTACGGAATAAAGAAGAAGATCGATTGTTTTTTAGGAGAATAGCTACTAAAGCCTTACACACGAAGTTTTGTACAAGGGAGGAATTATCCTTAAGGACAGTGCTTGCACGCCTCGGATAATTGTCTTTGTTTTTTTTCAATGTATTTCCAACGATTATTATTTTTGTTGTAATGTATTATAATATTTTTCCTACAAGTTCCATCATCAGTGATCGAGGCCATGGACTTTCGCTTCGGTTGGGCAGGAACGGCTTCCTTGTCGCGATTCACCACCGCCACTGCAGATGAAATTCCCCTTGCCTCTTTTTCACGATTCTTCTTGTGTTCGTGGAGATAAGAAAGGCACGACGAAGAGTTCATCCATGGCGGCGAGTGGACCTCGCCTCTAGGGCCGTTGCCAATCGGAGGCTATTTGGGGCTGAAGAAATAGATGAGCTTCATGGGTTTTCGGTTGAAGAATCAGAAAAGTGCTTCGCGAGAACAACCAAGGGAAACACAGTGCAGAGAAATTAAGAGAGAGCTAAAAAGAGAGGACAACGTTGGAGAGAGAATAGAAAGACAGAGGACATAGACTCGGAGGTTAGATAGGGAAATAAATGGTTAGTTTACCGTTGGAATTGGGATGGCTTTGTAGTCAAGTTTTGAGAGTGCACTGAGGAGCGAGAGGTTCTTTTCCTAATTTGATGGCATTAGTGTATGTGCGGGGAATAATAAAATAGGGAATAATTTCAAGATTTAAGATTGATTTCCTACTACTACTACTACAAGATCAACTTTTTCCCCGTAAGGGATTATAGGGCAAGTACAATAATCTCCACTTAAATTTTCCACTGATAGATTTTTTTTTTTTTAAATTATAGAGAGCCACATGAATTTATAATTTTTCTACTTATTTCTGTTATATCATCGCATTTTATGAAACATATAGTGTTACTGCACATGCACCCACGCACTGCGACACGCTCTCAATCCACCCGATTTACACTTTAAGCACAGATTATTGGGTTTTGTCTTAATAAAAAAAATCTCACGATAAGGAACAATAGCTATTTTATTAAGCACAATAAAATGAGTATATGCTTTATTTTAGGAATGTTTTCTTGCATGCTAAACTAGAGAGATTTGAATTTGCAGGGTAGTATTGTCACTTAAAATATAATTCCTTTTGAATTACCGATATATCTTACTCAAACTTTTACTTGAAAAAATTGAGGATTCTATGGCCATGTTTCGTCGGTAAAAATCGGGAGTAATGAAAAAAAGATGCGCAATATATGCAGGAAACACGTGGAACTTGATATTTGTCTATTTGAGATCAAATTATTGCATCATTCGAACTTCAACCTAAGTTAAAATAACAAGTGGGATTGGACTTACAGACTACTACCATCGTACGATTCCTTAAAAGACACTGATGCCCGGCATAATGAAATGATTCGAATACATCTAGTGCTGCAAATTAAAGAGAAATGCTAGATCTTAAGATAATATTGACCCACTGCTATTATGATGTAGCAAATATCAATTGGGTATAGAATAAATGCCCACGTAGAGTATGACGCATCATCGGTAGAACGGTCTTAGTATATTTAGTACTAATCTTAGGGATCATTTGTTTTGCTGGAGAATGAATAGTTTGAAAAATATTATCCCGGAGAATGAATAGTTTGAAAAATATTTTCCTAAATAATAATTGATTATATTGCTTAGAATAATTAGGTAACAAAAAAATTTTCACTATGACAACAGCCTATACCTAATTTTTTTGTAAGCATTGCAAGCTATTATTTTTAGAATTTTTTTTTTTCAGAACGTGGATTTCCTGCGATATAAATGGGCTCTTGAGCTTATTGTGATCTTTCTAGCTTCCTAACTCAAATGTTATTAAGAAAAACAAAGGCGTTGAGTGCTTCAATTAGGACGATCATCTAATGTTTATAATCCGCATGGTCTTTCAAAATTCGATAGTTCTGGAGTTTGGAGGTACGAGTGTTTATGCTTCATGCAAGTTTGTTTAGATTTTTTGAGAAAAAAGAGAATTTAGGTTTCATTTATTTGTAAAAAAAAATGAATAATTTGAAAATCATTTTTCTTAAAAACAATTGCTTGTATCATTTGAAATAATTAGTTACTAAAAAATATTTTTATTACCAGCAATAATTTATATTTAAATATTTTCGTGGATGATGAAAATACTTCTCCCTCTTTTTATTTTTGATATGATTGATCATTTTTAGAAAAATATTTTTCAAATCATTAATTTTCCATTAAACTTATGGATGTTGTCAATTTTTGTCTCGCTTCATGCTTCAAGCAAGACAATTTTTTTTCTTGTCAAAGAAAAGCTTAATTGGTCCAACAGTGGATACGTAGTATATTTCTTAACCATTGCCTAATTAGCAGGTGTGTATTTCATTACTAGTTGGCTGGATATTATTTGTGTTTTAAAATGGTCAATTAAAATATTTGTGATCACCAAATAAATCATCTGGCTGTCCACCCCTAACAATAACAAAATAATAAATTCAGGGAGATATTTTTCGATCGATTCTACATCTTAAGTTTGTCAGTTTGCAGATCATTTCATATTGTGGAAACATATTATAATTGTTTCAAATTTGTGTATGATTTCCTTAAAAAGAAATCACATATTATAACGGGCATATCTAACATCAATTCCATTGACATCCCCGTCTCTCTTGATACGCACGCAGCCAATTTTATTCTGGAGATAGCAAGTTTCGAGAAATTGAAACCTAATAGAGAAAGGGTGGGAGAGAGAAATATTATATTTTTATTTTATTTTATTTTATTTTTTGTGTGGATTAGGTTGGCTAGAGCCCGGTGACCCCCTCTACACGTCGCCGGCAGATGACCCTGTGGCATCCCAAAATTCAATGACAAGCCATAAGGTGTGTTAAAGTCTTTAATTAGGTGATAAAATTTCCTAAGGTTTATACCTTAGCCATTAGTCTTTTAAGATTTGATGATTTGTGCATATGTTTGTGAAAAATTAAATTTGATAGATTAATAATCTATGCTTGGCCATGTACTTTATAAACTAAATTTCAATAAACAAGATGCCCCAAGACTTTGGCCAAGATGAAAATTGAAATTCAAAAATATTTATAAAGGAATTTCAGAAAAAAAGGGGGGCGGAAGTAAATTTTTGGGGATGGGCCTTAGGCCCATTGGCCTAAGCTTTTAATGGGCCAAGTTGGCCAGCCCAATAGAGGCCCAAGAGGGAGTGGTTGATCGGCCACAAGGAAGCCCAACTCCAAGGCCCATGATGCATGCAATAGGACAAGTGGCACAAGACTCATGTATTGGCTTAGGGAAGAAGGCCATGCATTGGCCATGGTTAAGGCAAGCAATGATTATCAATGATGAGGATTAGGGGAAATAAAAGGGAAGGAGAGAGGAGAGAGAGTAACATCGGTGCTTGTGGCGACCTTCGAAGGGTTCGGGGTGCTACAAACCCCGAACTATGTCTTATCAGCATCCAACTCACCGGACTGAAAAGCTACTCCTCGTGGGCTTGAGATCTCCGATGGGCTCTCGTGACGAAAGACAAGGATGGCTTCCTCGACAAAGCCGTCCCATTTCTGATCGACGAGCACCTCCAGCGACACTAGTGAAAGTGCAACCAGTTGGTTCGCACTTGGATCAGCAACACACTCGCGCCCGATGTCGCGGCCGAATTACCACCTACTAAGGACTCCAAACAAATATGGGAGAACATCAGGGAGATGTATGGCCCGCTTGATCACGTACAACTCTTGAGCATCACCTAAAGCTCGACTGAGTTGAAGCAAGGGAACCTCTTGGTAACCACTTGCTTCAATCATCTCTCCTCCCTATGGAACGAATTGGAGTCGGCCAAGGAGTGTTTGCAGGGACCTGAGGAAACTCTGAGACAATACAAGGAAATATGAGAAAGAGAAAAGGCCACATGGTTCTTACTCATTCTCAACGAGGACTATTAGGCCTTCCGATCTCATATCCTCATGATGGAACCCCCGCCACCACTCAGACACATCTACCAGCTCACCGTCCAGGAGGAAAGTCAGCGCCTCACTGTAGTTGGGCACGCTCGAGTGGGAGAAGGCCTGGGTCTTATGGTTCTTTCATCCAATGTGGGCTCACAAGAGGCGGTGGCCGGAGGTAGTGAAGTAGTCGCGCACTCAGGATACCTAAAAATGGGCAGTGCGGCCGCAACAAGAAGAAAGATCGACAAAAACCCTACTTCATTTCGAATGGATGGCTGGGATTCATGCGGACAATCTAACGGCCTGGATTCACGCGGCCTATTGGACGGTTCAGATCGACGCAAGACATCCGACAGTCTAGATCAATGCACTGCAACGAATGGCTACAGATCACCCATCAGCTCAAACGAATCCAAGGGCTATTATCAAGCCACGTCAACCCCAATTTATAAAGGATCCTACGACTCATGTGGCGCCACATCATTGGGGAAGGTCAGTGGGCAAAATAATAAATTCAAAATTAAATATTATGAATATTGCAAACGCCCACACCATACTGTTGATACATGTTGGAAATTGCATGGAAAGCCTACTAATAAAAAAAAAAGAAAAAAAAAACCCTCAGCTTATCAGGTCTCAACACGGAGGATTAATGGGGTGCAACAACCAATCACTCAAGATCAGTATCAGAATATCATGTAGATTTTGAATCAGTTGAAGATGGGTGATAAAAGTGCTGGGTTCTCAAGTACTTTTCTTTACGAGGAGAATTCTTTTTCTATCAATGCATGGATAATCGATATGGGGGCTAGTGACTACATAAAATGTAATGACAATTTCTTTTCCCACGTTGATAAAATATCAGAATCTCCTATATTAGTATGTCTTCCAAATGGAACCTTGGTCCGCATTTTATCCTCAGAAATGTCTTATACATTCCTGATTTTGAATTCAACCTACTCTTTGTCTCAAGGGTCTGCATGGATAGTTCATGTCGTGCAATATTCAGTTCCAACAATTGTTTCTTTCAAGACCATTCAACTGGCAAAGTGATGGGCTTGGGTAGTGTTGCATAAGGACTATACTACTGGATTGATTCCCCAGGAGGTTTAGAATTACTAAATAAAGACATCTCTTGTAATGCTATTAGTCGAAATAAAAACCACCTTTTTCATCAAATATTGGGTCATAGTGCATGTTTCCCTCATCCTAAATGCCCAATATGTCCCTTGGCCAAACAATCTCGAGCAAATATAATTTTTTCTCTAATTCATATGGATGTCCGGAACCTTACCATACCCCTCATCGTGATGGTTCCCATTTCTTTCTCACGGTTGTAGATGACTATACAAGGGCCACTTGGGTACATCTTATGCAATCAAAGAGTCAAACATTTACTCATCTTTCAAATTTCGTTTCCTTGATTAAAAATCAATTTGATCAATTTGTGCAAAGAATTTGTACGGATAATGGGCATGAAATTTTCACCTCTGATTATGCAAAATTCCTATCTTCTCAAGGGATACTTCATGAGAGTTCTTGTACTTACACTCCACAACAAAATGGAATTGTAGAGCGTAAACACAAACATTTCTTAGAAGTAGCACATGCATTAGAATATCAAGCCTCCATTCTTAAAAGTTTTTAGGGAGATTGTGTGGTCATTGCTGCCTATTTGATTAATCGCATGTCATTGCGTATCCTCAATGGGAAAACCCCTTTTGAACTGCTTTATAATAGACAATCCAACAATGATCATCTCCAAGTATTTGGTTGTCTTTGTTATTCGACAAATGTGGGTCCTTTGGATAAAATGGCCCCCTGTGCCACTTGCATATTCATGGGATATCCGCCCCTCCAAAAAGGCTATCGAGTTATGGAGAATTCTACAAGGCATTTCTTCATAAGTAGGGATGTCATTTTTCATGAGGACATAATTTAAGGATATGATATCTTCATCATCTTCATCGTCATCCCCAAGTCACAGGCCTTTTCTATGCGAAGAAGATTTATCAATGGCTTCTCAATATATGTTTGTTGCTCCAGAGCCATCCATTTCTGTCCCGAAGGACACCATTAATTTTGAAGACGGTTTACCTTCAGAGTTATTTGAGGACTTTCTGCATTGGTTCCATCGGAGACCACTTCCGAGTCTTTCTCAGCACCTGAACCAATAGTAGCTGAGCAGCCTTGACGTTCTAGACGACAAACTTGCCCACCTACGTGGACAAAGGACTACATTTGTTTTACATTGCATTCTTTAGGTACGAAGTATCCTCTCTCTTCATATGTGTCTTTTAATCGGCTATCACCGGAACATATGTGTTGCATTAGTCGTCTCTCGGAAGAGAACGAACCTTCTTTCTTCCATGAAGCATCACGTAATCCACGATGGTGACACGCAATGGAATCCGAACTAACCGCCCTGATAGAAAATCATACTTGGGATATTGTCCCACTACCCCCACACCGGAAACCAATCGGATGTAAATGAGTATATAAAATCAAGTTTCAGGTAGATGGTTCAATTGAACGATATAAAGCTTGGCTGGTAGCTAAAGGATTTACTCAGAGAGAAGGCTTTGACTATCATGAGACATTCTCACCTGTTACCAAAGAAGTCACTGTCTGTTCCTTCTTATCCATTGCAGCCATCCGAAATTGGTCATTACATCAGATAGATGTCCATAATGCTTTTCTTCACGGCGATCTAGGTGAAGAGATATATATGGAGTATCCACAGCGATTATGAAATAGACATCTAGACAGTGGTATGCCAAGTTCACTATTGCGCTAACTAATGCAGGATTTCAACATTCTAAACATGATCATGCCATGTTTACATGGAATGAAGGTAATTCATCAATCTATTTGCCGATATATGTTGATGATTGTTGACACCTAAATTTTGGCAATCTATTTAGTTATTTATTGCATAAAAAATTAGGGATTAATTTTATCCCTGAAAAAAATATTAATTGCATAGCATATAGATTTAGGTGCATTTGTTTTTAATTTGCATTTTTTTACACTTATTTACTGGACCATGGCAGATGGGTTGAATTAGTGGTTTTAGGTTTTAAATAGGCTGGGCTAGACTCACGAAAAAAGTACAAATTGGCCCGAGCCCGTTAACCTAAATTGCGATTTGAAATAAGGATTTTTGAAATTTAAGAAAATTGGGTTTTGATCTTATCTTTAAAAATCAATAGAAAATATTTGGGAGATAAGAAAAATAAGAGGATTTTGTGATTCGGAGGTTATAGGAAAATCTTCGTGTATATTGAAAGGTGGATGAAATATTTCACGAAGATTTTCATCTTATTTGCCTATAAAAGGGAGCCGTATACGATGAGAGAAGGGAGGCTAGGTTTTGAAAAAAAAATTCAGAAAAAAGAAGAGCAGAGAAAGAGAAAAGTCAGAACGTGAGAGAGAGAGAGGAGAAAAGTAAAAAAAACAGAGGTGATTTGACTCCTACTGTTCATCATCTTCCCCACTTTTGCTGCCCCAATCGCCAGTTTCTCTTCACCCATGCTGCACTCACACCGCCGGTCTCCACCAGCCGCGACCCGCCTCCTCACGACGACCCGAAGCCCCACCGGAGACCACACTGCTGGTCTGCTGCCTCACCAGCCCGGAGCTCCTATTGCGACGCCCTCCGACGATCAAATCCGCTGCTCGCCCCTCTGTCGCTTCTGCTCCGCCTCGCCACAGCCGCTTCTACCACCCGACGCCGTTGCTGCCCCGCCTGACGCCGAGCGACGCCCAGCCCCCGCAAGCGGCGTCGCCGCCCTGTCAATCTGCCGCCGGAGCTACAACCCGAAGCTCTCGCCGCCCCGACACTGCCTCCGCTCGCCGCCTGCAGATCTGAGATCCCCACAGCAGCCGATCCAGATCCGACGCCCTTCCTCCTCCAGATCCAGAATCGCGCCGCCGCCGAGCCAACCTTCCCCGTGCCGCCGTGTCGCCATCCCGAAGCCGCCTCGCCGCCCCGACGCCGTCTTCACCCTGCTCCAGCCCGCGCTCGGGGTCCCTCGCCCGCGACGCCCGCACCCAGCCAGACCCGCAACGCCGCCGCGCTGATTCCCGAAGCTCCTGTTGCTGTGCCGCCGTCGCGCCGCTCCCGGTGCCCTCGCCGGAACCCTAGCCGGAGATCTCCCCTCACCGGATCGGCCACATTTATCTTTTTCTTTTTCTTTTTCAGAAAAAAAAAGAAAAGAAAAAAAAGAGAAAAGCAAAAGAAAATTTAGATATTTTCTTTATCTTATTTTTGTTTTATTATTTATGCTATTTTATTTTATCTTTTTAGTGTAATTATTCCTTTAATGTGAAATTGAAATTCCATGATATGAAATTTCCTTGAAATTAGTGATTGTCAGTCCGATTTTCAAGCTCGAAATCCGACTCGCAATTACTTAAAAAAAATTGCCAATCCGATCTCCTGCTCGAGATCCGATTCGTGATTTATATGAAATTGGCCAACCCGATCTCATGCGCGAGATATGGTTCGTCGATTTGGATATCAATATGACTTGATTTGCTGTGGTGTCACTTAAATTAGTTTTCTTTTATAAAAAAATCAAAAAATGTAGTTTTAGGGTTTGCATGCTCATAATAGGTATTTTATTTCGAATTTTCAAAAAAAAAAAAAATTAAATCAATTAATTTAGGTTGCTAGTTTTCTTTAAAACTTGGATTGCCTGTTTAATTATTTGGCAATTGTTAATTTCGAAATTAAAAAAAAAAAAGGAAAAACACAAAAAAAAAAGTCATTATGCATATGTCATGTAGAATTAGGGCATTCTTTGCACGTCATTGCATGTTAAGATTGCATGTTATAGGTTTAGATAATTTCTCATAAATAGATTGCATGTTTATTAGGAAAATAAAAAATCATGTGCACATCATATAGGATTAGTTTCATACAATGCACATCATTTAGTGATTTTTGTTAGATGCATTTAATTAGAAATTGCCCGTCGTTAGAATTAGGTCATTAGATTAATTTAGATTGCATATTTAAGTATTGCATTTCTTTAATTTCGAATCTCATGGAAAATAAAAAATTATTTAGAATAAATCATCTCATGCTTAGGATAGATCACATTCTTAGTTATGTCATATTGCTTAGATCATATAGCTAAGTCATGTTGCCATGTCATATCATTCATGTTAAATTAGTGGCACGCATTGCATATTGTATGTTTTTCATTAATTAAGTGAAAACAAAACAAAAATTGTGTGTTAATTAGAAATCATATTTAGGACTGCTGATATGAATTCTAAACTAACATTGCAGATGCTTTCGTTGCTTTGAGGTAAGTCCTGCAATTTATTTTCTGCTTTACTTGAGTGTTAAATTGGTGGTTTGCGCACCTGCATGAACACCTCACATGTTAGGGAATTAGTTTAAATCAATCCAAACTCCTTGCCAAACATTTTTCAAAATTAAAAGAATGGTACCGAAAGGGCATTAGAGAAATCTAGTGTAACCAAGTCCCCGTACCCATAATCTCTGGTTCGTAGAAGTAAAGTAAAACTCCCGTTACTTTACTTGGGTTTCTAATCGACCCACCAAAAATAGATTAGTGGCGACTCCTAATTAAAACAATTGCATGTTAAGAACTTGAACCGAAAGTTGCGAATTAGTATGGGCTTGGGAGAGCCCGAGTTAAGTTTAGACTTAACAATCCATTAGCCAAACCCTAGATGGTTCACACCCCAAAAAAATTGGTCGCGACAATGATATACTTGTTATGGGAAACAATGACTTTCATGTTGCAAGATTTAAAGAATATTTGCATTCTACTTTCCATATCAAAGATTTGGGACCACCCAAATATTTTCTAGGCAATGAAATTGTTCGATCCGATAAAGGTATCAATCTTAGTCAGAGGAAGTTCATCCTAGTGATTGTTTTTGAAGCTGGATTATCTGGATTATCTGGATGCAAACCAACTATCATACCAGTTGAACAGAATACCAAGTTGACTACTCATGAGTATGATTTGAACTCCTCTTCATCTATTGACAACCCACCACTCAAAGATCCATCAGGATATCAGCAATTTGTTGGTAAATTAATATATCTTACTATGAGAAGACTTGATATATGTAATGCAGCGTAGATACTCAGTTAGTTCATGCATGTTCTAAAACAATATCATATGAATGTAGCCCTAGAGGTTGTGATATACTTGAAGGGATGTCCAAGACTTGGAATTTTCTTATCTTGTGACTGCAACATAAAGATGACAGCTTTAGGTGATACAGATTATGCTACTTGCCTGATGACTAGAAGATTTATCACTGATTTCTGCATCAAATTAGGAAAGTCATTAATCTCGTGGAGGACAAAGAAGCAGTCAACTGTGTCATTATCATCGGCCGAATGAAAGTACTGAGCCATGGCAAAAACTACTTGCGAAGTGGTTTGGATTCGAGGATTACTCTCATATCTCGGGTTACAGGTTAGTGGACCAACTAAATTATTTTGTGACAACAATGCCGCACTCAAATTGGCAGCAAATCCAGTATTTCATGAAAGAACGAAACATATAGAAGTTGATTGTCACTTCACACAAAACAAGATCAGAGAATGAATCCTCGTAGCAAAAGGTATTGGAACAATGGATCAACCTGCAGACATCTTCACTAAACCACTATGTCAAAGACAACATACTTACCTATTGAGCAAGCTAGTCCTTGATATATATAGGTCACCAGCTTGAAGGGGAGTGTTGGAGATACAGCTGAAGATTGTGATCGTGGATTGATCCTTGTGGGCTGATTGATGCTGCTTGATTTAGTGAATATGTGATAGTTTTAGTAAATAAGAAGTTTATGATTCCCTGTATATTATTTCCTTTTCTTCACTTTCATTCTTGCACATATAAATGTATTGATATACTTGTATACAAATCTATGAATATACAGAGAAAATTTCCTCTTTTTTTCTTCATTTTCTGTCAGAATCGCAACAAAGAGGCCGGAGAAATTTCATCTGCAGTAGTGGTGGTGACTCGCAAGTTCTACTCCTCACGCCTGATCGGAAGGATTTCTTGGCCACAAAGGAACTCAACGACCCTCATCAAGAAGCCGTTCCCGCCCAACCGAAGTGAAAGTCCATGGCCTCACTCACTCATGACGGAACTCTGATTGTGCATAAGAAGATGAAAGGGCAAAAGAAGCCAGAAGGCGAAGAAAGAGGCCTCAGAATGTGAAATAGAGGAAGAGACGCAACGGCGTTTCCACAGAGTTGATGCTGCTCTACGCCCTCATAAGATAACAGGAGCGATCTCGGCCACCTGTCAAGGCTCTTGATCCCGCGGGCGTGCGTGATGAGGAATGTGCTCCCATGCATGAGCGAAGAGACTGCGAGGCGAATCAAGGGCGGCAAGGGTGCCGACGTCATCGTGTGGGATGCGGACACGCGCTCCAAGCAACAACTAGTGTTTGTTTTCTAGGAGTCGTCAGGGTCCTATGTCATGAAGGGGCGTTGGATCAAGAAGTTCGTGCAGCGGAGGGGATTGGCGAACAGCGATGAAATCGGGATATATTGGGATCCTACTTCTAGCAAGTTCCATTTCAGTCTTCTTTACAAGGCAAATTAGCATTTTGTGAAACTTACTAATGATCAATTGACTGACAATATTATTTAATTAAACTTAATCCCAAATTAGCTTTTTCTTTTTTCTTTTTTTCAGCGACCAAGAGGAACATTTTTTTTTTTTAACATTGTTGATCTTTAGAGAAATGATATTAGTGATGAATATTTGTTGTTATATGCTACCAGGCTATCAAGTTTCCCCGACAAATTCAAGTGTTGGTGAGTATTTCTTTTGAAACCCAGTTTTAATGTCTTCAATTTTCTTGAGTCAGTTCTTCTCTATTTTGATGATATCTATAATTTTCTGTTTTTTCACATATATTATATAAAAGAAGGTATACTTTGAGCGAGCAAAGTTCAGTATGGTAGATTGATCCGTCATGCCATCTCATCCGGATTGTAGTTCTCGCTTACATAGTGACATTCCCATAGACAATTAGAGGAATTTAAATACAAGCAAAAGAGAAATATTTTGTGTTGGGTTGGGTTGTCTAAGTGATATTTGATTAATCTTGGACATGAGGATCAATGGGCCCAAATAATTCCAGCCCATGTTTCAATAGCCATAATTCAGCCCACTTAAAAATTTCCTTCTCCTGATATGCGCAGGAAGCAGTGAAGCCAGTGGCCAAAACATGGAAGGAGATCGTCTGTGAATGAGAGGAGGAAAAGGGGAAAGAGAGAAGTGAGAAAATTTTGCGCAAGCGCAATCCAGCCGAGTCAACTCCGAATTGCTACGCCTGGTAAGTCCTCGACCTTTTTATTTGTTCAATCGAAGGAAGTTTTGAAATTATGGCACAAATTCAAAATTATATGAAATTTGAGCTATGAAGTCCAATTTTGGAGTTGTAAACCGTGGCGTTTGATGGGAGTCAATTGAAGTAATAGTTTAGTTGGAGCAAAATTTTAAAGTTTTGCGCACAAGCAATGCTTTGCAGACAGTTTTGAATGATCACTTTGAATGAGCAATTTACCAATACGTAGGAGTTATTTTGTCAGTGATTAAGTTTTGTTTAACCAATTCATAATTGAGGTAACAATTTACTCGATTTTGACATTATTTCTCACTTATTTGATATCATTGAGAGTGCATCAGTTCAAGTAACCCTCTTTGTTTGGTTATAGACATTTTTAGGGTGAGCAGTGCTATCTCTTTCTTAAGTTTGTAAAATAATATTTTGAAAACAATATGAATTATAAATAGTATGAGTTATTAAGTAACATTTTTATTGCATAAAAATCTGGATCAGGCATTTACTGCTCCACAATTATTTGAAAATGGTTTAAGAAACATGAGGTGTTGTGAAAGTTTATATATAAGTATTACGGATAATGACACATTATTTCCCAACCACTCTACTATGTTTTGGTTTGTGAAACTAATTATAATATAGACTAGTAAAGGACTAAGTGTTACATGATAAAATAAGTTTGTAGTAGCGACCTATAGGGCATTGTACTATTGATATACATTGGTCAATGACTAAGCGCTACAAGATAATGTAATTTCGTGAGAACCGCTTCTAAGACCTTATGCTATTGATATGTATTAGTCAATAGCTAAGCGCTACGTAATGATGCAAATCTCGTGGGAGCCACCTCATTGTACCGCTCAAGGGAAAAGTGCTATATGATGACATGAGTCTCATAAGAGCCATTTTAAAGGCTTTGAAATGTAATGTGATACAAATTTGGTTAATGAAATGGATCATTGACATGTGATTTGGGATTGATCAATGAATTAGACCATTAATTATCTGTTTCGATATTATTGATGAGAAAAGGTATTTCTACTACGAGTATAGTTATGTTGTACTATTATATAACTCATTTTAATCTTGTAAGTTTGATATATACTAAATTTGGGCTATTTGGTTTTGGTATTGATTTAAAAACATGTATAGTGGATGCTCAATCTGCTTAAAGAGATATATATCACTCATTGAGTTGTGGTTGTTCACCCCATTCTCATTCCAAATTTTTTTCCAGGTATTTCGACTAGTGGCTAGTAAGAAGAGAGCATATCAATGAGGAAATTTGGTAGTCTTTGGTATAAGTTGAGATAGTTTGATATATGTCTGAGATGACATTTGTTGGGTTTAGTTGAATTAAAAAATATAAATATTCATTTGCTAGATTATCGAGACTCTGATACGTTGTTTTGACCTTGAGACCGTGTCCTTTAGGTGAAAAAAGGAACAACCATATCATTATTTCTGTTCTTATAAGGTTTGGGGTGTGACAGTTTCCTACTTCATGGTGAAAGCGTATGCAAGATAGACTAGGAAATTGAAGTGCTTGTGCCCGAGTGATAAATCGAACATGAGACAATTGTTGAGAAAGGAGTTCAAGGTACACATTTGGCCTGGCTTTTGAGAAGAGATTGTCTTACATGGAGCATTATTCCCTAAAACAAAAGGTGATTGTTGTAAACAAGAGATTCTCCACCATCAACACATTAAAAAGATTGCCATGAGCTTTGTTGAGAGTCCACCATGGCCAACACATCTCGAATGTTATCATAGCGGATTAGAACTTTGAAAAAAATTCGAGAACCGACCTTAACCAACTCAGGTTACCAATTCCTGAAGAAGAAGAAGGTAGGTATGTTCTTGTATCGATTATGGAATTGGTTGTTTCTGTTCCAGACCGATTTTAGGGTCAATCGATTCAGTTTCATTCCAAAAATAAAGAACGGATTCTAACATGATAGGTTCAAAATTCTAGATTACTAACATACTTAATCTAAAATCGATTATCCCAAGTTAGAAAATCATGAAAAATTGTCCAAAAAGTCATTAATCAATTTAGTTTTTAACATTTCAATTATGCTAATTTACATTTTGACAATTCACAAATTTAGCACTTCTCAAAAATTTGGGCCAAAAACTGCTAATGCGGACGTCAGTCTCCTACGTGGCATTGCTGGTATTGATGTGGATAATTTTTATTTAACTTTAAAAAAATGAATTTTTTGTATGTTTTTTTCTTCTTCTTTTTTCTTATATTTTCCCCTACTAGTCTAGACTCGACAACCCTTACTGGCCCATTAGCAAGGGCCATGATACCATCACTCTGGTCAGTGAGGGTGTCATGGCTCTTGCCAAAGATTGGTGGGGCTCATGGATCCTGTGAGAAAAAAAAAAAAGAAAACAAATCAATAAAAATTGAAATTTAAAAAAAAAAGAAACTTGCAAAAATTGTACGCATTAGTACCAATTGCCAGCCATTCCATATAAGATGATCAGTATTCACGTCAATAATTTTCGACTAGTGTGAGATTTAACAAAATCACTAGATAATTTTTTTCCTCAAAATTGACATGCAAGAACATACAAAGTAAACCTATATCCATAATCCATTACTGTCTGAGCACCAATAGCAACACAGAAGTTTCAAATGTACACCAATAGCAAAACAAACAATTACCTTAATAAAACTACATCAATGCAGCAAGTAAGAAAATAAAGCTAGGAGAATTTCACACTTGTGTAAATAGGTCTGCAAGGCACACTAATAGGTTATCTTCATCTCCAATGCTTTTGTTATTTGCATAGTAATCAAGCAGTTGGTCTCGAAAGGGCACGCAAAAATAGACGGCCTGCCCAGGAATCGGCAAAACAACATAAGCAAAATCACTGTGAACGGAAATTTAGAAAATCTAATGATCAAACTCCACAACAAAAGTCAAACCAGACTCATATCAACAAAACCCAAACAAAACCCATTTCATAATCGACCTGAAACAACATGATTCCAGCATCATCATCATCATCATCATCCGCCGAGGCAGCGGCGGCGGCGACCATCATCAGATTGAGGGAGAAGAAAGACAGAGGGGGAGGGAACAGTAGCAAGTGTTGCCAAAGTTCTCGAGGCCGAAGTAGCGCTCACCCTCAGGGAACTGGTCGCCGAGGGCCTTCTCAAGCTTGGACCCTGCCGCACCCATGACCCTTAGACCGCAAATCGAGAGCAAGCAATGGATGAAATAGAGCAACGGGGGGCTGGCGATGGATGAAATAGAGTAACGAAGAGTTGGCGATGGCGTGACTGGCTATGGCGCGACGAGGAGCTGGCAATGGTGCGATGAGGAAGCAGATGAATGCAAATGAACGCAGATGAGGAAGCAACGCGACGGGGAGCTGGGTCTGGTGATGGCGTGATGAAGGAAAATACTGTGAACTATGAAGTCTGCAGGTGTGAGGGGTAAAGAAAGAAACAGTCGCCGGGGGGGGGGGGGGGAGCTCGTTGAAGGAAAATGCTGAGAAATTAGGGTGGTCCTTTTGGACTTTTTGGCTGCCTGAAAAACCGGTTCTCAAACCGGTTCCTGAACCGGTCCGATCGATCTGGTTCTCGGGTGGGTAATCCCTCGAAACCGATTCCCAGACTGATTCAAACAGGGTCTGAATTTTGGGAACCGATTCCTGGACCGGTTTCAATCGGAACTAGTTCCCGACCCTATTTTTCAGGTGGGCTGGACCGGGAACCGAGTAAACCCGGTCTGGTTGCACACTCCTAATAGAAACTCACTAAAGTCTAGATTTTATACGTGCGTGCTGCTGACAGTGGAGTAGGCATTAAGCATGTTTTTTTTTTGGTAAAGAAATAATATATATATATAGGTAAAGTAGTCATTAAGCATGTTTAGTTAAAAGTAATCTACTCTTACAGGATGGCAGGCCGATGTCGCTCTTCGGAAGCTCCTTTTCTTCATGTTGGGTGGCAATCCCCATCACGCTGCTTTCAAAGAAATCTATTTTATTGTCCCCGACCGAGAAACTCGAATGTTAGCGCAGGCCATTAGTAGGGAAAAGGTTGAGGGTTAGCCACAAACATGGAGATAAAACTTCTTCTTGGGTCCGATTATTATTCTCACTGTCATTGTTAATGCTGGCAACATCGGAAACGCAGCACGACGAGACCATGAATGTTACTAGCAGCGAGTGGTCGATGATGATCGGAGGAGATTTGGGGTCAAAGAAATCGAACATCTTCATGGATTTTTCGGTTTATGCTAATCCATGCTATTTCTTTATCTTGTGACGGCACGAAATTACACATGTGGAAATCCCATAGATTTTAGGTCACGGATCATTGAGACTAATCGAACTACAGTTCCACAAAATCAAGTTGAGAAGGGCGTGCTGCGTTAGTACAAAGTATCTCCTAATTCAGGTTGGATTAGGATAAAAGAATCAAAGATCGTGCGATGAGTGCGTGCTTGTGGTGGGAGGGGATAAGACTGTGTTTCCTAAAATATGATAATTTAATATAACTAAGTACAAGGTTATTAATCCACGTGGTTCTCTAGTATTTCTTAAGAAAACATATTCAATTAGGAATTAATTGGATATATTAGTCCTTCCCAAATTGATCGAGGTGACACGCAACATGTCTATATATCAAAGACAAACGTCTCTAAGCATATTTAGGCTCCGTTCGTTTCACGGAAAATATCATGTTTCCGGAAAACATTTTCCTGGAAGTTATTTTCCAGGAAAATGACTCTATTTTTCGGTGTTCGGCCAAAATCTAAAATTTGAGAGGAAAATATTTTCCACTGTTCGTTAGCTCAAACATTTTCCTGAAAAAAATATCAAAAATTGAATTTTAATATTTTTAATTGACCAAAAAATTTATTTTATTTATTTATATTTTCTTAAAAAATGATTTTTTAATTATTTATATTTTTTAAAATAGAAATTTTTATTATTTATTATTTCTTTTTTTTTTCCTTCCTCCTTCCTCCTCCTTCTTCCTCCTGATTCCTCCCGAGCGGCTTCGTCCGTCGTCCACCGTGGCCTCCTTCCTCCTCCTTCCGCCGCCGCCGCCTCCTTCCTGCCTGACGATGGCCGGCTGCCCAGCGGCCGACCAAGACCCGATGGCCAGATCCGGCGAGCTCGAGGCTCGGCCGATCTCACCCGAGCTTGCCGGATCTGGCGACAAAGCTCGAGCTCGCCCGGATTCGGCGAGCCGCGAGCTCCGCCGCTAGATTCGGCGAGCCGCGAGCTCCGCCGCTAGATTCGGCGAGCCGCGAGCTCCGCCGCCAGATCCGGCAAGCTCGAGGCTTGGCCGATCTCACCCGAGCTCATCGGATCTGGCGACAAAGCTCGAGCTCCGCCTGGATCCGGCGAGCCGCGAGCTCCGCCGCCAAATCCGGTGAGCCGCGAGCTCCGCCGCCGCACGACGAGCGGCCTGGACGGCGGGCTCCCCGCGAGCCTCCCGGCGCCGCCGCGGTGCTCCCTCTTGAGCTGGATCCTCCCGAGCGGCTTCGAGCCGCCGGGGAAGCGGAGTGCGGCGGCGGCGGCGGCGGCGGCCCGGCCGGAGCAGGCAAGCAGGAGCAGCCAGGGAGGGCGGAGGCTGGTCCCAGAGAAGGACGTCGGAGAGCAAGAGAGAGAGAGAGAGAACGAGAACCGAAGGAAGAGAAGAGGCGAGAGGCTTGGAAAATGTTTTCCTCTTTTCAAAAGAGGAAAACATTTTCCAAGCTGCAAAGAAGGAATTTTCCGGTCAACGGAAAATGTTTTCCTTGACCGTGATTTTCTGCCCACCCGAACACCGGAAAATATGGAAAATATTTTCCTGGAAGTTATTTTCCGCGAAATGAACGGAGCCTTAATTAAAAGAATTCAATTTTTTAACTTGAGAGAGCTGGGTCGAAGCCTATCGGAAGGGTCAGGCCCGCAGGATGATAGTGACCCAGGGTGGTCGGCCCTAACGGATCATACCCGCTTTTGTCGATTGTACTTAAGGGGAAAGATTCCATTGGCGCCCAGGAATCTATCAATGCAGCAAACCAGAACATGGGAAGACCCACCGTTTAGCGACGAAATATTCCGTGGTCAGGATTTCGCTGAACTGTTCTGTAATGAAATATCTTTTATCAAAAGTAACTTTGGTTTTTTTTTTTTTTTAAGAAAATCAAAGTTCTGTGCTAATTTTAGACAGGGACAACTCATTATTCGATTCAAACAACACTGAACAATTCTAAACTGAGTCGGAATTACAAACTACATTACATAACAAAGATGCAAACAAACTATGTTGAAACTTAATTAACAATACCGTTCAAGAACTTAAAAGTACCGTACAAAAAAGAAAACCGAAAGATAACATTTTTGTTGAATTAATTGAATATATTAGTCCTTCCTAAGTTGATCGAGGTGACACACAACATGTCTATATATTAAAGACAAAACCTCCCTATCCATATTTAATTTAAAGAATTCTAATTTTTTACTAGAGAGAGCTGGGCGTGTTCCTCCTCCAGAGAATGGTCGCTTTTCTTTTTTTCTTTTTGGTCGGTGAGCATGGTCGCTTTGCAAACGTCAAACCTTTGTGGTTTGATTGACGAGGAAAAACATTAGAGAAGCCTATTGGAAGGGTCATCGCCTCGTCATTGACTGCGTTGACAGTTGACACCTTGCTCGCTATGTGACGTGTGGAACGGGCGGGCCCGCAGGATGATAGTGGTAGTCGGGCCCGCACGGATCATTACCCGCTTTTGTCGATTGTGCTTTGAGGGAGGTTGGTGCCCTAGAATCTATCAATACGGCAAACTGGGACGTGGAAAGATCCGCCATTTAGCGACGAAATATTGCATAGCCAAGTTTCGTTGGAACTGTTCTCGCAACAAAATATCTTTCATTGAGAATAACTCTTCTATTTTTATTTTGAAAAATCAAAATTCTATACTAATTTTGGACCAAAGATATCTTATTATTCGATTCAAATTGTGCTATACATTTCCAAACTGAGTAGAAATTACAGACTCGATTACGTAATAGGATGCAAACAAACTATGTTGAAACTTAATAAAAGTATGGGATAAGTACACTAGAATAAAAGTTGTGTACGACGTTCATTTTAATACTAGAAGTTTTTTTTCGGATTACTTAAATTTCACTTTTTTTTCAAACGATTATTTAAGTGTCAACTCTAATCTAGGTCTACAGAAATCTGACGTAGCTATATCTTATTAATTTCTCAGTCCTACATGGCTCGTGATGTGCCTAATTGGCATATAATCCCTAAACAACATCGTCCAAAAGTCATAAATAACGATCATTTAAGTGCTAAATTTTATTTAAAGTAATTATTTGAGTGTCAAATTTTATTTAAAGTAATCACTTTAATACCAAGCATGCCATGTGGAAATGTCACGTCAATTGGAATTTTTAGAAAATTTGCTAAGTCATATTATAATTTTTATTATAAATGACACGTAATCAATTTGATTGTAATTTCTTGTCGTAGGTATAATTTTTCTTCTGATTTAACACTTAAGTAAGCCGGTAAAAACTTTAGGTACTAAAATAAGTACCATGCATAACTTTTAACACTTATCATGTACTTATACCTAAAGTAACATACAAAAAAGAAAACTGAAAGATAATATATTTATTGATGTGTGCGGGGCCTTTCTGCAGGGGGTATTTATGATAGTTGATGCTCTCTGCTTTTCGATATATATTGTTTTGATTTCCCTGGTGACAGACCAACATTAAAAAACAAAAAAAGTAAAATAAAGAGAACGAGATCCTTTCGCAAAAGCTTTCCAGTGAAAACTCAAGCCACCACGCTGCTGGTGCCACGAGCAACCTTGCGAAGGACCGTAAAGTGGAACTTGCAAGAGACCGTGTCCCAGAACATCCCGATCTCGTCCCCGACC
The DNA here is from genome assembly GCA_019915205.1 of Eucalyptus rudis. Classification (NCBI taxonomy): domain Eukaryota; kingdom Viridiplantae; phylum Streptophyta; class Magnoliopsida; order Myrtales; family Myrtaceae; genus Eucalyptus; species Eucalyptus rudis. The sequence goes on along the minus strand of JAHMTN010000263.1, from coordinate 2,541,045 downwards.
TCCAACCCTCGCCCCTTGACGAACTGCTTTCTCCAGTCCCCGTTCAGCACGTAGCTCCCGGACGACGCCCAGTAGTGGAGCACGAGCCGGTGCTCGCCACCTCTGTCCGCGTCCCTCACGACGACCTCCATCCCGTCCCTGCTCTTGACCCGGCTCACCATCTCCCGGCCCATCCACTGGAGCACGTGCGTCGTCACGCAGCGCAGCGGAAGCAGGAGCCGCGACGAGCGCCCACAGTCGCTTTCCGTTAGCTTCTTCCTGATCTTCCATGGGTCCTCGTAGAGCACCAACTGCATGGAGACACCAGGAACGGGCCGCTCGTTCTTGTTCAAGGCGGCACTACCTGATGACCTCTTCCCCTCTGCCCAGACAAAGGCGGGTTTCGTCAGAGGCCGGCGTCTCGGGAGTTTTAAATTATACACGCCTCAAAGAAGTCTCTTTTTGTCTCCTTCCTTCTCTTCTTTCATTTTCTCTCTCTCTTTTTTAATTTCATAAATTAATAATTTCTCAGAATTATGTTTTAATACAAACCAGGTCAATCGCCATAGGGTGGCTTTAGTATATTTTAAATTGAAGGAACTGTGTTTTACTTACTCAGGTAAATCACCGGAAGCTCACTCCCCTGGAGTGTCGCCATGTTGGCATTCTGGATCGGAGATGAGGAGCAGGAGCTGCCGAGCCAGCTGTGGAGGGGTGGGTTTGACCTGGATCCCGTCATTGCCACGAAGTGTGTATGAAGAGAGTGTGGGTTGGGAAGGGTGGTGGTCTTCTCTTAGCGTACTTATAACGTGGAGAGTGAGAGTTCAAGTAGAAGGGGACAAAAGCGGGCGAGAGGATGGGGGCAAAAGAGGAGATCCAAGAGCGTCATGGAGCACTTAAGTAGCATCACGACAGAGAGTAGTCAGGTCTAGTGTAAAAATTAAGGGCAAGAAATGATTGGAAGTGTCAAAAGTTGTGTATAACAATTATTTTAATGCTAGAAATTTTTGCTGCCGTATCACTTAAATACATAATGGGAGAAAAAACAATCACTTAAGTGCCTCCACAAAAAATAATACATAGCTTTTATTTAAAAAATCTAGTTAATGTGATATTTCTATGTGGCGAGATTGGCATTAAACTGTCTTTTTTTAATAACAATAGACATTGAGATGATTACTTTAAATAAAATTTAGCATTTAAATGACCATTTTTTTATAACTTTTAAACCACGACGTCGTTTTAAGGATTATATAAAATTAAAAAATTAATAAAATAGACCACATCAGATTTCTAGCAATCTAGATAAGAATTAACACTTGATATTTTTTTGAAAAACTGACATTTGAGTGATCTAAAAAAAAAAATTAGCATTGAAGTCAACGTTAAACATAATTTTTGACATCTTTGGAAAAGAAAGATTTTTTTTAGTGGAGCCACTTTCCGATTCGGGCGACTTATGTGATTTGGGAGTTTAGCTGAGAGGGAGTAGGCGGGTGGCTGAGAGGGAGTAGGCGGGTGGCTGAGAGAGAGTAGGCGGTTGGCTGATGTTGACGTTTTGCTTCTTGCCTGGCTGTGTAGATATATATTTAATCCTTTTCTATTAATTTATTCTCTAAGGATAGAAATTATCATCATTGCTCTCCTAATTATTATTAAGCTTTGTTGGCATAACATTATTTAGTTACTGTGAGCGCAACTGTTTGTTGTGAAAATTTTTTGAAGGAGGGGACCTCAAAATATTTTTCAATTATTTATTATTTAATTTTTTATACTAAAGAATAAATTATTATTTTCATAATATATTAAAGACCATCACCTAATCATTTCTCTTTTCTTATTTTTCCATTGGGCTGCTCTATTTTCATTTACTTTATCAATAATATTCACGAATAAAACAATCATACTGTGCACCATAGCTATCATCCTCTTGCTTATCCATAACAAGGGATCACTTTTACCTAATTTTAATTCAAGAAAAATTTTTACCAAAAAAGTTCAAGAAAATTTAATGAATTTTAGAGTCCATTTATTCTTAAAAACTCCCTTCTGTAAATTTCGATTTCTGTTCGATTTCTTTAATCTAATTTCAATTTCATTGCTCCTCTTGAAGCCAGTGGGACTCCTCCAGGCCGTAGTCGGAGCTGCCTGGGGATGTTGACAGGACACAGAGGTGGCGTCAGGACTTGGGGATGAGGCAGAAAGAAAGGGGTTTGGGGATTGAGAAGACGTGCGAGGACAGCTTTGTGGTGGACCTGATGGTGGGGTATGGAGTGGAGAAAAAGATAGAAAAATAAGGAAAGTGAGTTTTTTTTTCCAAAAAGAAAAGTGAGTTTTAGTCCTTTTCCTCACTCGCTCATAATGGTGTTTTTGTTTTTTGTTTCCATGAAGAAAACTAGATTGGGCCGTTCTTGAGCCACTAGGGTTCTAAGGTGCTAGACTGTTGAGGGAGTGTCCAGCCCTTGACAGTTCCAGCTCAATAGTTTCATCTATTCTTTGGTGGCTTATTAGGGCTAGCCACCAAAACCTGCACTAGCCCCTTCCCAAGTCTGAATTGAGGCATCCAAGAGTTGTTTTTATCCACCAAGAGATCTTGTGAGGTTTTCTTTTCAAAGAAACTAACCCGCTTCTATTTTTTTGCCACAGGAGCTTTGTACACTGCCTTTCCTTTCTTAGAAGCTAGTGAAAGGATCTCATTACCTACTAAAGGGATCAGCTTTGTGTTTTGCTCTGTGCATTGCCCACTATGTATAGTAAGTTGCTCTGTCTTTCTTGACTCTTCCATAACCTCCTGTACATTATGCTGGATAGCAACAATTGCCAATTCATTTGGTTCATCTGCTTATGATCTATGGGGTATTTTGATAACCATTGTTGGAGTTTCCATCACAAGTTTTTCCTCTGTGGCAGGGAAAATCAACGTTGCCATAAAAAGTCTTCCGATAGGGGCTAACCTCTCAAACTTCAGCCTTTAGCCATGAGCCATACCGCCTTAGTTGATCCTAGGCGAGTCCAGTTTCTTCATAGGGAATTTCAGTACAGAAATTTGCATAATGCTCAATGCGACCACAAGAATAGCAAAAGAGAGGAAGTCTCTCATACTTGAAGTCTATCAACCATTTCTTTTCCCCACAATTAATCACAATTCCTATTTTGAGTGGGCAAGACAGATTCAGCAACACTCTGGCTTTTCCATTTTTCCGTGCATTGTTACTTCTAGCTTCAATTTTAACCTCCTCAACCTGGCCCAAGTGAGAAGCTAGCAAGTGTATGGCATTTTCAGTGATTCTAGCACGAGGAAGGCCTATAAAATACACCAAAAAAAGCATAATGCGTAAACTCATAACAGTGTTCAAGTATGTTTGGATCTCCTTCCCTGAGGACTAAGAGGTTACTTGCAAAGGACCATGGTCCCGATTCTAACACCCTCATTTTTTCTTCACTTGATTAGAATAGAAATGAGAAAAAAAAACCTAGTTCAATTAACTCACATTTTACTGAATCTAATGATAAAAGCTTGGAAATTAACATTTGACTTCGAAAATAGTGTCGCGACCAAAATTTTTCGGGTGTGAACCATCTAGGGTTTGGCTAATGGATTGTTAAGCCTAAACTTAACTCGGGCTCTCCCAATCCCATACCAATTCGCGACTTAGGTTCAAGTTTATAACATGCAAATGATTTTTCAATTAGGAGTCGCCACTAATCTATTTTTGGTGGGTCGATTAGAAACCCAAGTAAAGTAACGGGAGATTTACTTTACTCCTACGAACTAGAGATTATGAATTCAGGGACTTGGTTACGCTAGACTTTTCTAACGCCTTTCGGTACATTTCTCTTTTATTTCAAAGAAAATGTTTTGCAGGCAGCTTGGATTGATTTTAAATCTAATTCTCTAACATGCGAGGCGATCATGCGGGTGCGCAATCCATCAATCTAACACCCAAGAAAGCAAATAGAAAATGCAGGACTTACCTCGTAGCAACGAAAGCATCTGCAATGTTAATTCAAAATCCACATCAACAACCCTGGATATGATTTCTAATTAACATGCAATTTCTCTTTTTTTTTCACTTATTTAATGAAAATTATGCAAATATGCGATGCAATATTAACTAAATAACCTAACTCTAATGACATGTAATTTCTAATTGAATGGACCTAGCAACAACTACCACATGACATGCATTTCAATTAATCTAATTCTAATGATGTGCATGTGGCATTTTTCTTTTCTTTCTTTTCTTTCTTTTTCCTAAAAGAATGCAATCTATCCTAGAAAATAAAACTAATTCAACCTATGGCATTTTTTGTATTTTTCATGAAATTCGAAATTGGGAAAATATGAAAATTATCTAGCTAGATTAAGATTCTATCCAACTTATATTAAGGATTAGGTCAAGCTAAATCTTAATTTAAACCAAGATATTGTCTTAACTTAATAGTCTCTAACCTAAGATGCAGTTCATCTAAATCAATCTAAACTTAAAATGAAATATGCAATCTTTTTGTGTTTTCGGGATAAATAAAGCAATTAAATGATAAAACACCAAATCATTTGCAATCACCAAAGATACTATCCATCGCTCGAATTTGAAAACGATATCTAGTCCAACTCGATTATTTCGCTAATAAAATCGATAAATTGATCTTAAGCCTTAAAGATCAAGCTATCAATTTTACTCCCGCGTGGTTAATTATTCCATCTAAAGCCTTATAGATGGAATAAAAAATCGGTGTGCGGTTGCGAATTGGGCAACAAATCCTAACCGGAAATACGTTCATAATTCAAATATGCGCGTAAGATATTGAAAAGCACGCATTAGGCAATAAAATATCCAAATCAAATTTAGATAAGATAATTACCTGATTCCGCAAATAATGCTACCAAATTTGAACCGAACGGAATCCGCTCAATGGGTGACGGCGGTGCGTGGTTGTGTTTGGCTAGATGCGGAGAGGGGCAGCCAGGCATGGCTGGACTTTCGCTGCTGCTCATGGCATGGCTTATAATGACTTTGCAAGGATGGCGGACAAAGATAGTGTGGCTATTTTTCTTCACTGAGATTTGCACATCGCCACGCGCCCAAGTTGCTCACGCTCATCTGGCCAAAGAAGATTCTACAAAACAAAACAAAAACTCATTCGTCCGGCTCGATCTGGAGACGAGCTCAATAGTGGTGCAAGAATCAGCGGGTGCTCAACGGTTCCGTGGCCGCTCGTCGAGGACAGCAGATTAGTCATGAAAGAGCAACGGCAACGTCACGGCATCAGGCCTGAACCACTATAGAATTGTCGCAGGGGACTCCACCGATGTTGGACAACGACGGACTTTGACTGTGGACTGGATTTTGCTGGACCATGGCAAGATCGTTTGAAAACTGGACGAAGACCTCGATGGAATTGCTGGAACTTAGAGTATAGGGCTCGTGGAACGTCTGGGCAGCAACGACGGTAGTAATTGGGGTAGCGGTAGGTGGTGATCAATCGCGAGTGTAGAAATTGTAAACACCGAGCTTCACGCTTGAAGACCCCCACTTCTCCCCTTTTCGTGAATGAACGGGCTCCTTTGTTCGGCCGAGAGAAGTCCCTATCTTTTCTCTCTCACGCATATGTTTCTCCTTTCTGAATTGTGGCTATATGTATTGATTGTGTGCCCCCCCAAACAAATTGCACGTGAGGTATTATATAGGTCTAAAAAATGTATCTCTACGGTATATATTTTTTCCTTTTTGTTCGCGCATGATACCCCTAAATATATCGTTGAAATATATCCACCTTGTGCAATATTCCCCTTTTGTATTTTTCACATATTCTATCCAAAATTTTCCTTTTTGCTCGAAAATACATCATTTGGTGTATATTGCCTAAATGTGTGAAGAATCTGAACGGAATATGTGAAAAATTTTGCACTCGCCGTCGGTCCAATAAAATAAACAAAAATATTCCTAAACTATATGCCATGTGATTTTATTTTTTCAGGGATAAAATTAACCCCTAATTTTTTTAAATGTCTAAATGGGTCGCCAAAATTTAGGTGTCAACAAATAGCTTGCCATAGAGAGTTAACTCACATTATTGCTTTTCTTCCTCTGGGATTTCACCCCCTAGGTCAGTGATATCCTCATCGGACCGCAAGTCTCCCATTTTTCGACATAGAGCTGCCAATCGAAGATGGTTATCCTCTCCACCTTCCATTTCCTAACACGTATGTTGAATATGCTGAGGAGCTATAGATGGTCTATATGGATTGAAGGGATCTCTACGGATAATGGCTGTTCAACATGAGGTTTTATTGAGGAGCAACACCAAGGTATAATTTCTTCAAGCAATAAGGGTTAACACATGGATGTGCAAAAACCTAGAGATTCAATATCCTCCTTCCACTTTAGACAAATGGCCATAAAAGATATTGAGACTCAATAATCTCCATGGGTTGCCTGGACGAAGACAAATCTAGATGATTTACACAGAAAACCAAAGGAAATGCAACATACATCGATCACCGGGAATGCCGAAAATCTGGACAACAAGCGAAGAACTCCAATGACAACTGCCAACACTCTGCCATTGGAAACATCATCAAAATGGAAAGATCTGGAGGATGCTGGCCTAATCGGGAGGGATATGCTTGGGTTTTGCCATGGGTAGACAGGATTAGGGTTTGAGATTTGGGAATTTGATAAGAGAGGGTTAGCTATCACCTAGTGGGATAGAGAGGAACTCCAAGGCTGCAGAACATCTCTTCCTCCTATGCGACTGGACAAAAACCCTATGGTCAGGCTCTCATTTTCAAGCCAACATATCTCCAGCAAGTATTACTCAAATCGACAAATGGATCTTCGAGAATCTTACCTCAAGAAAAGGCCTTGAACCGAAAGCCCTCTTCGCAAGCCTGTTGTGGCAGATCTGGAAGACCCGCAACTCAGCGGTTTTCCAAGGATCTTCACCTGATCCAACAACTACTCAAGAAGAAGCCCGAAATACTGCTGCTCTGTACATAAAACGGTGTGCCAAAGGGATGAGTGGCAGTAGAGGATCATCACAAAGCCTCAATAACACGCTGAGATGGAACCCACCTGGTACAAGCGAGCTGAAACTGAGCGTAAACAGCTCCTGGTGCGCCTCAACGAAGAAGAGATTGGTGGCTGGCGTGTGCAGGAACGCTGCTGGTCTTCTCATCGCGGACTTCACCAAGAGGATTCACACTCCGTCCGTTTGGGTAGCGAAAACCCTAGCCATGAGAGAAGCTCTGTTATGGGTCAGACAAAACAGCAACGCACGAAGTAATCTCCAGCTGGAAGTCACGAACAGAACTAATTTGCAAGTGACTATATCTTTAGATCACTTACCCCTCATGCGCAGCTTATCAGGCTATGAAGAGCCCCCTTGGCTGGCCCATCCCATTGTGGAGGATTGCAGAAGGTTATTGGCCCAACTAAATGGAACTTCGATCATCTATGAGCCTCGAGAAACAAACTAGGCTGCAGAATGGGTCGCTAAAGCCCACCAAGCAAATTCTCTTCCTAGTAATTGGTTCTCACATCCTCCTTAACCTTTAATTTCAATCTTATGTTTAGATGTTCCAACTGATAATGCCCATTTAGTGGGTTAGTAATGAAATCATGATATTTCGACCCAAAAAAAAAAGTTTGATTATGGTAAAAATACACAGAGCTGAAAATTCAAACCAGTCGAGCTAAATCAAACAAAGTTTTTGCTTTCTATGAATGGCAATCAGTTTAGAGCATCTTTTTTCCTCCCTAAAAAACTTGGGGTGAATCTAGCAAGTACTCTCTCTAGAGAGTGGCAAAGTGAGGTGGTAGAAGATAAGGATAAAAAAAAAAAAACCTACATCCTTTCAATGGTCAGAGACGCTTTCGTTTTGTGCACGGACAATGGCAATTAACTATCAAGAAGCTTTTCTCAATAAACTTCTCCTTTGGACTTGGAATTTAGCCGCTCTCTGTTTTCTTCTTTGTCCATTCTCTTTGTCACTTTTGAATATGTCTTGATCCCTCTTTGGCTTTCGGTACTTTCTAAGATCCTATGCAAGCACTATTGGATGCAAATTGTGCAATCCCAAGATCTCTATAATCAGAACAAGAACACAAACAATTGAGTAGAAAGATTAACACACCTGATTTGGAATTGATCATTCTTGAAGCAGAAGCGGAAAACGGATGTTCCATGCACAAGTCCTTCTTTTCTATTGCCCTCTATATCACTGACTCAATAAGACAGTCCTCTCACCTTTTAGCGCTAGATTAATGCTCCTTATGTGAGATTACATGCGAGAATTCGAGTTAGAGGAAAGACTTGAGCACTATTTATAGAATTTCCAACCAAGCCCCCTCCTTACGGGCCATGCTCAACTCGGCTCACACTAGCCAGCCCTATATTAGACTAATTAAGAAACCTTCTATCAAACCCCGTTTTACAGTAACCATAAAACAATAAATTATAATATCAATTAATGTAGTCCACATTAGAAAAACTCTTACATTCTCCCACTTGGACTATATTAATTGAAATTGTAATGTATGTGCGCACTTTGGTCTAGATATAATTTTAATAGTCAATCATATCTCATAAAGTCTTAAACACCTAATCATGGCGGTAACTGTATGTATACACACAAAGTCTTCCATGGTCACGAATGTTCTCAACTTTATTGATATGAATTCAATATGGTAGTGTGGCAAATGGATAACATATCTCACGTCAGTCATCATTCTCTTACCTTAAGCGTCACAAAAAACTTGTGCCACTAGAGAATGTCTTTATGGTTCCAATTAACCCAATATATCTTGCCCTTACGGTTAACCTTTATTTATGTATAACAAGACATATGCACAAGGTTAATAACCGGATGCCCTTAGCCTTTACTCAAGATTTATACAATACCTTTAGACTTTATCAATATATATTCAACATAATATTAACACATTCAAAATATTTTATTGAATACAAAAGTTAATACTTATCAAATCGTTATTAAATGTAACGAACACAGATGTAAATTTTATTAGAGTAAAGCCAGAATACCTCCCACTAATCGTATGGGTCAATCCATAAAATTAAAAAAAGGCGGCCAACTCTTTAATAAGCATCCGAAGCCAAATAGTTTAAGTAGCAGTTGAAAAACATGCTACAAACTCCGCTTGTATGGTAGAAGAAGACATAGGGTACAAGAAAAATAAATTTCCTTCCACTGACCTCGTAATATATAAAGAAAAATAAACTTCCTTCGATTGCCATGTTCACTCTGAAAGAATCTTTAAAAATACTAGAAATAAATAAATATTTCTTAATATCTATTAACTGTCCACCCATCTTTCAAAGCGAAAACTTTGTTGTCTTTTATGGCATATTTTTGTGGTATAATCAGTTGTTAAACCATTTTTCAAATTCATGGAAATAAGCAAATTCTATTGTTTTTTTTTCCCAAATAGCAAATCATATATCTACAACTTAAAATTTGAAGTAGTAAAAATCTCAATAATAATTGAGTTATTAATTACAAAAAAAATGTGATTAAAAAACAAACAATGTATATAATTAACATCATGTGAGCACTATGTAACTTGACGCACAAGTACACATCCAAAGAGTTACACACATAATCATATAATCACCTTTAGGCAGAATATATGACATGCAGTTATACACTCTCCATATGATAATGGTTTTGAGAACATAATCCAATTTTCGTGAATTCATCAGCTTTTGGCATATGAACCACTAGGATTAGACACTCCTCAACCATACCATCATGTATCCCTCCATGAACTAATACACAATTACCTCATTTGGGAGTATAACTACACATTAGACCAGGAGGCATCCCAATAATTATAAAAGTGATATAAACTTTATTTCACACATACATTATATACATGTGATTTTAACTTTAGTGATGGGAGAAGTAAATCACCAAAATCATATATCATGCTAATTACATTACTTTAGTCATTGATAATATTGTTATTCATTAATAAAAAAACAATTATATATATATAAAGGATCTGAAAGACAAATCCCAATGAGATCACCAATCACAGCAACACAAGAAACTTCTCATAACATTGAAGAAAACATCTCTTGTGCACCCAATTACAGATTACCAGAACAACATAAAAAGAATGTTGATTTAGAGGATCTCTCACAAATTAACATCAATAGTAATACATGATACTTCAGATTGACAAGCCTAACAACTGATCAACTATTGCTTATGAGTTTCATAACTTTTATGTTTCTCATCACATCAATCATAGTTTAATTACTATCCCATAATGGTTATATCTCATTAAGCCACTTCGATTCACAAAAAAATTTAATTTTTATTAATGAATCACACATTTATAATGTTTATGTGATAACATACCAATAACCCAACACTTGTATTTCCAAAATCACGGAAAAATATAAGAAAAATATAAGAAAATACACTAAAAATACACGCATTTAGGATTTTATATGTATTTTCACATCTATAAAATCATCAAATATATAAAATAAATACACCACAACATAGAGGATGTTCTTACGAATCCAACACCGTCAGACACATGCCCATCAGAGCTCCCACGCGCCCGCACGCGCCGCCTGAGTGCGCAGCGCGTGGGGGTCATATATAGATAAAGGCCGGTCAAAAACAAGTTTGACTAGTTCCTGGCTTGATCGTCCAGTCCAACCACCTAGTCCAATCGGTTGACCGGTCCGATCAACAGTTGCCTGGGTCAGGTCGGGTCGGCCGCCAATAAAGATGAGTCGGATCAGTCAACAAATCACGGGTCGGGTCATCCAATGGGTCAGTCGCTGATGTCATCATGACGTTAGCCCTTGCGCATGCAACACACACTCATGCACACACACTTGTGACCCCCAAACAGAAGCCTCTCGTGCTCTTTCTCTCAAAGAAGAACACAAACACGAGATGCCAAAAAAAAAGGGTCTCGTTTACTATTCAAGCAAACAACAAGGTGCACCAGAATTTCATAAAAAGATCTGAAAGGCATCTCGTCTAGGACATCAACTCAGATGCACAAACTAGAGGCAACACCATCTTACAGACAATCGTTGTCCTCCTCCCAATCTAAGTCAGCTCAAAGTCCAAGTCTACCAGGGGGCGGTAGAAAAATGCAAACTTTCGAATCGCATCTCAGATTCACAATCGAGCACAAACTATTTCCAAATCAATCATACAATTAACCCCCAACAAGACAACACAATCAGCGGATCTACACCTCATAAATTACTATGCCTAGAAAAGAACTCAATCAAGGCGAAGAACGGCACCGTGAGCTGCGCCCTACACGTGAGAGCGTATGACCACGTGTGAGGTGCATGCACGACGCCCTAGCAGCGCGTGGCCGCACGTGGGGGCACGTGGGGCCTCCCCTAGCGACGCACCGCCCACGGTTTTTACTTGTTTCGACGAGCCTAGACCGAATTTATGATTTAATTTGATTTTTATTGAACGAAGAATCTCGAAAATCTCAAATTATGGAAAAATTATATGCTTTCGAGTTCTAAGGTTATGGACGCTCTGATACCACATGTTGGATGCAAATTGTGCAATCCCAAAATCTCCATAACCAGAACAATACCACAAATAATTGAGTAGAAAGATTAACGCACTTGATTTGGAATCAATCGTTCTTGAAGCAAAAGCGGAAAAACCGATGTTCCATACGCAAGTCATTCTCTTCTATTGCCCTCCATATCACTGGCTCAATAAGACATCCCTCTTACCTTTTAGCGCTAGATTAGTGCTCCTTATGTGAGGTTACATGTGAGAATTCGGGTTAGAGGAGAGACTTGAGCACTATTTATAAAGTTTCCAACCAAGCTCCCTCATTACGGGTCAAGCTCAACTTAGCACACACTAGCCAGCCCCATATTAGATTAATTAAAAAACATTCTATCTCACCTTAAACCAAACCCCGTTTTACAGTAAGTAAATTACAATATCAATTAGTGTAGTCCACATTAGAAAAACTCTTACACTATATTTTCTTGGGCGATTGGATATCGATAGTAGGTCTCCCATTTGGAAAGCTGATGACAGGCATGTGATGAGGCACAGAAGCCGACTAAGACAGACCAAATTCGGTCCAACTAGGATATGATGCGAGATAAATCCATCATCTAGTTTCATGATCACAATCTTCATGAAGCTGTAGGGTGCAATCGAAATGGACTTCCGGGTCATGCATCGTCACTCTTTAAGATCAGGTGACCAAAATCGCTCAACTCTTAGCAATCCATTCATGCCGAATGTTCCCTTCATTGTTTGTCGCTTGCTTCCGTGAAGTGGGGCAGGATCAATATCTCAACGCAGGCTGCCGCCGCTGTTGTTCACGACTGAGAAAGAGAAGCTTTCTTGAATGTAATTACATGTCTGAGTAGGGAACGAGTTGAAGGATAGCCAGGAACATGGAGATGAAACTTCTTCCTGGCTCCGATTCTCCTTCTTCTCGCCATCATCAGCGGGGGAAACATTGAAAATGCAGGATGAAGAGACCACTGATGGTGCCGGCAGTGAGTGATTGATGGCGATTGGAGGAGATTTGCGGTTGAAGAAATCGAACATCCTGATGGGTTTTTTTGTTTTCTTTTTCTTTTTTTTGCTTTCTCGCGATCCATGTTATTTCTTTTCTCTGAAGAGACAATGAGAAATTAGAAGTGTGGAAGATCAAGAGATTTGTTTTGATTGTGAAGTAGGCGCTTGAACTTCAAAGTGTTTCCTAATTACCGTTGGATTAAGAGAAATATTTTGGTTGGGATGCTTGGTGGATAATCTTTGATTAATCTCGGACGTGGAGTTCAATGTTTTCCTCATTTATGGTGAATACATATGCGAAATAGAATACGAAAATGAACTGTACGTGTGCATGTGTTAAGCAATTTTATTTCCTAATGCGATAACACAACATATTTCTTACAAAATAAAAAAGAGACACAATCCCATGCTATGTTTGTTATAAAGAAAATGAATGATCTAAAAAATATTCTCTTAAAAATAATCACTTCTATCACTCTCGAAAACAAATGAATGGAAGATACTTTTATCGTCTACAAAATTGTATGGATACAAATTGGTATTGGTAACAAAAATATGTTCATTGACTAATTATTTCAATTGATACAAGTAATCATTTTTAGAAAAATACCTTTCATATCATTCATCTTCTGGGAAAACAAACAGAGCCTAAGTTTACGACGGTCTCTGTAGTTTCAATTTTTTTACACTTGCTATTTCTAGAATAAAAATAGTTGTGCACACAGCGAAAATGTATAAAAAGCAACATGGATTTGGGGTTAGATGTGCCCCTTATAATATATGGTTTTTAAAGGAAATTAGACACAATTTCAAACAAATGTATGATTTTCTTATGTTATGAAATGATCTGCAAATTGACAATTTAAGATGTAGAATTGATTGAAAAATATATCCCCAAATTTCTTATTTTGTTATTGTTAAGAGTAGACACGAAGTGATGTGCTAAAGTTGCCAGATGATTTAATTGGTATTCAGAATAAATACTTGTTTTTGGGCATGCTTGTGGATTGAGCAACATGATGCTAACTCCTATGGTGCATGTAGGAATAAATATTTTAATTAAATATTTTAAAACACAAATATTATCCAGCCAATTAGTAATGAAATACGCATTTACTAATTAGGCAATGGTTAAGAAATATGCTACTTAAGCTCTATTTAAGCTTTTGAGTGAAAAAAAATTGTCCCGCACGAAGCACGAGGCAAGATGAATATTGACACTATATATTCCTTTTTCTCTAGAAAAATCTAAATAAACCTGAGTTAAGTATAAAGACACATATCTCCGGACTCCGGAATTATTGAATCTTGAACCACAATGTGGATAATTAACATTAAATGAGTGTCCTAATCGAAGCACTAAATGCATTAGTTTTTTTTTTAAATACCATTTTGAGTTAGGAAGCTAGAAAGATTGAGATTAACTTAAGAGTTTGTTTGTCTCTTGAAAAATCCACATTTTGAAAAATATTTTCCTAAAAATGATAACTCGCATTGTTTACAAAAAATGTATAAACAAATATTATTTTCATCATTTACGAGAAGTTTAGGCATAGATTGTTGTTGATAATAAAATAAAAAATTGTTTCCTAATTATTCCAAACAATATAATCAATTATGTTTAGGAAAATATTTTTCAATTCGTACATTTTTCCAATGAAATAAACGAACCCCTAAGAGTAGTGCTAAATATACTAAGACCAATGTATTGATATGAGTCGTACTTTAAGTGGGCATTCATTTGATACCCAATTGATATTCGTTACTTCATAATAGTAGTGTACCAATTTTATATCAAGATCTAGCATTTCTCTTTGATTTACAATTTCATAATCGTACAATTTTTTAATTTAGTAACTCCAAATCCCATTTGATATTTAGACCTGGTTGAGGTTTGAATGAAAATCAATTTTTGGGTGCCTCTTGAATATACTTTACATCTTATTTTCATCCCTCCCAATCTTTAACATTAAACCATGGGAATTAAAATCCTCAATTCACATATTCGAATAAGAGTTCGAGTAAGATATATCAGTAATTCAAACGAATTATAAATTTTAGGTGACAAAACTTCCCTACAAATTCAAATCTCTATAGATTACCATGCAAGAAACCATACCTAAAAGGGGAAAAAACCAGTAAAAACCCTAAATTATGATCAATATGACACATTTACCTAAAACTTTTTTTGAGGCACAAGGACCAAAATTTGTATTTATGTAATATATTTTCCCCGAACTTAATTTGAGGTACCCTAAACTTTTTTAAACTTGTACCTATGTAATATATTTGCCCCAACTTAATTTGAGGTAATATTGTGCATATGCAATTTAGGACTTTTGGTGTCATAAAAAAAAAAAATTTGACGTGTCACGTAGGTATCAGTTTTGGGTTTTTTTCTCACAAAAAAAAATCAAGATAAATGTGTCGCACCTTAGTATAATTTAAGATTTTTGATAGCTTTTTCCTTACCTAAAAAAAGGTATTTACTTATTTTTTTTTGTGCCTAATAAAATTGCTATTGTTTCTTTTTGCAAGATATTTTTTATTAAGACAAAACCCAAAAACCGGTGTGCGTATGCGACGAATACGGATTGCTCAAAGTGATCGAATTACAATTAGAAAGAATTAAGTTGAACTACAAAGTATTTCCTAAATCGGGTTGGATTTAAAGCGCATGGTAACAGGTACGTGTGCGCATGTAATGTAAGACTATATATTTCCTAAAATGTGATAATTTGACCGGAATAAGTAAAACAATTACAAATCCATGCGGTTCTCTATTATTGAAAAAAGAAAAAACAATTAGTGGGAAAATTTAAGCGGAAATTAATGAATTTGTCCTTCAATCCCTTACGGAAAAGGGCAAAAAAGAAGAAGAAAAAAGCCGATCTTCGTTAGGAAATCAATCTGGAATCTTGGATTTATTTCCTTCTTCTTCTTTTCTCTTTAGTAATCCCCGACGTACGCTAATCCGAATCGGACTCCTAATCCCATTTCCAACGGCAAACAACGGTAAACTATAAATTCTCTCCAACCTCCTAGTCCTCGTCGTCTTGGTTTCTATTCTCTCTCCAACGTTGTCTTCTCTCTCTCTCTCTCTCTCTCTCTCTCCCTCCCTCTCTCCCTCTCTAAATTTCTCTGCACCGTGTTGCCCTCTGTTGTTCTTGCGGAGCACTTTTTCCTGATTCTTCGACCCGAAAACCATGAAGCTTGTCGATCCCTTCACCCTGGAATTGCCTCCGACTGGCGACGTCCCGAGAGGCGAGTTACACACGCTGCTGCCATCGATCGGCTCTTCATCATGCGTTTCTCATCTGCACGACCACGAGAGGAATCACGAAGAAGAGGGCCGAGAAACTTCGTCTGCTGCAGTGGTGGTGCCGGCTCGCGTCTTCTTTCCTCTCACGCCGGATCCGACAAGGGGTTACTTGGACACTAAGGAACTCAGTGCCGCTCCAACCCGACCGGAGCGAAAGTCCACGGCCTCACTCACTGATGACGGAACTCCGATTGTGGATAAGAAGGCGAAGCGCTGTAGAAGCCAGAAGAGAAAGAGAGGGGCCTCAGAATGTGAAGCAGAGGAAGAGAGATGCGGGGACGTTTCCACGGAGCTGGTGCTGCGCTATGACCCTTATCAGATCAAGAAGACGCTTAAGAAGAGCGATCTTGGCCAACTGTCGAGGCTCTTGATCCCGCGGGCGGGCGTGGCGGCCTACGTGCTCCCGTGCATGGATGAGGAGAGAGCGAGGCGAGTCAAGAGCAGCGAGGGTGCCGAGGTCGTGGTGTGGGACGAGGACACGCGCTCCGAGCACCAACTGGTGTTTGCTTACTGGGCATCGTCAGGGTCCTACGTCCTGAAGGGGTGTTGGATGAAGGAGTTCGTGCAGCGGAGGGGCTTGGCTGAAGGCGATGAAATCGGGATACATTGGGATCCTATTGCTAGCAAGTTCGATTTCAGCCTTCTTCACAAGGCGAATTAGCATCTTGTGAAACCGACTGCTGATCAATTAAGTGACCACCATATCATTCAATTAGATTTGCACTTGAATTAGTATTTCTTTTGTTAATTGTTAGGTGACCAAGGGAAAAAAAAAATTAACCTTTAGAGAAAGTGATGGAATTTTGCTGTTATTCAATTCTTGTTGAGCGTTTCTTCTAAAGCCCGATTCTGATGTCTCCTATATTGTTGAGGCGTTTCCTTTCTATTATGGTTATTATGGTAATATACTTACTTTTCTGTTCCGTTCTTATATATTATATACATGCATGAAGGTATACTTCAGAGAGAAATATATCGTGTTGGCTTCTTTAAATGATATTTGATTAATCTGGAACATGAACGAAGCTCGAGGTTTACTACTTCATGATAAAAGCTTGTGCGAATTGGAATTGGAAACTTGACCACGGATGTGCATTGATTGTTGGTTTTATATCTTAACACAATCACATCATCGTCTAAGTGACCAATCTTTTACGCTTGAAAAAATATAAGAGGCGATTGCTGTAGACTCTCGACCATCCAAAAAACATGGAATAGAGAGTTGCAAATTTTGCTGAGAACCGCAATGGCCAACACACCACGATCCTACCAAAAGGATCCTAAGTCAGAATATCATTAAGAGGACCGAAACTGGTTCGCAATCCTCACGAGCATAGAACAATATAGGAGCCAAACCATAGTCATTACATTTATATATGAAAGATTATATATCAACGCCCTCGATAACACTGTGCATAAGAGGGGCCTAAATTAACATCGCATGTACAATTCCGCCCGATATTTCGGCAGAGACAACTTCTGAGTGGCGAAAATTCATCATGCATTTTGGGGGAGAAGGTGTCATGGGCTTTTACAGAAAGCACAGACAAAGGCTACTTTAAGAACAACACGATGCAGCTGCCGTCCTCTCGGCAGGTCTGTCCATGAGAACCATTCCCGACGGGTTCGGTGCTGGCTGAGCTCTGGATAGGCTTTTAGCTGTATCCGTGAAAAATAAAACAGTAAGTTACATGGAATCGACAAACTAAGAAAATGTGCACCACAAAAATTGACAGGAACATTTCATTATAGAAGATATTGTAGATAATTCGCTGAAATCACCAGCCTTGGTTGAGAGCAGAGACAAATTATAAGCAATATCCAAATTTCTAAACCTAATAACGGAGTTCACAGCATGCAGTATCTACAGCAAAGACGAGTACATGTACATGAAAACCAGTCAAGCAATGGCGTGCATGATATGAACTAAGCATTCGCGAGACAAATACATTGACAAGACAGTAATACCTTTTTCATAGAAAATGTCATTGACGTTTGCAGCAGTTTTTGCAGATGTTTCCATAAAGAAGAGACCGTGTTCTTGGGCATATGTTTGTGCTTCCTGCGGTAAAATGGGACCAGACATAAGCAATTTATAGAGGACGACAATTGAAAATGAGTCTCATTATCCAACAATCTGGACCAAACCTACAGTTTCTCCTTTGACTGATATCAATTATAAAGATGATCAATTAAAACCTTTATGCTGACTAGAAACCGAGCCATAAAATCATTGTCAACAGTGCCATTGCATAATCAATCAACTTCTTCTCATGCCTTGCCTATTGACAGTGAACTCGACAAAGTTAGGCTTGGTTGATCAATACACAGCTTGACTTCCAATTGAGCTCCAAAAAAGTCGGTCATCTCCGTAAATGACAATGACCACTTTGAATTGGAGTCAACTCACACCATAAAAAAAATCAATGGAGACACTCTTTTCTTCGCTCTGTGCCCACTTTATCTAACCAACTCAAATAGTATCATTTTGATGCCTGCACTTTGCAATAGTTATAAGTTTCGACCTTCATGAATTAGTAATCAAGTTCCACCTTTCATTAGGACTGCACAATATAAGCATTGCCCAAGGTTACAAATAAGGATAAAAAAGCAGCATGAATAATCTCCCAACCGATTATCTATAAAAAGGATAAACTTCAAAAGACTTAACTTTCCTGATTTCACACATCTTTAGCCAACGAGATGATTTCTGTAGAGGACTGAAGGGTTGGATAGGCATCAGATTGTGCAAAGATAAACACAAGTATCCACAAAAGATTTCTCATACAAGATTGTCTACAGAGAAGGGAGAGGAAGAGGAGCGTGCACAGAAGTACACAGTAAATAAAAAGGAGTATCGGTTCTTCTCAATTAATATCTTCTCCAAACATCGCATGAGATTGGAAGATGTAGATATCCGACATCTAGCGTATACTGAGGTAGGCACCCCCTTATTGCCACCTCAATGAAATTGCACTTACCTCTTGATAAAAGAAAATATAATTTCAGACAAAACAGAAGCAATCACCTCAAAAGCAAAACAGTAGGAAAATGACGTGCGAACCCCTCAAGTGCCACAACTTTAGCCAAAGGGACACTTAAGTGCCATAACTTACGAAAAGTACACTTAAGTGCCAAAATCGGAGTAAAAGGGATCACTTGAGTGTCACTCCGGCCAAAATCCAGCCAAAACGCCAACGTGGCATTTTTCCGGCGAAGCGCGCCCAAAACAATGTCGTTTTGCACACTGACGTGGCCAAAACGGCGTCGTTTTGGATTGACATAGAAAAAAAATAAAAAAAAATAATTAATTAAAATTAAATTTAGTTAAAATATTAAAAAATAATAATTTTAAAATTAAATTTAGTCAAAATAGTAAAAAAATAATTAAAAAGTTTAAAAAATTAAAAAAAAACTTTTAAATAATTTTAAAAAAATTTTTAAAAAAAAAGGCAACGGGGGGGAGGCGGCTGAGGGATCTGCCCCCAACCGCCGCCACCGCTACCCCGCCGCCGCCGGGAAGGGCCAGTGACAGCGGGGGGAGGGTCGGCTAGGGTCGACGGGCCTTGGCCAGGGGTCGGGGACCCCGGCCGACCGGCAGCGAGGGCTCGCAAGCCCTCGCCGCTAGATCAAGGCGAGCTCGCGGCCCTCGCCCAAATCCGGCAAGGGTCGGCGGCCCTCGTCCCAGCCGGGCCAAGGGCCGCCGCCCGCCAAGGCGACCCCCGGTGGGCGACCGCCCTTGGCCCGGTCGAGCGAGGGCCGCCGACCCTCGCTAGATCTAGGCGAGGGCTCGCGATCCCTCGCCGCCGGTCGGCTGGGGTCGCCAAGCTAGCCAAGGCCCAGTGACCCCGGCCGACCCTCCCCCTGCCGTCGCCGGCCCTTCCCAGCGGCGGCGGGGCGACGGCGATAGAGACTAAGGGCTCTCAGCCGCCTCCCCCCATTCCCTTTTTTTCTAAAATTTTTTTAAAATTTTAAAATTATTATTTTTTAAAATATTTTAACTAAATTTAATTTTAAAATTATTATTTTTAAATATTTTAACTAAATTTAATTTTCAATTTAATTTAATTAATTTTTTATTTTTATTTTTACCACGTCAGTGCAAAACGACGCCGTTTTGGCCACGTCAGCGTGCAAAACGACATCGTTTTGGGCGCGCTTCGCCGGAAAAAGGCCACATTGGCGTTTTGGCCTAACTTTGGCCGAAGTGGCACTCAAGTGATCCGTTTTTCTTCGAATGTGGCACTTAAGTGTCCATTTGGCCAAAGTTATGGCACTTGAAGTGTTCTTTTGCCGTAGGAAAACTGTAATTACCTCAGCTATAACCTTCCGGGCATCCAACAAATCTGCTTTATTTCCAGCGAGAGCCATAACCATGTTAGGGTTACCTT
The DNA here is from genome assembly GCA_019915205.1 of Eucalyptus rudis. Classification (NCBI taxonomy): domain Eukaryota; kingdom Viridiplantae; phylum Streptophyta; class Magnoliopsida; order Myrtales; family Myrtaceae; genus Eucalyptus; species Eucalyptus rudis. The sequence continues at coordinate 2,520,782 of JAHMTN010000263.1, read as the reverse complement.
TGACAGGAATGGAGACAGCTAGTTAGCTCAACTACTAACCATGAAATTATTATAAGATGATATAAGGTTCTTGCTGAAGAAACATAAGTAGGTCAAATCCAAACACTCCATGATAAATTACAAAATATAATTGTGTATACTAGCACCCCAAGGTTATACTAAACATAAAAAAAATGTCTCTTTTAACACAAGAAAAGAAGAACAAAAAGTCACAAGCATATTGGAGATCAAGAAGTTAAAAAAGTCTACCTACTTAGAAGCCACAAAACATAAATAAACATAAACGCCAATGGGAAAGCCAAACACATAACTATAACATAGAGAAATTAAACAAGAAGATTTAATCACTACCCTGTGCTTGAAGTTCTTGAACCCACTTTTTGGCTTGCTCAAATGATGTCTACAAGAACAAAAACAGTCTTGCCACTTCGCTAGGAAAACATCTAAGCCAAAAGAAAGCACTAAGCTGCAGAGCACCGAAGCAGATGCAGAACTGTAAAGTTAAAGTCTTCTGATATGTGTTGGAATTGTCTCAGCTACTGTTTTCTGTTGTGTTTTTTTTCCTCTGTTTTCCTCTATTTTTTTATTAAAAAAAACAGCCAAGTTCATTTAGTTATGCATTTAGTGTTTTTGTTATTTTCTAGGAAGTTAATAGCATGTTTGTGTGCAATTATATGTTGCACGTATGTGAGCATTTTTTGTTTTGTATTTAGTTGTGGTACTCGACAGTTTTTTTTTTTCTTTTACACAAGATGTATGAAGTTCTATGCTCTATTTTTTTTTTTAATCTTTTCTCTCTCTCAAACAACAAAAAAAAATATGTTTTGATTGTTGTTTTATGAGCTTTAACATTGGTATCAGAGCGTTTGTGGGATCTTAAGGGACTGTGAAGTGAGGGTAAGTGAGTGAAGATTGCTTTCAATCTGCAAAGAAAAAGCTTATGGAGGCAAGATCGAGTGGATTCTCTGCAATGGCTGCTCCAGTCTTTACTGGGGAAAATTATCAGGCTTGGGCTGTCAAGATGACGGCATTCTTGGAGGGTCATGCTTTATGGGAGGCTGTGGAGAATGATTATGAGGTTGCTCCACTTCTAGACAATCCGATCTTGAATCAGATAAAGTACCATAAAGAGATAATCACAAGGAAGGCCAAGGCAAAGACTTGCCTGTATGCTGCTGTATCACCCCCTATTTTCACAAGAATCATGAGATGTGATTCTGCAAAGGCAATATGAGATTTATTGAATGATGAATACGAGGGAGATGAGAAGATAAGGAGCATGAAGGTGCTGAATCTCTTGAGGGAGTTTGAGAGACAGCAGATGAAGGATTCAGAGTCAGTGAAGGAGTACTCTGATAGGCTGGTTGGGATAGCTGAAAAAATCAGAGTTTTAGGGACTGACTTGAAGGATGAAAGGCTTGTTCAGAAGATCCTAGTGTCTCTTCCAGAGAAGTTTGAAGCCACCATAGCTTCTCTGGAAAATACAAGAGACTTCGTTGATATAAAGCTTGCAGAATTGTTAAATGCTCTGCAAGCACAGGAGCAAAGAAGACCGATGAGAAGAGAAGAGTTTATAGAGGGTACGATGTAAGCTAAAGTGAAGTCAAATGATGGAGGCAAAGGGAAGAAATGGATTCAATCCAGAGAAAATGCTAGTGACTCCAAGTTTGTAGCAAAAGAAGGAAATTCTAGTGGGTCTAGCAAATGGAAGAAGAACAAAAAGCCTTGTCAATACTGTGGTGGAACTAGTCATCAGTTTTTTAGATGTTGGAGAAAGCCTGATGCTAGATGCAGAAGATGTCACAAGTTGGGTCATATGGAAGCCATCTGCAAAGAAAAAAATTACCAGCAAGCAGGAAAAGCACAGGTAACAGTGAATGAAACTGAGGAAGAGTACTTGTTTGTAGCTTTTTTTTTCTGAATCTTCTATTGGGAATAATGCATGGCTAGTGGATAGTGCCTGTACCAATCATATGGCTGGCAATTCGAAACTGTTTAGGAGTCTAGACAGGTTAGTCAAGTCCAGAGTCAGAATTGGCAACGGATAGTATATCGAAGTGCAAGGGAAGGGTACAGTCGCTATTAAAGGAAATCAGGAGGGGAAGCTAATCAGTGATGTTCTTTTTGTGCCAAACATTGACCAGAATCTGTAAGTGTTGGTCAATTAGTTGAGAAGGGCTATAAAGTGAAGTTTGAAGGGAATGAATGTCGTATTAATAATGCAGATAACAAAGAAGTGCTAAGAATCCCAATGAGGGACAAGAGTTTCATGTTCAAGCCACAAGAGATGCAACAAATGGCTTTAAAGTGCAAAGAAGAAAATGCAGAGCTATGGCATAAAAGACTTGGGCATGTTCATAGGAAGAGCATGTCATTTATGCAGAGAAATAGCTTGGCAGATGACTTGCCAAGTTTGGAGGAGGAATTTCCACTATGTAGAACTTGTCTTCTTGGCAAGCAAGCCAGATTTCCTTTCAAAGGAGGAGGCTGGAGAGCATGTGAGAAGCTGCAATTAGTCCACACAAATCTATGTGGACCTATGTCTGAGTCTTCTCTCAATGGTAGCAGGTATTTCATTACCTTGACTGATGATATGACTAGGATGAGTTGGATTTATTTTCTACGAGCCAAGTCTGAAGTTGCTGATGTGTTTGTGAAGTTTAAAGCCTTAGTTGAGAATCAAAGTGGGAAGAAAATTAAAATGCTCAGGTCTGATAATGGTTCTCAGTATACTGCTCATAAGTTTAAGTTGAATTGTGAGCAAGTAGGAATTGTGCAGCAGTTCGCTGCTCCCTATTCACCTCAACAGAATGGGGTCAGTGAGAGGAAAAACAGAAGCATTATGGAAATGGCTAGATGTATGATGCAAGAGAAGAAGTTACCTAAGAAGTTCTAGGCTGAAGCAGCTAATACTGCAGTGTTCCTGTTGAACAGATTGCCCACAAAGGCCTTAGAGAGGTCAACACCTTTTGAAGTCTAGTATGGTGTTAAACCTTCTGTGAAAAATTTGAAGGGTTTTAGGTGTTTGTGTTACACTCATGTTCCTAAGGTCAAGAGGGACAAGCTGGATAAGAAAGCAGAACTTGGAATCTTCATTAGGTACAATCTCTAATCAAAGGCTTACAGAATTTTTCACCCTATGACAGGGAAGGTGACTGTAAGTAGAGATGTTGTTTTTCTAGAGGAAGATGAGTGGAATTGGATGGAAGGAAAGAGTGCAGAACAACAGCAGTTCAAAAAACAACCTGCAACAGATGTAGAGGTTGATGAAGTTTAGATGGATTGGAAGACAATATGGATGATTTACCAGTGAAAGGCACAAGGTCACTTGCTGAAATCTATGAAAGAAGTAATGTGGCAATGCTCGAACCATTTAACTTTATGGAAGCTAAGGAGGATCAGAGGTGGATTGCAGCAATGCAGGAGGAGATTGCAATGATCCAAAAAAAAAACCACACATGGGAGCTTGTTAACAAACCATCTTATAAGAATGTGATTGGAGTTAAGTAGGTGTTTAGAACAAAATTTAATCCTGATGATTCTGTCAATAAACACAAATCTAGACTGGTGGTGAAAGGCTATGCACAAATATGGGGAGTAGATTATTCTGAAACATTTGCTCCTATTGCACGACTTGATACAATAAGGCTAATGTTAGCTATTGTAGCAGAGAAGGGGTAACTTATATTTTAATTAGATGTCAAGTCTGCATTCCTGAATGGAGAGCTTGAGGAGGAGATTTTTGTTGAACAACCTGAAGGCTTCAATATCAAAGGCCAAGAAGAGAGTGTATACAGGTTGAGGAAAGCCTTATATGGATTGAAGCAGGCTCCAAGATCTTGGTATGGGAAGATAGATCGATATTTGCAGGATTTTGGCTTTGTAAAGAGCTTAAGTGAGTTCACTCTTTATGTCAAGAAGGTGAATCACAGTGTTGTAATTCTGTCACTTTATGTAGATGATCTATTAGTGATAGGGAATGATATGGAATTGAGAGAGAAGGTGAAGCAAGATTTATTTGCAGGTTTTGAGATGTTAGACTTGGGAAAGATAGCTTATTTTTTAGGTCTAGAAGTCAAACAGGCTTCATATGAGATCTTCATCTGTCAGAAAAAAATACATGAAGGAAATTCTAAAGAAGTTTCAGATGGAAGATTGTCGAAGTGTAAGCACTCCTATGGCTACTAAAGAGAAGCTGCATAAGAATGATGGAACGGATACAGTAAATGCTTCTATGTATAGAAGTTCGATTGGGTGTCTCATGTATCTTATAGCAACCAGACCAGATATTCTATTTATTGTGAGTGTTTTATCCAGGTTTATGAGTAGTCCTAGTTAGTTACATTTGATTGCAGCAAAAAGGGTCTTGAGATATCTCAAAGGAACATTGTTCTTTGGTGTGAAGTTTAAGAAATGTCAGAAGTTTAATTTACAATGATTTTTTTATATGACTGGGCTGGTTCAGTGGATGACATGAAAAGTATGTCTAGGTATTGTTTCAGTCTTGGTTCTGCTTGTTTCTCCTGGTATTCCAAAAAGCAAGAGATTGTAGCTCAGTCCATAGCAGAGGCTGAGTTTATAGCAGCTACTGTAGCTGCAAATCAAGCTTTGTGGCTGAAAAAGATAATGAAGGATCTGTGGTTGAATTCTAGTGATTGCATTGAAGTTAATGTGGATAATCAGACTGTTGCAGTCTGAGTTTATATATATATATATATTTAGACATGATTAGTAGGTCAAAATTACTTAAATCCGAATAGAGGAACTCCCGAACATTTGGAGATCTTAGATGGGTCGATATCAATGGTGACTCATTATTTTGATGAATCATTTCTTCGGACGACAGTCTGTCCTGCATTGCTCCGAATTCTGTTTTAGTAAAATTGAATCCAAAAATGAGCTTGTTTGGTCTCAAATCCTCCATGAAAGTTGAAATGCATGCTTTGGAAAGTCCTAATGTTGGCAAGTGAGTCAATTGCATGAATTAAGGTGAAAATGTGCTGTAGCAATACATAGCTTAGATATGCATCTCTATTTTGCTATTTTTGCTACAACTCATGCAATCACATTTAGATTTTGAACTCTTATCAAGAAATGTTCATCATTGCATATTTTCATAGGATTTTTACACGTCTTGATGATGGCTGAAATTATGCATGTTCCATGAAGTTAATACTAAAATGAAATCTTACTGTATATGCATCTTGTAATGCTTGTTTAAGTCATTTAGAGATCAAATCTTACAATAATGCATTCTTGACACTTAAACTACATATTACAATATCCCTCTTGTATTCTTTCTTGCAAAATCAATATATTACTTACCTTTACCAAAAAAAAAAAACTACATATTACAAGATTTGAGTATATGTTCACGTCATTGTATTTGAGTGTCATTTTGCATGTTAAATTTGTACCGCAAGAGTGCATGTTCATCTAGAAACCCTCAAGTATTTCATTATGAATCTTGAGTCATCTCGTATTGTTATCGAATTATATGACATCTTCTCATGTCGACTTAGGGTTAGATGATCACCTCAATTGTTTGTCACACCCAATTCTATGTTGCATTCGATTTTTCCATGCCATTTGTGCATTACTTGAATGGTTTTGAGATTTATTAACGCATGTTTATGTTATGATTTTTAGTTACTAACATGCACACCTTTAGAGATCTTGATCTTAAAATACCAAATCGACCTAGTTTGAACTCAAGCCATTTTAAGAAGTCGTAGGACACACTTAGAGGTTTCCAATGCCGCTGATTTTAGTAGATCGCTCATCGTTTGGACCACTTTCCATTTTTTAAAAAATAGATCAGAATCTTGATATGGGATCAAATTCGAACCCATGTTCTAACTCTTATTTGGATAGACCTTTTATATTTTTGTTCCATTTTTTCTATTAAGATTTTGTACTTGGCCTCTTACTGCAATTGCTTGTCATTATGTTGGCTATGTTATGTGAAAATTCGGTGAGTTTTAGACTCGCGCAAGTTTAGAAAGAAGACACAAGGTATATAACTCCAAGAACCAAAGGGTGATCACATAGCAATTTCATGTCAATCGCAGCGTGCAATTTGAAGCAACACGAGCTCAATGTAATTTAACCAACAGCACAAGCTCACTTGGTAACCAGATTGGATTCCATGGATGGTAGTGTCTCCTTCTTCCTCTGCTTCTCTCTCAAAAGTCAAACCATCATGAAATTGTTTGATTGAAGAGAGAAAGCATTAAAGAAGCCTATTGAAAGGATCATCGTCTCTTTATGTGCCACGTTTATAGTTCACACGAGCCATGCCCATCATGAAAACCGTGCGTGAATAGAATGGAGGTTGGGAGGGCGGTGGAGAGAAGAGGACGGATACTAACAGAGCCCAAGGAGGGGGAGGAAAAGGAAAAGCGGGGGGACGGGGAAAAAGTAGATGGAATCTCCAAATAGTGACCGTGGGCCGCATGACAGATTAGTAAAGTTGAGCGAGATTTGGTCTTCGTGAGCGATTTGATCAGTTGTGTAATACATATTGCAGCCAATTTTTTTTTTTTTTTGCAGCCAAATTCCTATTTGGACTCAAGGTACTAATCCTGGTGCCATAAGTTATTAATCAATGTGCTTCTCTAGTAATTTTGAAAAGAACATATTCAATTCAAATGAAAAGTGTGGAATCCCTAGGATTGACCCTCTTTTTGAATTAATTTGAAGCATACGTCCCGTGTAATCTTTCTATTACACATCCACGTTCATTGCCATATGCATAATCAGTCCCAAGAAAATAAAAAATTGGCCCAACTTGGGGACAATTACCTTAATATATTAGTCTTTCCCATATATTAATGAAAGTTTACCTATTTTTGCTTTCTTCGACATCAACCCCTGTAACTCAATTGGTGGTCGAGAATTTGAGCCTAGCGGAGGAGACAAAAAAGTCAAGCCTCCTTCCAGACCGCGATTGCTCTTCGGAAGCTACTCGTGTTTATGTCACGCGGTAATCGGATGGTTCGGGGTGGGTCCCAGCGTCTCCTCTCTTCCTTCGTCCTGGCTCGCCTGTCCTTTATTCTCACGACACGACCTTCATGAGCAAAAGAACATCAAAGAATCTAGCATTGCACCGAATTCGAAGCGAGTCAGCAGTTCACGCCTCGTTGGGCACGCGGCAGGTGGGACGGGAAGTGGGCCCGCATGAGCTTGGGTCCTACGATGATAGTGACGCCGGGTAGCTTTCGTCATCACGCACTTGCTAGAGAAAGACGAACTTTGTCCAAGGCAAAAACGTGGAGATAAAACTTCTTCTTGCCTCCGATTACTATTCTCATCGTCGTCGTTGATGTTGGCAACATCGGAAATGCAGGACAAAGATGCCGTGGATGGTGCCAGCAGTTAGTGATCGATAATGATCGGAGGAGATTCGGGGTTGAATGAAATCGAATGTCTCCATGGGTTTCTTTTCTTTCTTCTGATTCATGTTGCTTATTTTTCTGGAAAGACGACACCAAATTAGAAGTGTGTACAAAGTATTTTCTAATTCGGGTTGGATTAGGAAAAAAAGGATCCAAGATAGTGCAAAGAATGGGCATTGTGGTGGGGATAATATTATTGTTTCCTAAAATATTATAATTTAATATAACTAAGTACATAAGTTGTTAATCCACGTGGTTCCTTTAGAATTTCTTAAGAAAATATATTCAATTAGGAATTAAAAGAAATCTGGGGGACCCTCCTCCTGATCACGATCGCTCTTCGAAAGCTGCTCGTCTTTACGTCACGTGGTAATCGGATTGGTCTTAAAGGGTCGTAGCGTCTCCTATCTTCCTCTTCTTCTTGTCTCCCACAAGTCAAACCTGGCCTTCCGATTCGCCTGTCCTTTATTGTAAACGACACAACCTTTCCGAAAAGGTTTGATGGACGAGGAAAAACATCAAAGAAGCCTATTGGCAGGATCATCGCCTAGCTGTGCACTGCGTTGACAGTTGACACCTTGTGGGATATATGCGTAAGGGAGTGGAACGGGACGGGGCCGCGGGGAGCTTGGGTCCGAGGGATGCTAGTGACATGGGGGTTTCCTCCATCGCTATTGTCGTTTGTGCTGTAAGGGGAAAGGGTTTATTGGCGTCCAAGAATCAACACGTAATAATTCAGGGTTAAGATTTCACTCAAATTATTCCCACAATGAAATATCTTTCACCATAAATAATTCAACTAAATCAAGATTCTATACTAAATTTGAGCGGATGATATCTCATAAGAAAAGAGATCGATTTATGAATTCAAATACTTAACTGAATAGCTTGAAAATATAAAAGATGCAGTACTAAGATAAAAATACACACTGAAATTTGATTCACGGTGGGAAGCTAAAGAAACTTAAAGTACAGCACGAGAAAGATCCTTCCGTTCCTTCCATAAAAACTTTGTAATGAAAACTCAAGCAGCGGCCCTGTGAAGGACCTTAAAGTAGAACATACGAGAGGACATGAACCAGACCATCCCGATCTCGTCCCCGACCTTCAACCTTTTCTCCTCGACAAACTCCTTGGTCCAGCCACCGTTCAGCACGTAGCTCCCGGTCGACTTCCAGCAGCGGAAGACGAACTGGTGCTCGCGGTCTGTGGCCACGTCTTTCCCGACGACCGGCATCCCCTCCTCGCTCTTGACCTGCCTCAGCATCTTCTCGTCCATCTGCGGGAACACGTGGGTCTGCAGGCAGCCCCCTGGAAGTAGGAGCCGCGACAAAGGGCTGAGGTCGCTTTCCGTTAGCTTTTTCCTGATCTTCCACGGGTCTTTGTAGAGCGCCAAGTCTGTGGAGACGTCAACCCTCTCTGCACAAACAAAGTGGGCTACGTCAGAGGTCGACGACTCCGGAGTTTTCATTTCAGATACATCATATGACACCTAATAAACTAATCATTTCTCGGAATTATGTATTAGTATAAACCATGGAGGTCGCCATAGGATGGCTTTCGTATATTTCAATTGAACGAACTGTGTTTACATACCCGTTAGCCTGAAATGCTGAAGACCATATATACGGCCTTGCTCCCGGTATTCACCAAAAGTGAACTTTCTGTAGACGGAGGGCTTTCTGCAGCTCCCGATCTGAGAGTCGGGCGAAGGGCAGAGGGAGAAAGCAACGGAGTATCTCTCCACCTCTCTCTTTGTCCGCACCTTTTGCTCCACACTCCTGTACACGTCATTGCTCCACGCCTGCCCAAAGAAAAGGTGAGCAATTCATACCCACGTTAATCATTGTCCTCGTTACACGAGAAAGTCGGAGCATTGATTGGATAATCATTGTTTTGAGTTTGTGCTTTCTTTTTTTGGTTACCTGCAGAAGGTCTCCAATGCTGACAATGAGAGCGTCGCGGTTGCCTCCTACCTGGTCCAGGGAGAGAATGGTCAGGAAGTAATTGTCCCCGTGGGGCACCCCCTGGAACGTGTCCGGTGACAGCGGGCACACCGGGTAGTGGTTCAGCTGGAAGAAGCACGTGCTCTTATCACATTTCTCTTTGAACGTGCTGCGGCCCTGATGCCCGAGGCTCTCCTCTAGGAACCCCGCCAGCATCCTGGCTAGCCCAGACATGGCAGGGGCCAACTCCATCATCACTCCTCCGAGAGAGGTGAATTGGCCATGGCAAGAGGGGTCATAAATCTTCATGAGGGGGACATGGTGGGACAACTGGGCAGGGGTTGTGCCCCGGGGGGAGGAGTTGTTGAGGAGGCCAGAGCGGGCCCTGGTCTCAAGGGGTTTCTCGAACAGCTTAACCTGCTCCTTCCTCATCTTCCCAAGCAGCTTACTGCTGATCCCATGGTTCACCACCCGGAAGCGTCCACATTCTTTGGCGGCCCGGGATATGTGCTCCTTTGCATCCCGCTGACTCAGGTCTATCACTGGGAGCTCACACTCCTGGGGTGTCATCATGTTGGACAGACGGGCTGGGGCTGAGCTTGATCCTTCCATTGCCACAGAGTGTGTGTGTGTGTGTGTGTGTGTGTGAAGAGAGTGTGAGTTGCGGAGGGTGGTGGCGTGAGGGAGCGAATCGAGGGCTATTGTGTATTTATAATGCGGAGGGAGGAGGGGACAGAGTGAAACGGTAGAGAGAGAATAGAAGGGGACAAAACCGAGTTCCGGATAGCTACATATGAGTAGAGGGGTCAAGTCTACTATAAAAAGTAACGCGAAATCTTTTTTTTTTTTTTTTTTTTGTTCTTTTGCAGCAAAATTCCTTTTTGGACACAGGGGACTAATCAGGTGAAGTTCATGAATCGATCAACTCTATCCATCAAAATCAGCTTCCGCTTTTCCCGGAAAGCAATTGAGTTTTGCGTTCTGTACCAGTGGATGTTGAAAGCTTTTCTCAACAAGCTTTTGCCATAATAGCTTTTGTGCTTGCGGGGTTTCGTGCATGGCAAAAAAAAACTTCGACCTTTAAAGCCCCGGTCCCAAAGGTTGAAAACATACCGCAACACGTACACACGTTGACCCACTTCTGCTAGATCTTGAGGCGCCACTAGGAATCAAGGAAAACCAATTATTACTCTAATGGTTGGCCAATCAAGATGTGGCCTATGGCCAAGCACAATACACTTAAGTGATTAATTATTCAAATTTATAACACTAATCGACTTTTCCAAATTTATGACACCAAAGTGAACGAACCGATAAAATGATTATTTATTTAATCATGAGACATAGATCTAGATCGTGGGGCACTTAATCGATTTGATCAACCGATTAAACTCCGAAAGGGGCACTTAAGAGGAGCAACACGAAGGATGCTTATGATGGGAGGATCATCGTCTTGCGCTGCCTTCACCCCTTGTCGGGTATGCGATGAGTGGAACGTTGTTGGGTCCGGATGAGCTTTGGGTCCGTAGGATGTTAGTGATGCGGGGACTTTCGTTGATCACTTTTGTTTTGTCGACTCTGCTTTGAGGGAGCAAAAAGATTTAGATGCTTTAAAAGGGCTTCCGTGAAAGTTTACAGTTCGGAGGAATCGGGGCACCGGAATCTAGCATTGCAGCAAATTAGAACTTGAAAAAGATGCACTGTTTAATGACTTAATGAAAATCCAATAAAGTGAACAAATTGCATCTCCTCAATTGGTGTTGAGTCGCATACGTTCCAATCGACAAATAACCTTATCACTCCACGGGAGCAACAAGAGAGACACTTAAGCTCTAATCATTTTATTGTTTTGACTTTCACCGGTCACAAACCAACATTATGAAAAAGGAGATCCTATTGCCAAAACTTTCTAGTAGAAACTCAAGCCACAAAGGACCGTGAAGTGGAACTTGCAAAAGAACGTGTCCCAGAACATCCCGATCCCATCTGCGGCAGTAGTGGTGACTCGTGACTTCTTTCCCGTCACGCCTAATTGGAATGTTTTCTTGGGCACAAAGGAACTCGGCGAGTGTTTCTTTTGAAACCCATTACTAATGTCTTCAATTTTCTTGAATCGTTTTTTTTTTCTATTGTGGTGATATATGAAATTTCCTGTTTTGTTCATATATATTATACATATGAAGGTATATTTGAATGGGCAAAGTTCATTATGGTAGATTGATCCATCTATCATGCCGTTTAGATTGCAGTTCTCGCTTCCATGATGACATTCTGATAGACTATATCAGAGGAATTTTAATACTCACAAAAGGGAAATATTTTGGATTGGGTTGTCTAAGTGATATTTGATTATTCTTGGACATAAAGTTCAAGGTTTCCTGCTCTATGGTGAAAGCTCATGCAAGAAAGAATACAAAACTAAACCTTCTATGTGCTCAAGTGATAAATTGAGCGTTCAACAATTGTTAAAATAACTTAACAAAACTTATAAAAATTGCACGGGTCAGTACCCTCGGCCATGTCATGTAATTCAATCAGCGTCCATATCAACAATTTCCAATCAACATAAGATCTAACAATATCGCTGGACAATTTTTTCCCTCGCAAGATCAGCATGCAAAAGCATGCACTATCACGTACGATGTGGCTAAAAATAGAAAAACAGAAAAATCGATACTTTGTCGAATCAAGGTCGAAAAAGTTAATATTCAAACCGTCGATAAAGACTCGCTAAAGTCCATATTTTATACATGCGTGCTGCCGACGGTGGGGGCAATCATTAATCATATATAATTTTTAAAATAATGCACGGCCAACATCGCTCTTCGGGAGCTGCTTTTCTTTATGTTACGTGGTAGTCAGATTGGCTTCAAGCAAATATATTTTGTGGTCCTCGATCGAGAGAGACAAGCTTTCCCTCAGTTAACCTTTGCTTTGGGCTTGGAATTTCAACCGCTGTGGGGTCCCTCTCCCTCCTGTTTGCCCGACACGAATGTGTCTCGTCCCCCTTTGGAATTTTCAACCGCTGTAAGCTTTTCCTAAGAAGTTAAGCAGCACCACGTGCACAATATTTTCTTGGGCCCTTGGAAATTGACAGTAAATTTTAGGGACTCCTCAACTAAAACAAGTAAACAATCGTGTGACAAGGCAGGGGACCCGACTAAGACGGATCAAATTCGGTCCAACTAGGCTAGTATGCAACAACATATACCGATTATCTAGTTTTGTGATCACAATCTCCATGATACCATAGGGTGCAATGGAAAATGGACTTTTGGGTCATGCATCATTACTTTTTAGGATAAGGTGATACATGAATCGCCCAACTCTTAGTGATCCATTTGTGCCGAATGTTTTCTTAATTGTTCATCACTTGTTGGCTTGAAACGGGTGGACATCAATATTTTGACGCTGGTCACTGCTGCTGGTGTTCGTGATTGAGAAAGATGGTGTTCGTGATTGAGAAAGAGAAGCTATCTTGAATGTTATTGCATATATTAGTAAGGAACAAGTTGAGGGTTAACTATGAACATAGAGATGAATCTACTTCCCAGCTCCGATTCTCCTTCTTATCATCGTCGATGTTGGTAACATCGGAAACATAGGATGAAGAACCATCAATGCTGCTAGCCGCGAGTGGTCGATGACGTTCGGAGGAGATTTGCGGTCAAAGAAATCGAACATCAGACAATAATCATCAAAAGTAGGTCCAATTGTACCTATTGCTGTCCGAATTTTGTCAGTAAATCCGAGGATTGGATATAACATGCTTGTCGCACTAACCCTTACGCTGTCAGAACAGGATCACCTTTGGCAATGACCTTAGAATATTCTTCAACAGCCAGTCGTCTAGTCGAGTGGAGAAAAAAGAGTGCACAGGGGCCCCTTGGCTCTGGCCACTGATTTTTTATTCTCTATTATTGCGTGCGCGGAAGCAGTGGACCAACAGATCGGAAAAAAGGCTGCACAGGGGGCCCTTGACTTTTTCAATCAAGCGTTACCAGAATTTTACTTTTTTATCCTGCTATTTTCCCACTTTGATTTTTTTTATTCTATTTTATTTTATTTGTTGAATTTCTTTTAGCGCTGGTCTTCTCGAGATGATGACCTAACAAAGTTCAATAGGGCATTGTGCAAGTTTAGAAAGAAAACACAAGGTATATCACTCCAAGAACCAAAGGGTGATCACATAGCAATTTCGTGTCAATCACAATGTGCAATTTGAAGCAACACGAGCTCAATATAATTTAACCAACAACACAAGCTCACTCGGTAACCGGATTGGATTCCATGGATAGTAGTGTCTCCTTCTTCCTCTTCTTCTCTCTCAAAAGTCAAACCTTCATGAAATTGTTTGATTGAAGAGAGAAAGCATTAAAGAAGCCTATTGAAAGGATCATCGTCTCTTTATGCGCTGCGTTTACAGTTCACACGAGCCATGCCCATCATGGAAACGGTGTGTGAATAGAGTGGGGGTTGGGAGGGCGGTGGAGAGAAGAGGACAGATACTGACAGAGCCCAAGGAGGGGAAGGAAAAGGAAAAGCGGGGGGACGGGGAGAAAGTGGATGGAATCTCCAAATAGTGACCGTGGGCCGCATGGCAGATTAATAAAGTCAAGTGAGATTTGGCCTTTGTGAGCGATTTGATCAGTTGTGTAATACATATTGCAGCCAAATTCTTTTTTTTTTAGCAGCCAAATTCCTGTTTGGATTCAAGGTACTAATCCTGGTGCCATAAGTTATTAATCATTGTGCTTCTCTTGCAATTCTGAAGAGAACATATCAATTCGAATGAAAAGTGTGGAATCCCTAGCATTGACGCCCTTTTTGAATTAATTTGAAGCATATGTCCCACGCAATCTTTCTATTACACAATCCACGTTCATTGCCATATACATAGTCCGAAAAAAAATAAAAATTTGGCCCAACTTGAGGACAATTACCTTAATATATTACTCTTTCGATATATCGGTCTTGACAAATAGTTTGCCTATTTTTGCTTTCGTCGACATCTACCCCCGTAACTCAATTGGTGGTTCAGAATTTGAGCCTAGCGGAGGAGACAAAAAAGTCAAGCCTCCTTCCAGACTACGAACGCTCTTGGGAAGCTACTCGTGTTTATGTCACTCGGTAATCGGATGGTTCGGGGTGGGTCCCAGCGTCTCCTCTCTTCCTACGTCCTGGCTCGCCTGTCCTTTATTCTTACGACACGACCTTCACGAGCAAAAGAACATCAAAGAATCTAGCATTGCACCGAATTCGAAGTGAGTCGGCAGTTAACGCCTCGTTGGGCACGGACAGGTGGGACAGGAAGGGGGCCCGCATGAGATTGGGTCCGACGATGTTAGTGACGCCGGGTAGCTTTCGTCATCACGATTCACGAACCTGCTAGAGAAAGACGAACTTTGTCCAAGACAAAAACGTGGAGATAAAACTTCTTCTTGGCTCCGATTACTATTCTTATCGCCGTCGTCGATGTTGGCAACATCGGAAATGCAGGACAAAGATGCCATGGATGGTGCCAGCAGTGAGTGATTGATGATGATCGGAGGAGATTCGGGGTTGAATGAAATCGAACATCTCCATGGGTTTCTTTTCTTTCTTCCGATTCATGTTGCTTATTTTTCTGGAGAGACAACACCATATTAGAAGTGTGTACAAAGTATTTCCTAATTCAGGTTGAATAAGGAAAAAAAGGATTCAAGATAGTGCAAAGAATGCACATTGTGGTGGGGATAATATTATTGTTTCCTAAAATATTATAATTTAATATAAATAAGTACATAAGTTGTTAATCCACGTGGTTCCTTTAGAATTTCTTAAGAAAATATATTCAATAAGGAATTAAAAGAAATCTGGGGGATCCTCCTCCATATCACGATCGCTCTTCGAAAGCTACTTGTCTTTATGTCACGTGGTAATCAGTTGGTCTTAAAGGGTCGTAGCGTCTCCTATCTTCCTCTTCTTCTTGTCTCCCACAAGTCAAACCTGGCCGTCCGATTCGCCTGTCCTTTATTGTAAACGACACAACCTTCCCGGAAAGGTTTGATGGACGAGGAAAAACATCAAAGAAGCCTATTGGCAGGATCATCGCCTATTTGTGCACTGCGCTGACAGTTGACACCTTGTGGGGTATATGCGTAAAGGAGTGGAACGGGACGAGATTGCCGGGAGCTTGGGTCCGAGGGATGATTGTGACATGGGGGTTTGCCCCATCGCTATTGTCGATTGTGCTTTAAGGGAAAATGGTCCATTAACGTCCAAGAATCAACACCTAATAATTTTAAAAAATCAAGATTCTATGCTATCTCGGAGCGCATGACATCTCATAAGAAAGGAGATCGATTTATGAATTCAAATTCTTAACCGAATAGCTTGAAAATATAAAAGATGCAGTACCAAGATAAAGATATACACTGAAATTTGATTCACCACGCGAAGCTAAAGAAACTTAAAGTACAGCACGTGAAAGATCCTTCCCTAAGAACTTTGTAATGAAAACTCAAGCAGCGGCCCTGTGAAGGACCTTAAAGTAGAACATGCGAGAGGACATGAACCAGACCATCCCGATCTCGTCCCCGACCTTCAACCTTTTCTCCTCGACAAACTCCTTGGTCCAGCCACCGTTCAGCACGTAGCTCCCGGTCGACTTCCAGCAGCGGAAGACAAACTGGTGCTTGCGGCCTGTGGTCACGTCTTTCCCCACGACCGGCATCCCCTCCTCGCTGTTGACCTGCCTCAGCATCTTCTTGTCCATCTGCGGGAACACGTGGGTCTGCAAGCAGCCCCCTGGAAGCAGAAGCCGCGACAAAGGGCTGAGGTCGCTTCCCGTTAGCTTTTTCCCGATCTTCCACGGGTCTTCGTAGAGCGCCAAGTCTGTGGAGACGTCAACCCTCTCTGCACAAACAAAGTGGGCAACGTCAGAGGTCGACGACTCCGGAGTTTTCATTTCAGATACATCATATGACACCTAATAAACTAATCATTTCTCGGAATTATGTATTAGTATAAACCATGGAGGTCGCCATAGGATGGCTTTCGTATATTTCAATTGAACTAACTGTGTCTACATACCGGTTAGCCTGAAATTCGGAAGACCGTATCTACGGCCTTGCTCCCGGTATTCACCAAAAGTGAACTTTCTGTAGACGGAGGGCTTTCTGCAGCTCCCGATCTGAGAGTTGGGCGAAGGGCAGAGGGAGAAAGCAACGGAGTATCTCTCAACTTCTCTCTTTGTCCGCACCTTTTGCTCCACACTCCTGTACACGTCATTGCTCCACGCCTGCCCAAAAAAAAGGTGAGCAATTCATACCCACGTCAATCATTGTCCTCGTTACACGAGAAAGTCGGAGCATTGATTGGATAATCATTGTTTTGAGTTTGCGCTTTCTTTTTTTCGTTACCTGAAGAAGGTCTCCAGTGCTGACAATGAGAGCGTCACGGTTGGGCTTGACCACGATCCATCGGGAGTCCATGTGGAGCCGGATGCCTTCTACCTGGTCCGGATAGAGAACGGTCAGGAAGTCACTGTCCACGTGGGGCACCGGCTGGTACGTCTGCGGCGAGAGCGGGCACACTGGGTAGTAGTTCAACCGGAGGAAGCACGTTTTCTCGTTGCATTTCTCATAGAACGTGCTGCGGCCGTGATGCCCGAGGCTCTCCGCTAGGACCACCGCCAGTGTCCTCGCTAGCCCAAACATGGCGGGGGCCAACTCCCTCGTCACTCCTCCGAGAGAGGTAAATGGCCCGTAGCAAGAGGGGTCATATATCTTCATGAAGGGGACATGGAAGGCCTCAGGCCCGGAGAATCGGGCGGGGGAGGGGGCAGGGGGAGTGCCCCGGCGGTAGGAGTTGTTGAGGAGGCCAGGGTGGGCCTTGGTGTCGAAGGGTGCTCCAAACAGCTTAACCAGCTCCCTCCTCATCTTCCCAAGCAGCTCACTGCTGATCCCATGGTACACCACCTGGAAGAATCCCCAGTCTGCGGCCGCCTTGCATATGGCCTCCGCACACAACTGCCGCTCTGCCTCACACGCACTGCTCAGCCAACGCAGGTCTATCAATGGGGGCTCACACTCCTGGGGTGTCATTACGTTGGACAGACGGGTTGGGGCTGAGCTCGATCCGGCCATTGCCACAGAGCGTGTGTGAAGAGAGTGTGGGTTGCGGAGGGTGGTGACGTGAGGAAGCGAATCCAGGACTATTGTGTATTTATAATGCGGAGGGAGGAGGGGAAAGAGTGAAACAGCACAAAGAGAATAGAAGGGGACAAAACCGAGTTCCGGGTAGCGACAGATAGCGACATATGAGTGGAGGGGTCAAGTCTACTATAAAAAAGTAACGAGAAATCTTTTTTTTTTCTTTTTTTTTGGCTTTGCAGTAAAATTCCTTTTTGGACACGGGGGACTAATCAGGTGAAGTCCATGAATCGATCAACTCTATCCATCAAAATCAGCTTCCGCTTTTCCCGGATAGCAATTGAGTTTTGCGTTCTGTACCAGGGGATGCAGAAAGCTTTTCTCAATAAACTTCTGCCATAATAGCTTTTGTACTTGCGGGGTTTCATGCATGGCAAAAAAAAAAAGACTTCCACCTTTAAAGCCCTGGTCCCAAAGGTTGAAAACATACCGCAACACGTACATACGTTCACCCACTTCTGCTAAATCTTGAGGCCCCACTAGGAATCAAGGAAAATCAATTATTACTCTAATGATTGCCCAATCAAGATGTCGCCTTTGGCCAAGCACAATACACTTAAGTTTAAGTGATCGATTTGAATAACACTTATGTGAACGAACTGATTAAATGATTATTTATTTAATCATGAGACATAGATCTAGATCGTGGGTACTTAATCGATTTGATCAACTGATTAAACTCCGAAAGGGGCACTTAAGAGGAGCAACACGAAGGATGCTTATGATGGGAGGATCATCGTCTTGCGCTGCCTTCACCCCTTGTTGGGTATGCGATAAGTGGAACGTTGTCGGGTCCGGATGAGCTTTGGGTCCGTAGGATGTTAGTGACACGGGGGCTTTCGTTGATCACTTTTGTTTTGTCGACTTTGCTGTCCAAGTTTTGTCAGTAAGTTCGAGGATTGGATATAACACGCTCGTCGCACTAATCCTACCTGTGTCAGGACAGGATCCCCTTTAGCAATGACCTAGAATCTTCTTCAAAAATTTGATCAGCGGAAGGCCACAAAGTCGCAAGAGAAGTGATGAAATCAATAATTGTTTATTGTTTCTGTCTCGTGAAAACTTGAGGAAAGAGAGCAAAGTCATGAAGTCGAGAGCGGAAAAAGGATTGGATAGGAGCCCCTTCAACCTAGCTTTACCGGAATTTCGCTTTTCTATCCAACTGTGTTCCCACTTTGAATTTATTTTATTTTATTTGTTGAACCTCTTTAGCGCTGTTTTTGAAATTGATCACGTGGCAATTTCATGTCAATCCCAGCGTGCAACATGAGGCAACCCTTGTTTAATATAATTCAGCGACGACTGATATTACAGAACAGAGAAGCTGCAATATGAAGACTAGCGAGGACATTACCACAGCTCGAACACAAATCAACAGAGAGCAGCAAAACGTATTGCTCCATAAAGCTATCTTAAAAGGAGAAACTGACAGTTAGAGGCCAACTAAAACGAGCCTATCTTCTTCAAGCAATATAAAGCCCAAAAGGGTGAAGCAAAAGGCCGACAAACAAACTGCAAGGAGGTTCTGACGAAAAAAAATCGTAAAAACGTCGAATTCCGACTAAGAGAACGTATAGAGCAAAGCATGCACGCCTCCTTCATCCTATTCCTATTCCTAATCCTCAAAGGGTAAAAGGATTAACGATGAAGAAGATTGGAATTCTCTTAGCCAAAGCATGCCCAAGCAGATCATTAATAAGAAGCTATTGCTACTAATCTGATGATTAACTTCGAGGAAATTCACGACCAAGGAGCTAATGCCCATCTAATATTTGCAATCAAACCCAAAATCGGAACATATTTAACATGAAAAAGCTCAAGATACGACCAAAACTATCACATCCCAATTTCCACAAGGATAGGAGCATGACACACCCGTTCTTTCTCCAAATGACACAGTCTCAATATAATCAAAACTCAACCTAATATATATGTGATATTGACAAAAGTCATTTGGTTACAATATCTGAATTTCTATAATCCACCAATGATAAAACTAGCTCAGAAACTTATAAACTATATACAACCCATACTCAAAAGTTCTCACTATCCAAAAGTCCTCCTCCTAATGATAACGCTCATGACAAACCTGTGGTTTATTGAAGAACGTGAAAAGCAAGTAGATAAAAGGTTAAGCTACCATGGCTCGGTGAGTAATATATTTATTCTAAGTGAATTGACCAATCACTATGCATCGTTATAAAACGATATCATAATTCATCATCTCAAATTCAATATACGCTATACATAAAATATTGAAAATGTTTGATAACTTTTCAATAGAGTACAAGATTGGTGAACAAAACCTACTCAACAATAATAAACAACAATTAATGGTCTAATCCATTGACTAATCTCATCAAATCACACGTGGATGGTCTATTCTATCACTAAACTAATGCTCATCATCAAACTATAGTCACATTTAATGCCGTGACAAAATGTGACCAAGTTTGCTCCCCTTAGCCAGGTCTACCTATATCAGTCGGTAGTTCGACCTAGAACGAGGTCTGGAAATAGTATGCGTACCACCCCTCAGTGGGCTCTCATCACAGTGATATGACTATCACCAGTCACACACCGAGACTAGGAAAAGAGAGATCCTATTGCCAAATCCCGATCAACCCGATCTCATCTGCGGCAGCCGTGGTGACCCGCGACTTCTTTCCCATCACGCCTGATCGAAATGTTTTCTTGGGCACAAAGGAACTCGGCAAGTGTTTCTTTTAAAGCCCAATTCTGATGTCTTCAATTTTCTTGAATCGTTTCTTTCCATTGCGGTGATATATAAAAGTTCATTATGGTAGATTGATCCATCATATCATTCCGTTTAGATTGCAGTCCTCCCTTACACTATGGCATTCTGATAGACTATATAAGAGGAATTTTAATACTCGTGAAGGAGAAATATTTTGGATTGGGTTGTCTAAGTGATATTTGATTAATCTTGGACATGAATTTCAAGGTTTGCTACTCTACGGTGAAAGCGTATGCGAGAAAGAATACAAAACTAAACCTTGTATTTGCTCGAGCGATAAATTGAGCATTCGGCAAAACTTATTAAAATTACATGGGTTAGCGCCGACTATCGACTATGTCATGTAGTTTGATCAGTGTCCACGTCAATAATTTCCGACCAATGTAAAATCCAACAAATGGCTGGACAAATTTTTTTTCCTTGCAAAATCGGCATGCAAAAACATGCACTACCACGTAAGATGTGGCTAAAAATAGAAAAACAGAAAAATCAAGACTTCATCGAATCAAAGTCGAAAAAGTTAATATTCAAACCGTCGATAAAGACTAACTAAAGTTCATATTTTATACATGCGTGCTGCTGACGGTGGCGTAATCATTAATCGTATTTAATTAAAAGAAAACAGGGTCAACATCGCTCTTCGGGACGTGCTTTGCTTTTTGTTACGTGGTGATCAGATTGGCTTCAAAGAAATATCTTTTGTGGTCCTCGATCGAGAAAGACAAGCTTTCTCTCAGTTAACCTTTGCTTTGGGCTTGGAATTTCAACCGCTGTGGGGTCCCTCTCCCTCCTGTTTGCCGTACACGATTATGTCTTGTTCCCCCTTTGGAATTTCAACCGCTGTAAGCTTCTTCTAGAAGCTATGCAGCACCACGTGCACAATATTTTCTTGGGCCCTTGGAAATTGACAGTAGATTTAGGAGGACTCCTCAGCTTAAACAAGTAAACAGTCATAGCGGGAGATGCGAGAGCCCTCTGGTTCCCGCGTTACTGTTCACCCGATTGGTGAGCTGCTCCCTCCCGAAGCTCTAGCCACCCGATTGAGCTGAAATTTGGAGGGTAGGTTCCTCTTTGTTGCCTCTTCCTTCCCTCCGAACGGATTTGGCTGGGTCGACCTACGTCTCCAGATTTCGCCAACCCTAGGAGCTTCGCATCTACTGCACGTCTGGTCTGATTTTCGTGTGCTGGGGGAATCTCGGCTGGTCGTTCGTTTGGCATTGCTTCATCGGACGACGTCCCTGGTGTACGGGAAGGACGAGCTTGGTTGTTCGGAGTGCTCCCCTATTTTCAACCGGCTTCATTGTTCACCTTCGACGGACTCCTCTACTGGTTCAGCTTTCCATCCCAGCTGGTGCGACTGCCCCCCCTCTCTCAGCGCCTGGTAAGTCCCCTTCCCAAATCGTTTATGGCGAATTGCGGGTAGGGTTTATCAGGCTGCTCTGGTTTGTTTCGTTCTGCTGGGATTGATGGACTCGGGGTCGAATCGAGTCCTCGCGGAGGGTGGGGAGACCTCTGCTCGAAGCTTATCTCCTGCTGCTGCTGAGATTTCGTTATTGGCTGGTGCTCCAGTGGATGACCACAATCTTGGGACCTCGAATCCATCTGGTAGTGGTGATGCGCAACCCCCTCGAGCTCCGGTTGCTGCTAGAACTCGTAGTAGGGGTAGGTCGTGCTCGAAACGTCCTCAGCTGAGAAGAGAGGCTAGTAAGGCGAACCCTCGCACTTGGGTTGCAGTTGCGAAGACCGTGGCTAAAGGGTACGAGCTTGAATATACCCCTCCGACCTTCAGGAACAGCAAACCAGTCATTGTTATGACAGAGCAAGATTTACAAGCGGCAGATCCTAAGTTACACGACTGCTTATTGGGTTACTTTCTTGGGCGACGCCTCCCGTTTAAAGTTGTTGAGGAGGCTCTAAAAAAAGCCTGGGGACCAAACCTATTTGAGATCATGTCCAATGGACAAGGATCCTTCCTTCTCCACATCCCGGACAGGGATTATAGGCGGAAACTTCTTGAAGGCGACCCTATAACTGTTGCTAATATTCCTCTAGCTTTGCAGCAATGGACCCCTGGTTTGGAGCTTAGGAAAGCCGCTCAGCTTTCAGTGCCGATATGGGTGAAGCTAAAGAAGTTGCCATACTCTTTCTGGTCAGCACAATCCATTGGTAAAGTGGCTAGTGCTTTGGGGAAACCATTATATGTGGATCACCGAACTGAACAATTGAAGGTAATGTCGTTTGCGCGGGTCTGTGTTGAGATAACTGCTGATCAACCTTCATGTGACTCAATTGAGCTAGAACACGAAGGAGAAATCATTGAGGTTGGAGTTGAATATGAATGGAGACCAGTCGCCTGCTCGAGTTGCGGAATTTTTGGTCACAAGTGCCCTCCATCTGCTGAAAAACCTTCTGCTCGTGCCTTAGAAGCACAACCTTTGGTCTCTTCATCCGGAGTTTGTCCTGCTTCTGCTGCAGATACGGTTCTTCCCTCTCCGGTTGATACTGCCCCTGCTCAGCAAGTGGTAATTGAGGCCTCTTTGGCCCCTGTTTTACCTTCGGCTGCACCTCAGATGCCGCTGCCTGTAATCCCTGACCCCACCAACATCCTTCTTATTGGACCGTCTGGCTCGGGTGAAGACAAGATTCCAGCCCCGACAACTTTGCCTCAGGATTCTTTCGATCCCATTCTTGCTGATTTGGGTTGGAAGAAGGTCAAGAATAAGAAGAAAAAGCAGTCTCCCAAGGATGAAGCTTCCTTCTATCCTGCCCCAGCCAGTGAAAAGGGGCAGCTCTTGAAACTGAAGTCCCCTTTACCACCGAACCTAGCTAATGTGGTGAGCTCCAAGCCTCCAAAAAGCTCCTCTCAGGTTACTATCAGAGCTAATCAAGGGAGATCCCAGCAGAAGTCGGGTCTCGCGTCCCCTGTTGACTCTCACCATAATTCAGATGTAGAGGAGATTTGTAGTATGAGTAGTTTGGTTGCTCCAAATGATGATGATCTGCTCTCAGATAGACCCTTGTCCTCAAAAGGCCCGAGTTCTCCTAAGGCGGTTATGAACGTTCAGGACCAACTTTTGTCACTTCCACCGGACCCTCCTGCACCGCCCCCTTCGGCTGTTCCTAAAGCGACTTCTACTAGTCGCAAGGCCTCCAAGAGGAGGTAAGTCCTTGTTTTTCCCCATTCTAATGTTTTTTGGCTTCTGGAATATTAGAGGCATGATGAATCCCATCAGACGTGCAGAAATTAGAAAGTTTGTTTCTTCAAACAAGTTGTGCTTGGTGGGGCTTTTTGAGACTAAGGTTCCTGAATCTCTTTTTGATTCCATTTCTTTTACCTTGCTGAGAGGATGGAAGTGGGTTGCCAACTATGATTGTGCCCCACGTGGTAGAATTTGGCTCGGGTGGAACCCGGATTTTGCAAATTTTGATCTTATCTCTACTAGTGCTCAGGCTATTCATGGCCGCTTCAAGCTTAATGCTGTCAATACCTCCTGCTGCATTTCGGCGGTGTATGGAGAGCACACTTTTGTCAAACGCAGGTCTCTGTGGGAGGATCTCGTCCATTACAATGATCTTTTCCAGGATTCGGCGTGGCTTGTGGCAGGCGATTTCAACGCTATAAGGGACCCTTCTGACCGTCTTGGTGGTTCTAATACATGGCTGCCTTGTTTTAATGATTTCCGGCTTTGTCTTGACCAAATAGAATTAGTGGACCTCAGGTATGTTGGTCTCCGGTATACTTGGTCAACTTCGGCTGGTTCCTCAAGGAAGCAAAGGAAAATTGACAGGGTCTTAGTTA
The DNA here is from genome assembly GCA_019915205.1 of Eucalyptus rudis. Lineage (NCBI taxonomy): Eukaryota > Viridiplantae > Streptophyta > Magnoliopsida > Myrtales > Myrtaceae > Eucalyptus > Eucalyptus rudis. The sequence continues at coordinate 2,496,687 of JAHMTN010000263.1, read as the reverse complement.
ACACTAAATGGAACATCGACTTCTCCTTTTCGGAAGCGGCTTTTTTGAACCCCGGAATATCTGATCACTCTCCGATGTTTGTGAGGGTTATTAATCCGCCGTCCAGGAAGAAGCCTTTTAAATTTTTCGACTTCTGGACTGAGCATCCAAACTTTCTAACTATTGTCCAGCAAGCATGGAACTCTCCAGTGATTGGCTATCCCATGTTCAGGCTTGTCTCTAAATTGAAAATTCTAAAGGCTCGCCTCAAATTGCTAAACCAAGAAGCTTTCTCAGACATCTCTATTAGAACTACTGAAGCTAGAGAAGCTCTACATTCTACTCAAGTTGGCCTCCAATCTGACCCTAATAATGCTGATCTTGCAGAACTTGAAAGATGCCAGCGGCGTATTTTCATAGACCTTCGTGGTCAAGAAGAATCATTTTATCGCCAGAAATCAAGAGTTAAATGGCTTAAAGAGGGAGATCGAAACACAAAGTTTTTCCACAATTATGTGAAGGCGAGACACCTCACTAATCGAATCCTCACTGTTAAGGACTCCTCTGGCTCTCTTATCACCGATCCAACTCGGGTGCCGCAGGTTTTTGTCTCTTTTTTCTCGGATCTATTATCCCCCCATGCTACCCTTGTCAAGCCATCCCTGGAAGACTTGCGGCAAGTTATTCGCAGCCCACTCTCGGATGCCCAGGTTTGCTCCATTGCTACACCTGTCTCAGATTCTGAGATTAAAGACACCCTCTTTTCTCTTCCAAGAAGTAAAGCTCCGGGCCCTGACGGCTTTACTGCTGAATTCTATAAAAACAATTGGAGAATTGTTGGACCTTTGGTGATTCGGGCTGTGAAGGATTTCTTTTCCTCGGGTCATCTCTTGAAAGAAGTTAATGCTACAATTCTGGCGTTAATACCTAAGGTACCTAATGCTTGCGAGGTTACTGATTTCAGACCTATTGCGTGCTGCAATACTATTTATAAAGTCATTACAAAAATCTTGGCAAATCGGATTGCTATGGTTCTAAACAGTATTATTAATCCTGCTCAGAACGCCTTTGTCAGAGGTAGGAGGATCAGAGACAACATTTTATTGGCACAGGAGCTATTTGCAGGTTTTCACCGTGATCCTTATCTTCCGAAATGTGCCGTTAAAGTTGACTTCCGCAAAGCTTATGATACCGTGGATTGGGATTTCTTGGAGTTAACCCTTCTAGCCTTCAGATTTCCGGAGTGGTTTATTAAACTGGTCATGGTTTGCGTTCGCACGCCTATGTTCTCTATCTCTATCAATGGGGACCTTCACGGCTTCTTTGCTAGTGGCAGAGGCATCCGGCAAGGAGACCCGATGTCTCCTTATCTGTTTACCCTAGTGATGGAAGTTTTTTCGGGCATCATCAATTTGAGGACCTCCATCAAAGATTTCAAGTTCTTTTGGAGATGTAAATCTATGAGACTATCTCATCTCTTTTTCGCTGACGACGTCTTCCTGTTCTGCCGTGCGAATCGGAAGTCGGCGGTGGTCCTTAAAAGGAGCCTTGACACTTTCTCCTCCTGGAGCGGTCTTGTACCGAACAGAAACAAAAGTGATGTTTTCCTATCGGGAGGCTCCTCTCCCTTCAGAGGAATATTCTATCTACATTTGGTTTTCAAGAAGGCAAACTCCCTATTCGGTATCTAGGGGTACCTATTATCTCTTCTAGATTAACCAAGACTGACTGCACTGAGTTGATCAACCGTATTACAGCAAGAGTCCAATCTTGGACTCATCGATTTCTCTCTTTTGCAGGGAGACTCCAACTTATAAGGTCTGTTCTCTATTCCATTCAGGCGTTTTGGGCCAGTGTCTTTTCTTTACCTGCTGCTGTTCTTTTGAATATTGAGCGCATCTTGAGACAATTTCTTTGGAAAGGTTTTGCCCTGGGAAAAGGCGGGGCCAAAGTCTCGTGGCTAGATATTTGCTTGCCAAAATCTGAGGGCGGTTTGGCTATTAGAAACCTTAAAGATTGCAATAGAGCTTCCTTGCTCAAATACATTTGGTTCTTATTTACTGATAAGGAGTCACTCTGGTGTCGTTGGATTCATTCGAATTTCTTAAAAAGAGTGAATTTCTGGATTTCTCCTCAACCAACCTTATGCTCGTGGGCTTGGAAAAAAATCTTGCAGCTTAGGCCCTACTTTCGCCAGTCCTTTCGTTGGAAAATTGGCAATGGAATGCAGACATCTCTATGGCATGATAATTGGCTTCCATGTGGTCCTTTGGACACAATTGTTTCTTCCACTGTAATGGAGGACTCAGGTTTATCTAAGATGGCAGTTGTCTCTGAACTGTACACCTCTGCCCTGGCCTTTAAATCCCACCTAGAAAGTTGGGGCTTCTCCTTGCCGGTGCTTTCTAATGTTTGTGACCAGTTCCTTTGGTGTGGTGATTCTTCGGGCCTTTTTTCGGTTTCTTCGGCCTGGAATTTAATCAGAGTTAAAAAAGATCGAGTTCCTTGGGCGACTCTGGTTTGGGATAATGCCTTGGCACCGCGTTATCAATTTCTATTATGGCTTATTGCCAAGAAGCGCCTACCGACTCAATCACTCCTACTTTCTTACGATAGGATTGACTACTCGGTCTGTGCCTTTTGCTCAACTCAGCCGGATTCTATTGATCACCTTTTCTTTCACTGTCAAACCCCTGCTACCCTGGCTTATTTCTGGGCGTCTAGGTGCAACCTACCTTGGAGAATCAGACCGTGGACCGAGACCTCCACGTGGGCCCTAAAGTTTTTATCGGGTAAGGATTTCTTCCACAAAATTGCTAGGTTCTCTTTTGGAGCTCTATGTTATCTAATTTGGAAGAAGAGAAATTGCATCATCTTTCGGGGTGAAACTGTTTCCGTGTCGGCTCTCAAAAATTATTTAATCAAAGTTGTCAAGGATAGAGTTCTCTCCTTCAAGAATGTGCCTCCTACCCCAAGAAATAGAAGACTTCAAAGGAATTGGGGCTTCGACCCCTCGGTCTTTTCTCGGTAGCTTGCTTGGTGCCGTTGATGCTTGTCTTTGTACCATCCTAGTTCTCTCGTCCCGCTTTTAAGTGGGTAGTAGAGATTTGCTAGGTTTGGTTTTGCCTCGGCCCGGGTTGTGGGTGTTTCTTCTTTCTTTGTTTTCCCTTCGACTCCCTTCCTCTGTTCCTGCTGCGCGGTCAGAGTGTAAGTTGGCGCCTTTCCTTGTTTGTCCAAAGTCATTAATATATTCTTACCTTTCACCAAAAAAAAAAAAAAAAAAAAAAAAAAACAAGTAAACAGTCATGTGATGAGGCACGGGAGCCGACTTGGACTGACCAAATTCAGTCTAACTATACTTGTATGCAACGACATATACCAATTATCTAATTTTGTGATCACAATCTCCATGATGCCATAGAATGCAATCGAAAATGGACTTTCGGATCATGCATAGTTACTTTTTAGGATTAGATGATACATGAATCGCCGAACTCTTAGCGATCCATTTGTGCCGAATGTTTTCTTAATTGTTCGTCACTTGTTGGCTTGAAGTAGGCGGGTCATTGCCAACAGTATTCATAAATGAGAAAGATAAGTTATCTTGAATGTCATTGCATAGATGATTAGGGAATAAATTGAGAGTTAGCTAGGAATATAGAGATGAATCAACTTCCTGGCTCCGATTCTCCTTCTTATCATCATCAATGTTGGTAACATCGGAAACATGGGACGAAGAAGTCATCAATGCTGCCAGCGGCGAGTAGTCGATGACCCTCGGAGGAGATTTTGCGGTCAAAGAAATCGAACATCATACAATAATTAAAAGTAGGTCCAACTGTACCTATTGCCGTCCAAGTTCAGTCAGTAAGTCCGAGGATTGATGTAACATGCCTATCGCACTAACCCTTCCGCTGTCAGAACAGGATCACCTTTGGCAATGACCTTAGGCCCTGTTCGGCAACATGCCAAACAATGACTGATTCTAATTTTTTGTTCCCAGAATCAGTTTGGGACGAGAATCGCGTTTGGTAAAAATTTTGTTCCCGGGAACAAATTTGTTCCCAGAATCAGTTTTGGAGTAGATTTGAGAATAAAAAAAAAGTTGATTCTGCGTCCGAGAATCAAAAAAAGAATCAACACAATAAAACTCTTCTTCTTTCATTCCGCCATCCCGCGACCGTCGCCCGCCACCGCCCGCCGCCGTCCGCCGCCGCCCACCACTGCCCGCCGCCGGTCGCCGGTCGCCGGTCGCCGGTCCAGCGAGCTCGCCGGAGGCTTGCCTGGCCAGGGCGAGGTCTGGTGAGCTCGCAGGGGCTGGGCGAGGCCCGCCTGGCCACCGGCCGGGCTCGCCCAGCTTGACTGGTGGCCAGGCGGGCCTCGCCCAGCCTCGGCGAGGCTCGCCTGTCCACCGGCGAGGCCCGCCTAGCCACCGGCCGGGCTCGCCTAGCCTAACCGGTGGCCAGGCGGGCCTCACCCAGCCCCGACGAGCCTCGCCCAGCCCCGGCGAGGCCCGCTTGTCCACCGGCGATGCTCGGCGGGGCTGGGCAAGCCTCGCCCAGCTGCCGGCGAGGCTCGGCCGATGAGGGCCAGCCTCGCCGAGGGCCAGCGACACTCTAGTGAGGGACCGGCGACCGGCCACAAGAAGAAGAAGAAAAATAGGAGAAAAAGGAAAAAAAAAATGAAAAAGAAAAGGAAAAAAGGAAAAAAGGTATAAAAAAAAGTAGAAAAAATTATTTAAAAATAAAAAAATAATTTGGAACAGAATCAATGAACACGTTATCAAACGCAATTCTATTCCAGAATTAGAAATTTTAGACAGTTACCAAACACGTTCTTTTACTCAGAATCAGTTCCCGGGAACAGAATCAAAAATAATCATTTCTTATCAGAATCAGTTCTCGGGAACAGAATCGTTGCCAAACGCGCCCTTAGAATATTCTTCAACCAGTTGTCTAGTCGAGAGCAGAAAAAAGAGTGCACCGGGGCCCCTCCGCTCTGCCACTGATCTTTTATTCTCTATTATCGCGTGCGCGAAAGCAGCGGGAGCAGTGGACCTCCGGATCAGAAAAAAGATTGCACAGGGGCCCCCTGACTTTTTCAATCGAGCGTCACCAGAATTTCACTTTTTTATCCTGCTATTTACCCACTTTGATTTTTTTTTTTTTTTATCCTTGCTATTTACCCATTTTATTTTATTTGTTGAACTTCTTTTAGCGCTCGTCTGTTCGTTTTCTCGAGATGATGACCTAACAAAGCTCAATAGGGCATTGTGCAAGTTTAGAAAGAAGACACAAGTTATAGAACTCGAAGAACTAGAGGGACAAAACAATAAATGATCACATAGCAATTTCATGCCAATTACAGCGTGCAATATGGAACAACACGAGCTCAATATAATTAATTAATAATACAAGCTCACATGGAAATCGGATTTGTTTTTGTGGGTGATTTTATCAGTTGTGTGGTATATATATATATATATATTTGGGCTAATATTACGAAAAGCCTTTGAAACGGGCGTATTTAGGTGGACTGGATCCTACACTTACACAAACTTTGTCTTTCCTTTTTCCCCTCCGAAGCTGTTGATGGTTGAACAAGGAAATAATTGTTGGGTGGGGAGACCAAATTATTTAAAAATTATCACGTCGGCGTTCGCCCCACGGTCAGCACCTACGTCAATGCCAACATTTCAAAAATTGGCCAGAATGATTGAATTGGTATCAATACAAAAATATTTAAGATGGAATTGATTCAATTAAAAGATTTATGACTTAATTGCTACCAATATCATAAGTTTAGAACTGTTTTGGTATTTTTCCCGAATTTAAGCCTAGGGAGGAGACGCAAAAGTCAAGCCTCCTTCCAGATCATGATCGCTCTTGGCAAGCTTCTAGTGTTTTTGTCACGTGGTAATCGGATCGGTGGACCCCAGCACGTCCTCTCTTCCTTCGTCTTCCGATTCGCCTGTCCTTTGTTCTCACGAGACAACCTTCGTGAGAAAAAAAAAAAAAAAAATCAAAGAGTCTAGCATTGCACAGAATTGACAGTTCACGCCTTGTTGGGCTGGCGACAAGTGGGACGGGGGTCCGTACGACGTTGTGACACGGGGAGCTTTCGTCATGGTTAATCTGATAGAGAAAGAGAAAGACAAGCTTAAGCTTTCTCGAAGACAAAAACGTGGAGATAAAACTTCTTCTTGGCTGTTATTACTATTCTCATTGTCGTCGTTGATGTTGGCGACATCGGAAATGCAAGACAAAGATGCCGTGGATGGTGCCAGCAGCGAGTGATTGATGATGATCGGAGGAGATTTGGGGTTGGAAGAAATTGAACGTCTTCATGAGTTTCTTCATGTTAGATTTTATACATGCCTACTATTGTCACCGACCAAGAAAGACGAGCTTTCTTGAATGTTAGTGCAGGGTATTAGTAGGGAGCAAGTTCGGATCAGCCGAAATCGCGAAGATAAAACTTCTTATTGGCTCCTATTATTATTCTCATTGTCATCGTTAATGTTGGCAACATTGGATACGCTGGATGAAGAGACTATGGATGGTGCCGGTGGTGAGTGATCAATGATGAATGGAGGAGATATGGGATTGGAAGAAATTGAATGTATTCATGGGTTCCTTCACTTTCTTTTATTCATGATTTGGGGCCGTGAAGTTACCATATGCAGAGTTGGTATGAAAAAATAAAAATTTGGCCCAACTTTGGGACAATTACCATAATGTATTAGTCTTTCCCAAATATTAATGACAGCTTTCAATATGTTGGTCTTGACAAATAGTTTGCCTATTTTGCTTTCGTCGACATCAACCCCCGTAACCCAACGGGTGGTCGAGAATTTGAGCCCAGCGGAGGAGACAAAAGAGTCAAGCCTCCTTCCAGATCATGGTCGCTCTTCGGAAGCTACTTCTCTTTACGTCACGCGGTAATCGGATGGATTGGGGTGGGTCCCGGCGTGTGCTCTTTTCCTTCGTCTTGGCTCGCCCGTCCTTTATTCGCATGACACGACGTTCGTTAGGAAAAGAACATCAAAGAATCTAGCATTGCACCGAATTCGAAGTAAGTCGGCAGTTCACACTTCCTTGGGCTCGCGACAGGTGGGACGGGACGGGGGCCGCATGTGCTTGGGTCCTTACGATGTTAGTGACGCCAGGTAGCTTTCGTCATCACGCACCCTGCTAGAGAAAGACTAACTTTGTCCAAGGCAAAAACGTGGACATAAAACTTCTTCTTGGCTCCGATTACTATTCTCATTGTCGTGGTTGATGTTGGAAACTTCGGAAACGTAGGACAAAGATGCCGCGGAGGGTCCCGGCAGCGAGCGATTGATGATGATCGGAGGAGATTTGGGGTTGGAAGAAATCGAATGGCTCTATGGGTTTCTTTGCTTTTTTTTTTCCAATCTCTTACGAAAAAGCAAGCGATCGAACAATAATATAAATAGAAAAAAAAATCAGACACCAGATTTACGTAGTTTGGTCATTGAGACCTACGTCCACGAGGAAAGTAGGGATGAATTCACTTTAGATCAAGCGATACAAGGAGATTATACACTCGAGTCACTCAAACACTCTCTCGGTGTTTCTCAAATCCAGTTACACCCAATAATACACGCAGTGTTTAGCCTGAAATTTCTCAAAAAATAATCTCTTAATATTGTTGACACCTAATTTTTTGCCCAAATTATTGCATATAGATTAATTAATTTTAAAAAAAAAGTTTAAAAAAAAAGTTTTAAAAAAAAGAAAAAAAGTTGTGGCCAATGATCTAAATGTGACTAGCCAAGCCCAGGAGGTCAGATTGGAATTAAAATGGCAAATTGGGGCAAAAATGCAATTTCCAAAAGTTGAGGGACCAATTCGCAAATTTTGCAAAATTTCATCCGAGCCCTTAAATCATCATCTTAGCCCCCAATTAAGTTGAAATTGAACTTGGGTCAGGTCTAATTAATCGAATCGGGCAAAAAGGACCTAATTGCATTGAATTTGACATTTTCGGGCAAGAAAATGGCCAACTTTGAGGGACTCTCTTGCAAAATTGGGTGGAGACAATTACGAAAAATGGTCAAGATCTTAAACTACTATACATGAGGTTGCTAACTGATCAGAAACCGCGGCCAAATTGATGGATTAAGGCACACAAACTAGCTACCAAAACCCAGCCCACGGTTAGGTCTTAATTCGGAGCTGATAAGTAGGCATGTTGGTGGCCCCACCATATCTCACTCAGCCGCCCATATAGCTCGATATTTGCACGTGATGGAAGACCATATATAGCAGTGCAAGTGGACGGAAATTGGCCAAGGATAAGCTCCTGACAGCACCGGAAAATCGCAGCAAAACCTGCACACTCAACAGCTGCAGAATTAAAAAATTGGCTAAGTCAGGAGAGTGGGTGGACTAGCTCAGTTGGCAGGCTTGGTAGGGGGGCAAAAAGCTGACCGAAAATCCCTCAATTCATGGGATAAGATCACTGAAGCAAGGTCTTTCAAGGGAGGAGATAGAGGAGACGAGGGAGAGAGGAGAGAGTTCGCGGTCGTCCCCCAAAGAGGCCCTCAGAAGCAACTCCAGCAAAGCAAACCCAGAAATTCCAGATCAACCTTTTGAGAGAAAAGTGAGATTTTCACAAGCCTTTGGTCAAAATTAGCCAAAGCCTTCAACTAGAGAGTGAAACTCCACTCAAATATCTTTCCATCCATAGGTCGCACGTCCTAAATGGAGATCGGGAAGGCCTCTTAAAGCCCCCCGAAAAACACCCTCCAGGCGGGCCAGGAAACACTGAAAATTTTCTAAGTGTTGAGCCCAGTTGGTCACGAGTGGAGAAAAGGCAGTGTTTTTGAGAAATGTTAGAAACAAATGAGGAAAATATTGACCTCTACCCCAAACTAGAATACATATAGTTTGTCTTGGTGTCAATTTTTCCGACAAAATACGTCTTTAAGTCTAATTTTAGAGGTCAACGAAAACCTTCGTTGTCAGTTCTTCTTTTTTTGCAGATCTCATTTCCAGTTGAAGAAGCCAACTTCCACAGGCCCCCGAGGATAATTTGTCGGTTTCATCAGCCAATAAACACTTGAAAAGGAAACTAGAAAGCAAGGTAAGCATCCTAGATGTATTTATTTTCGAGTTTGAGCATGTTTTGATCATGAAAATCAAGAGGAAAACCAGTCCGGAAAACTGATTTCTGAGGCTGAAATTTTTCTAAGTGTTTGAAATCTCTTCAAGAGTTTTGCATGTGTGCTTCTTGGAGAGGTCGTTTTGATGTGTTCGGTTAGTCATTTTCTATGTTGTTTGTTGCATTTGAAAGCTCATGTTACCTACTTTCATTCGGATCAAGTAATGTTTCCCTTAGATCTCGTATGTGATGGGTGTCGTGGCTTGAATATGGGCATATAACCTGTTTACTTGACTTGGGTTCAAACCCAGATTTGCAAAATCAGCTCAAACCCGTGCCTTTGAGGACGATTTTAGCTTGGTCCTAGTGTGTTTTTAGCTATGATTTCTATCTAATATTGTTCTTTGCATGTGGTAGTATAATCTTGATACTTTAGTTCCACATGAGATTGCTTATGAGTGGAGATTGAAGGCTGCAAACATGGCTCGAGGAGGCTATTGGGGCTAGTTTAATGCACACCAAATGTTCGACAAAATGCCCAAACTAAGCTTCGATCTTGAAACGGTCGATTTGAGCTTGATTATTGTGATATTCATGTGCTGTGTTACTCCATGTTAACATAGATCGGCTTAAAGAATTTATTATTTTAAAAAAATAATAATTATTAAAAAAAAGAGAAAAAATATGAAATTTCCAAAAATATCAAAAAATGTTAGATAGCATCAAATTAGGATAGAAATGGCATATATGAATTTTTCCTAATTTTAAAAGGTCGTTTTCCTAATTTAATGCTATTTTTGGTATTTTATAACCATTTTTGTAAATAATCCATCTTGCGTAGATTAAAACTATTCAAAGTAATTTCATGCACATAGAGCAATTTTATGCATATTTGAATTCTCATTTTGCTCATGGGGGTCCTGTCCCGGGGCGTGATAACAAGGCCATGTAATATTATTTGCCCGACTTGTATCGGGTTTATATTTTCCGCGTTTATTTTCAAGTCATTTCAATTTCTTGGATGTTTACTTACGCGCTGCTTTTCATTAATTTGAGTGTAAATTTCTCTTCTAAATTATGTTAGGATTAGTCTAGATATTAAAAGAAAAAAAACTACAAAAATATTTGCATGGACACTTAGTGGTTTCATAAACATTATAATTGGTAATCAAGATTGTGTGGCCATTTAGATAAACAACTTTCCAAGTTAGTGGTACCGCAAGGGCGTTAATAGAAACATTGGCGTAAACAAGTCCCCGTTCCTAGAAATCTCTGGTTGCGTAGGAATCAAGACAACACTCCCGTGTCTTGATTGGTTTCTAGCCGACCCCAATAGGCTAGTGGCGACTCCTAGAATTACATAGGTTGTTAAGAATTAAAATTCAAAATCCAATGTTGCGCGAGGTATGGGCTTGGGAGAGCCCGCGCCTAATGTAGGGCCATCGGTCCGCCTCTTTAGGCAAATACCCCTAAACCCTCTTCCTTTTCCCCCGTACGGAAAAAAAGAGGTCGTGACAAATATTACGGAGGAATTCATGCAAATCTTTCCACAAGATTTAATCAGGTACAAACACTAATTTTTCCTGGTGTAATTGCACGGACGAGCTTCAATACCAAGCACTTGTGTGAAAACGGCGCTTCAAAAAACCTTCATGTCTACCTCTACCAACAAACAAGCCTTGAGAATTTATATATAAGCCGCCGCCTCCGCCAGAGAAGTCCACGGGTGAGGGAAACCGAATCAAGCTAGGATCCGGTCAACCCAAATAAAAGTTGCACTTTTCCTTGCAGTTATCTTTCCGATTTCAACCGAAACATATCTCCATATATTTTAAACAAAATCCATGTCCAAGTCAAAGTTGGACTTTTCTATTTTAGCAGCCAAACTCTCCAACGCATATTCGAAATTTTGGGGAGTTGATCTTTGGATGTTGTTTACTCGATTTCGAACGTCCGCAACATATCCAATTCAGAACATTCAAAATTTCGCATCGAACTCAAACTCAAGAGATATTTTAACAATCTCCACCTTGGCTCGACGTTTGAGCCAAGTTGCAATTGCTTCAAAAAAATTCAAATTCCACCACTATTTTTTCATAGCCCCCGATGGCCTCAACCGCCACAGATATTATCCAAGTCCAAGCTTCGCTTGAACTTCGCCATAATCAAAGACCTCATCAGAATACCAACTCTAAATGCACCTTTAACTGCTTCGCAAGAATTTTCCGACGCAACCTCCTTAATCACCGATAAAGCAAAACCATTGTTATATCCGTATCTGTCAGGAGATTGAATATATACCTTGTTAATTTCAACAGTTACAGCGACCATTGGCTCTATAGGCTCCACCTCGCTACAAGCAACATCTGTTCGATTGCTTTGCTAGTACTCATACTCTCTACCTCAGGAATTTATGGTTGCAACTCCACCTTAAGCTGAATCCGTTTGAATACTGCTATAATCAATCCTAGTCAGAAGTACTAAAGACTCGTCAAACGTAACTTCTATGCTAATAATAGGTGAATTTAACTCCGGGCACCACAACCGATCACCATGCTCACCTTATGCATAGCCTAGGAACACGCACTTTCTTACCCTTTCAGCAAGCTTACCATCACTTGCTTGAATATAACATGGGCAACCAAATATTCTAAGAACGAAATAATTAGCAATATTACCTGACCACACTTCTTTGAAAGTCTCATATCCAATCGTAGTCGATAGGAATCTATTCATCAGGTAGCATGCCGTACTTAGTGCATCCGCCAGAAATCTCCTAGCCATACTAGTATTAGAGAGCATTGTATAGGCCGTCTTTAGTAACATTTTGCTCATTAATTCCGCAACGTGTTGTAATTCATCAGCATTAGTGGGGTGTTTCACTATGCGTTTCTTCATGCATAATTTGTTTAACAGTTTCGAGCAAAACTCCATACTATTGTTAGTCCGCACATGCTTGATCGTCTTATCAGTCTCCTTTTCGATCAAAACTATTAACTACTTGATCTGGACAACAGCATCAAACTTGTGCCTAAGCACAAACACCCCACATCTTTATCGAGTAGTTATCAACAACCGTTAGCATATATCTAGCACTCTTCCTCGAAAGAACCACGACAACCTGCTAACATTCAAGTGAATTAACTTTACAAATTCCGTGGTTTCTTTGACAATCCTACTGACTTGCACTTTCCACCGTTGATCTAAATCACAGTACCTACATACATTCAATTCGTTAGAAACATAACCACATAGCAAATTTCTTTTACTTAAAACCTTCAGGCTTCTCTCGCCAATGTACCCCAAACGCATATACCACAATTCAGACTCTCAAACAGATGCATCCGACATCTCCGCAGCGAAATTTGTCACTGCCTCACCTTGAAGCTCATACAAGCCACTGTGCTTGATTCCTTTCATTATTATCGAAGCACCTCGAACAATTTTCAGAATTCCACATTCGAAAATATATTAATACCCAGCTAAATCCAAGGCACTCAAGGAAATTAAGTTCTTTTTCAACTCTGGAATTTGCCTTACTCTGGTTAATGTCTTCACGATACCATCATGCATTCTGATTCTAATATTGCCAACACCTATGACCTTGCATTCAGTATTGGTTCCCAACTGCACTTTACTATTGTCCATGCACTAATAAGTAGTAAACTAGTTTCTATTTGGTGTAGCTTAGAAAGAACAACCAGAATCCATAATCTATACATCAAACGATGAATAATCAGTGATAGACAAGACATAATTGGTTTTATCTGCTACAGCTATAAAATTATCTGAAGAATCAACTATAATTCCCGTACCCTTCTCATTCTTTAACTTAAAGGCAATTCATTTTAAGATGCTCCTCTTGCCACAGCTCTAACAAACAACATCACTAGTCTTAGACTGACTACACCTATTCATATTAGTACTATTCTTACCCACACGTGTTCTAGATCTTCCTCTATTTTCACCTACTAAAGCAGCAGTTCGCCAGATTTTCTTCTACAGATGTCCTTGCTTAGAATCAAGTCTCGAACCCCATCAAACATCAAACTTGTTGACCCAGAGGAATTACTAACGGCAGTAGCGGTAGTATTCCAACTACCAAGCAATGAAGATAATAGAATCAAAGCACGTACCTCATCTTCAAAGTCAATCTCAACTGAACTCGATTGAATAACAATCACTTTGTATGATATGATCTGCAACTGGCACACATTCGCTCATCTTCAAATTAAACAGACATCGCATAAAATAGACTTTGTTGATCGCAGAGGGCTTCTCGTACATATCCGATAGGGCTTGCATCAAACCAGCGGTGGTCTTCTCCTTGATGATGTTAAACGCAATGTTACGAGCCAAGGTTAGCCGAATAATACCAAAAGCTCGTCTATCCAGTAAATCCCAATCAACTTACTTCATCGACTTTGCTTTCTCCCCAAACAAGGGCAAGTGTAGTTTCATCTGGTAAAAATAATATTTAATCTGCATTTTCCAAAAACTAAAATCATTTCCATCAAATCTATCGATTTTCACTTTCCCTTCTTCTATCGCCATCGATTCGCTTCAATTCAGCTAAGTCTGGCTCAGATACTAATTGTTGCGAAAAAAGCGAATGATCGAACAATAACATAGACAGAAGAAGAAAATAAATTAAGCACCAGATTTACGTGATTCGGTTGTAGAGACCTACGTCCACAGGAAAACAGTGACGAATTCACCATAGATCCAGCGATACAAGGAGATACATACTTAAATCACTCAAACACTCTCTCGATGTCTCCCAAGCCCTAATTACACCAAAAAACGCAGGCAGTTTAGCGCCGAAATTCCTCAAGAAATAATTTTTCAATCTCTCAAATGAATTACACGCAAATCTTTCCACAAGATTTAATCGACTACAAACACTAATTTTTCTTGGTGTAATTGCACGGACAAACTTCAATACCAAGCACTCGTGTGAAAACCGCGCTTCAAGAAACCTACACGTCTACCTCTACCAATGAACAAGCCTTGAGAATTTATATATAAGCCACCGCCACCACGAAAGAAGTCCACAGATGAGGGAAACTGAATCAATCAAGCTAGGATCCGGTCAACCCAAAAAAGTTGGACTTTTCCTTGCAGTTATCTTGCCGATTTCAACCAAAACATATCTCCATATATTTTAAACAAAATCCAAGTCCAAGTCAAAGCTGGACTTTCCTATTTTAGCGACCAAATTCTCCAACGCAGATTCGAAATTTTGGGGAGTTGATCTTTGGTTGTTCTTTGCTCGATTTTGAACGTCCACAACATATCCAATTCAGAATATTCAAAATTTCACATCGCGCTCAAACTCAAGAGATATTTTAACACGATCCATGTTATTTCTTTTTCTAGAGAGATGGCACGAAATTATAAGTGTGTACAAAGTATTTCCTAATTCGGGTTGGATTAGGAGAAAAAATGATCCAAGATAGTGCAAAGAGCGCGCATCGTGGTGGGAGATAATATTAGGTGTTTCCTAAAATATGATAATTTAATATAACTAAGTACAGAAGTCGTTAATCCATGTGGTTCCTTTAGTATTTCTTAAGAAAATATATTCGATTAGGAATTAAAAGAAATCTGGGGGATCGTCCTCCAGATCACGATCGCTCTTCGAAAGCCGCTTGTCTTTACGTCACGTAATAATCGGATTGGTCTTAAAGGGTCGTAGCGTCTCCAATCTTCCTCTTCTTCTTGTCTCCCACAAGTCAAACCTGGCTGTCCGATTCGCCTGTCCTTTATTGTAAACGACACAACCTTTCCGAAAAGGTTTGATGGACGAGGAAAAACATCAAAGAAGCCTAATGGCAGGATCATCGCCTGGTTGTGCACTGCGTTGACAGTTGACACCTTGTGGGGTATATGCGTAAAGGAGTGGAAAAGGACGGGGCTGCCGGGAGCTTGGGTCCGAGGGATGCTAGTGACATGGGGGTTTCCCCCATCGCTATTGTCGATCGTGCTTTAAGGGGAAAAAGTTCATTGGCGTCCAAGAATCAACACGTAATAATTCAGGGTTAAGATTTCATCCAAATTATTCCCACAACGAAATATCTTTCACCAAATATAATTCAAAGAAATCAAGATTCTATGCTAACTATGAGTGCATGATATCTTATAAGAAAGGAGATCGATTTATGAATTCAAATTCTTAACTGAATAGCTCAAAAATATAAAAGATGCAGTACCAAGATAAAGATACACACTGAAATTTGATTCACCACGTGAAGCTAAAGAAACTTAAACTACAGCACGAGACAGATCCTTCCCTAAAAACTTTCTAATGAAAACTCAAGCAGCGGCCCTGTGAAGGACCTTAAAGTAGAACATGCAAGAGGACATGAACCAGACCATCCCGATCTCGTCCCCGACCTTCAACCTTTTCTTCTCGACAAACTCCTTGGTCCAGCCACCGTTCAGCACGTAGCTCCCGGACGACCCCCAGCAGCGGAACACGAACCAGTGCTTCCAGCCTGTGTCCACGTCTATCCCAACGACCTGCATCCCCTCCTTGCTCTTGACCTGCCTCAGCATCTCCTCGTCCATCTGCGGGAACACGTGGGTCTTCAGGCAGCCCCCCGGAAGCAGAAGCCGCGACAAGTGGCTGAGGTCGCTTTCCGTTAGCTCCTTCATGATCATCCACGGGTCGTTTTGAAGCACCAACTCTGTGGAGACGTCAACCCTCTCTGCACAAACACAGTGGGCTACGTCAGAGGTCGACGACTCGGGAGTTTTCATTTCAGATACATCATATGACACCTAATAAACCATGGAGGTCGCCATAGGATGGCTTTCGTATATTTCAATTGAACGAACTGCGTTTACATACCCGTTAGCCTGACATGCGGAAGGCCATAAATACGGCCTTGCTTCCGGTATTCACCAAAAGTGAACTTTCTGTAGACGGAGGGCTTTCTGCAGCTCCCGATCTGAGAGTCGGACGAAGGGCAGAGGGAGTAGGCAACGGAGTATCTCTCCAACTCGCTGTTTGTCTTCATCTTGTGTTCCACACTCCTGTGCAGGTCATTGCTCCCCGCCTGGGGTGTCACCATGTTGGTATTCTGGATTAGAGGAGTTGGGTGAAGTTGGTCAGAAGGGTTGGGTCTGAGATTGAGCCTATCAGTGCAACGGTTTGTGAAGAGAATGGGGATTGGCTGGTTGTCAAGCGTATCTGTAAGCGGAGAGGGGAGGAAAGAGAGTGAAAGAGCACAAATAGATAGCAACAAGCCGATTGCTGTTCGTGAAAAGCCAAAGCTGGTTGTGATGGATTGAACCCATGAAACATGACAATATAATACGAACTTCACCTGCTCAAGGCGTGGGGCTGAGCTTGATCCTTCCATTGCCACGAGGTGGGTGTGTGAAGATAGTGTGGGTTGGGGAGGCCGGTGGTCTGCCGTTACATCGAAGGTGATGAGTGTATTTATAATGAAGAGGGAGGAGGAGAGAGAGCGAAAGGGCACAAAGAGATTAGAAGGGGACAAAAGCTGAGCTCCAGATAGCGACAGATAGCGACATATGAGTGGAGGGGTCAATTCTACTATAAAACGTACTGAGAAATCTTGTTTTTGTCGCATCAAAATTCTTGTTTGGACTCAGGGTACTAATCAGGTGAAGCTCACGAATCGATCGACTCGCTCCATCAAAATCAGCTTTCGCTTTTCGCGAATAGCAATTGAGTTTGGCGTTTTGTACTAGTGGATGCAAGAAGCTTTTCTCAACAAACTTTTGCTTTAATAGCTTTTTCTTGCCGTGGGTGTCATCGCAGTAAAAACTTTTATCAAACCCCAGACTTTCTCTCATCACGGGAGCGTGACATCTGGCATTGATCAATTATACGACGTCTCAAAACGCGTCGCCGACCCATCAATTATTATTTTTCAATCAAACACAAGCAGAAATGTACAACAACAACAACACCCGATCACATATTGGGGATAGTAAAGAAAACATGTGAGCAAATGTACATCTTATTTATCCGCTTTATTAGATCAAATCTTCTAATATAAAAGTCCGTTCTTGGACCAATTCAATACACATCCAAAAGACAACAGAGGGTTCACAAACTTCAATGGTGAGCCTATCTTCTCTAGCGAGATACTAACCAAAAGCAGCTCCCCTACGAGGATCGGCTACCTAGGCATCATCTACTGAGTTGTTGGCCAAGACCTAAAAAAGGTGAAACAACAACAAATGAGTTTGACAACCCAATAAGTAATCTGCCTAAATCTCATATAGGTGAATGCATCGTTTTGGAACCTACAAACTCAACGCTCACTTGTCGATGGTAGATCAATAATAAAGCCTTCGCTTTACATTATCTATTAACAAGAATTAGGTCACTCAACATGCAAACACTCCACCACGTGTCCAATTATAGCATAAATAATCACTACGTGAGTGCACCATACTATTAAGCATACGACGATCACAATTTAATAATCCAGGCACGAATAGTAATTCTTCCATGCACCATGCATTAGCTTAAATCCTTGAGTTCTAATCAAAGACGTACAAATCCACAACCTTATCCACATCTTTCTAACTCAAACATCGACCTGCATGACATCCTTATGCTTCTCAATTCGTAAACAAGGTCAATCAAAGTATGCACATGCCACATAAGTTACTAATAATGATAATTAAATTATGCACGTGTCTCATGCATCTCGTATAAGGCCATGCCAAACATGCATGAGCCATAAAACAATTTCCAAGGTATGCACATAACACTCAAATGCTTTGCACACGTTTAGCACCTCAAGAATCACATGACATCCCATACTACCATGCTATCTCTAGTCTAATTATTAATCACACATAGTCGAAACCCTCCAGCTCTTCCAAAAACATTCGGGACAATCGTCTCGCCCCATTGAGCACGGCATTTGAACTCCCGTCGGGCATCCTTTCGAGCATCGTTCCGATGTAACACATCCCGCGAATGGCATCCCGTTTACATGGAGGCATCCCGTTGATGTGGGGGCATCGTCCTCCCAAACCTTGGTGATAAAATCCATTGTGTGACCACACAAATCAAGCATATAAGCAATCGGTTTTATCTTTCATATTAGTCCATGTATAAATGCCTCAATAACATGCCAAGCGATATGTAACTCATGACCTATCAACAATACATCAATAAATACGCCAAGCATGAAATAAGAGTCTGTGGTTTGACATGTTACGTTGAGCACCGAGCTAAGTTGTTGACACCTAATATTTTAGAAAATAATAAATAAAATAAAAATTCGGTTTTGGAAATTTTTTGAAAATATATCTTCTTTTCAAAATTCAAAAAAAAAATTCAACCGTATGATTTTTGGAGCCATTTTCTTGTTGAGTGGTTGAGTAAATATGTGCAATTATATTGGGAAATCTTCACCTGCAAAAACGAACTGGAGTTTTTTCCTCTATAAATAGAGAAGCTGAGGCTTCGGTTTAAGGGGGGAGGAATTCAAAAAAAATTCAGAGCAAAAAATTCTGGCGTTCGGGGGGGGGGGGGGGGGGGGGCTTCTTCATTCAGTTTTCGAAAAGTTCACAAAAGAAAAAAAGAATTTTTGGCAAGGAGAAAAATCAAAAGAAAAGTGGAGAGAAGAGAAGTTACAGAGAGAGATGACGTGAGGCAAAGAAGTGAGAGTGAGGGAGACGTGTGAAGGTTCAGCAGAGTGAGAGTGACGTGAGGGAGAGAGAGAAAAATCAAAAGAAAAACAAAAAGAAAAGGACGTGCACTGTGCTTCTTCTTCGCAGTTTCCTTCTCCATGAAGCCGCACGCCGCTTCGCTGCTGCTGACTGCACCCACACCGCCTCACGCCGGCCACCGTGCCTCCGTCACCACCGCTCGACCTCCCCTGCGGCGCCAACGGCAGCCAGTCTCGCGAGCCCCCCCTTGTTGCTCGACCCGACACCCGTGCCTGCACCTCCACCGCAAAGCACCGCCGCACAGCCACTCTGAAGTTTCCTCCCGCGAGCTCGCGTCTAGCCCCCCGCTCCCCGCCGTCGCGACTCAGCCCCGACGCTAGCAGATCTGTGATCCCCTGCAGCAGCCGCATCCCGAGTTGGCTCACCGCCCCTGCCTCCTCATTCGTTGCTCGTGGCCCCTGACGGTAGCCGGCCCAGATCCGAGCGCCAACCCCCGAGCTTCGCCGCCGGAGCTCCTCGTTGCACGGCCCTTTCCGCCCGCACTCAAATCCGACGACGCCGTTTGAAGCCCGACGACTGCCGCCCAAGCCGCCCCCTGACGAGCCCACTGTCGCCTTGCCGTGCCACCGCGCACCGAAGCTGCATCCCCAGTGCCCAACGCCGCCGTCGCTGCTTGAGACCTCGCTCCCAACGCCTGCTGCAACGACCACCGCTGCCGCAACTGCTCAGTCTCCTCCCGTGACGCCAGCCTGCAGCGCCCGACGTCCTCCTCCACCATCATCATCCTGCCGGTTCTGCCCCTCGACGTGTAGCACCGCGCCTTTGCAACGGGACCCCGACGCCGCCTCCGCCTGCTCACTCGCGCCCGAACCCGAGCACCTTTGCTGTTGTGACCGACGACGTGCTGCTGTCTTCGTTGCACCTTCATTCTGCCCGAGGTCCTCCCCCGTTTTGTTGCAGGTCTACCTCGCCGGACCTTCGACGGACAGCCCCAGCTCCGGCCACCTGGACCCATCACCCTTGGCGAACCACCATCGCAGCTCAGCCATTACTGTTTCCTTGCCATTTCTTCAAGTCAACCGTGAGTTAGACTAGGTGAATTTTTATATTTGATTTCATGTTTTGTTTTTATTCTAACTTGATTTATTTTGATTTATTTTTATTATTTGATTAGAAAATTTGTCATATTAAGCCATGATAATAAAAAATATTGAACCGCGAGACAGCGGGTTAGATTTTTGATTATTTCAACTTTTTATGACAAATTTATGGTTTGCTTTGCATTATTGACTTGCGTTAAAATATATGTCATTGATATACATTGATGAATTATATTTTGGTGCGTCATCATTATTTGCTCCTCACATATTATCCATATCTAGAATTTAAGTACTTAGGTCCATATGCATTTCATATTTAAAGCTTTGCATTTTGTAAGATTCATTTAGAATTAGGATGATTTTCCTTTAATAAAACAAAAAAAAAAAGAAATAAAAATGTTATCTAGGTCATATAAATCACACCACATGTTGCACTCTAGTTAGTGGGTCATAGATTAATGTTTTAATATTCCCATCATGTAGTTTTCTTTTAATAAAAGGCCTAAGATTAACATTGCATCATTATGTCGCTTTCTTTAATAAGAATTATTGTCATTTAAAAAAAAAAGAGAGAAAGAAAGAAAACACAAAAGCTGTTTAGTTAGCTAATAAGTTAGTTCATAATTAATCTCATTTTATGTCATCATTGTTTAGTATAGGTTGCATATATGCATTAAAAAAATGAATCATCATAAAAAAATCATAAAAAGAACATGTATATAGATTTACTATGTCATTCATCCCATATCACGTAGCACATGCATATTTAGGATTATATTAAATTTAGATTAAGATTGCATATAATTGACATTTTTTTAAAAGAAAAAAGAAAAAATAGGTGTCTTGTCATTTAGAAATCATGTTTAGGGCATGCATTTTTATTAGCATTTTTATTGAATGTTGCTTTATTGATTGTGCACCCGCATGACCACCATTTGCATGTTAGTAGCTTAAGTTAAAATTAATCAACATTGCCTGCAAAATATTTTTGAAATTAAAATAAAAGGTACCAAAAGGGCGTTAGACTAATCTAGCGTAATTATGTCCCCGGACCTACTGAATCTCTGGTTCGCAAAAGTAAAGTATTCTCCCATACTTTACTTGGGTTTCTAACCAACCCTAATTGGTTAGTGGTGGCTCCAAATTGAAATTGCATGTTTAAATGAGTTAATTTCTATCAAGTCGCGATTGGTAGGACTTGGGAGGGTCCGTGCCAAGTCTTCGGACTTAGTAATCCATTAACCTAAACTTTAGGATTGCCCTGAAATTTAGGTCGTGACAGCTAAGTCTAATTCAGATAAAAAACGATAAGCTTTGATATCTCACCAAAACCAAAAGAGGACAAGTCCGCCATGACATGATTACCATCCTAGTACCAAACTTGGCTCGGGAATGATATGTCTCAATATCGCATCTAGACCAAGAAAAGACCGACCCATAGTGATATGATCCCCGACCTAGTATCAAACTTGGCTCGGGAACGATATGCCTCGATATTGCCGATCCAAGAGAGAGACTTGCCCCAACGTGCTTCCACAAACATCCAAGAACCATCACAAATCTCGTCTTGGAGGCGCAGGTGGTCTCACGCATTGACCATGGACTATAAACATATATAAATATAAGGACTACTTCCAATGAACACATACAAAACATTGCAATTAATATTAAACAACATCATATAGAACAAGCACATCCAATAA
Source organism: Eucalyptus rudis (assembly GCA_019915205.1). Taxonomy (NCBI): domain Eukaryota; kingdom Viridiplantae; phylum Streptophyta; class Magnoliopsida; order Myrtales; family Myrtaceae; genus Eucalyptus; species Eucalyptus rudis. The sequence continues at coordinate 2,475,110 of JAHMTN010000263.1, read as the reverse complement.
TACCACAAGATCTCCAAATAACTCACCCTTAGTTATAACATAACAAGATTTCATATTAGAACAATGCTTTCTCAAACCCAAATTTGAGTATGAACATCAACAAGTCATTTCCAATAACAATATCAAATTGAGCAACCTTAGCAATAACTAAACTTTCCTTATCAACCTCAAACCTCAAATCCAAGCAAACTCATGAGCAAACCATACAAAATTAACACATGGTTCTAACCTCTCTAGGATAGCTTGATCCTACTCCTAATACAAGTAAAATCAACCTAAATCCAAGCTACATAACACAACGGCCCAGCCAACGTTTAGGGGATTCATTACAAATAACCAAGACAATGATGAGGGGTGGTCGGTGGACAACAAGGTGGTGACAAGACGGAGCAAGGATGACAATGCAACGGCGATAGGACAATAGCAAACCAAGGGAGGGGGGGGGAGAGAGAGAGAGAGAGAGAGAGAGAGAGAGAGAGAGAGAGAGAGAGAGAGAGAGAGAGAGAGAGAGAGAGAGGGTCGGCAAGGGGGAGAAAGGGAGATAAATGAGAGAAAAATGAAGAACTTGGAGAAGATTAAATGAAAGGGAGAAAAGCAGGTCTCCAAGGCTAATTTATAGAACTATGCTTATGATGGCTTCTTGGCTTGGAGAGCAAGAGTCAATCTCCACCATACAATTGCTTAAACTTGGGGAGTAAGGGTAGATCTCAACCGCACAATTGCCTAAATTTGGGGAGCACACAATTGACTAAACTTGGGGAGCAAGAAGTAATGTTGGCCATCCAATAGTCTAAGCTTGGGGAGAAATGGTTGATCTCAACCATGCAATTGTTTAAACTTGTCCTCTAAGCTTGGACGTGTGGCCCTCCCATTCTAATGTAAAGAACAGTTTCAAGCAACTTTTGAAATAAATGTCATTTCCTTATCAAATGGATTCGAAAAATTATGAAAATTTAGCATGTTGTAGAGAATGCCTTAAATAACATTTTTCATGGGGAAACCAAGCCTATATCATTTTGTATAAAGAACAAAAAATAATCAAACACAACCCAACATTTCGTCCGTCAGATAGATTCAATGATCGCAGAAGAAAATTCATTTCGACATCCAAATCTTCATAAAACACTTTGAAATTTTAGTATGTTATAGAAATGGATGTTCTCTACAACTTTTGTGAAGGTAGAATGTTTAGATTTCAAAGGGAAATAGGTCACTGTTTTTACTACACTATGCAATTTTCACACTATAACAAAATAGGCTTTTGTACCAATCATTTCACCTCAGAAAAATATGAAATTAAAGTATGTTATACATCAAGATGTTTTGAACAACTTTCATGAAGGAATTTTCTCCAAATTCGAACCACAAGAAGTTCTATAAAATCGGAAAATAGTGAGAGTCTAGGAATTTCGAAAACTGGAATCAAAGTATAATTTAAGAAACTAAAGGTGGCAAGTCTTCTTGCAAGACCAAAGTCTTGGTCTCTTGTAATCATTGCTTCTAGAGGGCATTAATAAACCAAGACTTTGAAGACAAGCCTAAAATTAGGCTTCTAGAGGCTAGGTTACTATTCACACGAATTACTATTCACGCACACAGGGTTGGGTTTGGACTCAACAAACTTGGGCTTAACTCATCCAATTTGGGCCTTTAATTGAACGTGAGGCCCATTGGGCCTAACTTGAGCATGTAGCCCATTGGGCTTCCAATGGTTGGCCCACTTTTCCAAGACCAAAGATTCGGGGGCCAAAAACTATTCACGGGATTAAACATTGGTTAAATCGATTAGGGGTGTTTCCTAATTATACACGAAGGATACACGTAACCGGACCAAGGTCCATAGCTAAATTCAATTAGAAATGGCTGCAACAGGGCCTATATGAATTGGGGGGGGGGGGGGTCTCTTGGGGTATCGCTTGCACAACCCATGATTAATTCAAAACCAATCCATGTTTGAGCCTAATCGATTCATGGATAATCCTTGATTGTCATGTAACTGAGCGAGAATCGATTTACTTACTTTGGTTCACGGTCACTAAGAATTGAAGTAGGGTCGTTCAGGATTAGTATAATGACTGTGTGGAATCAACCGCAATCCGGCTATATATATACTTAGGCCGAGTCGATCTATAATCATTCATTCATTGATCCGTGCCGGTGTAAGGTTGTCTCGCATCGATTCTTATGGTCAAACTATCGCTCCATGGTCAAGTACTCTAGTTGAGTGCATTTCTTGATCCACAATTACCTCTCCCAATTAGATAGTTGACTTATAAATTATACTTAAATCGATCCAAAGTCTATTCTTGTTAAGGGCACATCAAAGCTTTAGACCATTCCTTGAGTCTAGGATAGGGGTCAAATTCGAGGATGTCACAACTTCAACCCTTTTAAAGCCCTTGTCCCAATGGTTGGAGAACATACTACTGCAACACATGCATACGTCCACGCACTTTGGATAAATCTTGAGGCTCCGCTAGAAATCAAGGAAAATCAATCATTACTCTAATTGGCCAATTGTGACGTTTTGGCCTAGTATAATGCACTCAAGTAATCGATTCCTCAAATTTAGCACTTAAATGATTGATTTTTCAAATTTATGACACTTAAGTAAATGAACCGATTAAATAATTATTTATATACTCATGAGACATAGATCTAGATTGTATGGCATTTAATCAATTTGATCAACCGATTAATCTCCGAAAGGGGCACTTAAGAGGAGCAACATTAAGGAAGCTTATGGTGGGAGGGTCATCGTCATGCACTGCCTTCACCCCTTGTTGGGTATGCGATAAGTGGAACGTTGTCGGGTCCGGATGTGCTTGGATATGTAGGATGTTAGTGACATGGGGCTTTCATCGATCACTTTTGTTTTGTCGACTGTACTTTAAGGGCAAAAAAGATTTAGATGCTTTAAGAGGGTTTCCATGAAAGTTTACAGTTCGGAGGGATTGGGGCACCAGAATCTAGCATTGCAGCAAATTAGAACTTGAAAGGATGCACTGTTTAATGACAAAATAAAAACCCACTAAAGTGAACAAATTGCATCTCCTCAATTAGTGTTGGGTCACATACATTCCAATTGAAAAAGAAAACCTCATCAATTCATGGGAAGAACAAGAGAAACTCTTAAACCCTAAATGTGCTCTGGTTTTGACCTCACCCATCACACATCAAGACTAAGAAACAAGAGATTCTATTGCCCAAACTTTCTAGTAGAAACTCAAGCTACCGCGTTGCTTGTGCCCCGAGCAACCTTGCAAAGGACCGTGAAGTGGAACTTGCAAGAGACTGTGTCCCAAAACATTCCGATCTCATATGCGGCAGTGGTGGTGACTCGTGACTTCTTTCCCATCACGTCTGATCGGAATGTTTTCTTGGGCACAGAGGAACTCGGCGAGTATTTCTTTTGAAGCCCAGTCCTAATGTCTTCAATTTTCTTGAATCATTTCTTTTCTATTGTGGTGATATATGAAATTTCCTGTTTTGTTCAAATATGTTATAAATATTAAGGTGCCCTTTGAACATGCACAGTTCATTACGGTAGATTGATCCATCATATCGTCTCGTTTAGATTGCAGTTTTCGCATACATGGTGAAGTTCTGATAGACTTTATAAGAGGAATTTTGAGACTTGCAAAAGAGAAATATTTTGGGTTGGGTTGTCTATATGATATTTGATTAATCTTGGACATAAAGTTCAAGGTTTCCTACTCTATGGTGAAAGCGTATGCGAGAAAGAATACGAAACTGAACCTTAGATGTGCTCGAGTGATAAATTGAGCATTTGACAATTGTTAAGATAAATAACAAAAATTAAAAAAATTGAATGCGTCAACGCCGACCTTTGGCCATGCCATATAAGTCGGTCGGCATCCACTTTAACCATTTCCAATCAACATGAGATCTAACAAAATCGTTGGACAATTTTTTTCCTCACAAAATTGGCATGCAAAAACATGCACTACCACGTAAGATGTGGCTAAAAATAGAAAAACAGGAAAAAAATGGATACTTTACCGAATCAATTTTGAAAAAGTTAATATTCGAACCGTCGATAAAGACTCACCAAAGTCCAGATTTTATATGTGCGTGTTGCCGACGGTGGGGTAATCATTGAGCATATTTAATTAAAAGAAAGCAGGGCCAAAATCGCTCTTCAGGAGCTGCTTCTCTTTACGTTACGTGGTAGTCAGGTTGGTTTCAAAGAAATATATTTTGTGGTCCTCGATCGAGAAAGACAAGCTTTCTCGAACGTTAGCGCAGGCTAGTGGGAGGGAAGAAGTTGAGGGTTAACCGAAAACGTGGAGATAAAACTTCTTCTTGGCCGCGATTATTATCCCCATTGTCATCGTTAATGTTGGCGACATTGGAAATGCTGGACGAAGAGACCGTGGATGGTGCTGGCGATGAGAGAGCTTATTGTTTTTTCACATCAAAATTCTTGTTTAGACTAGAATCAATCACACCACAGCCAAGAACTAGCGGGTGAAGTACGTGTTATATTGTCACATTCTATCCACTTGATTCATAAATCAGCTTTCGCTTTTCGTGATAGCACTCAGCCCGGGGCATTATTTTTCCTCCCATAAAGAAAAAAAAGGGTCTGTTAACAATGTGATGTGTATCAATAGTGGATGTCAGGAAGACTTTTCTCAATGAACAATGTGATGTGTATTTTTACAGATGTTAATGGTCGATGCCAAGAATCTTTTCTCAATAAACCATTGCTTTGGGCTCGAAATTCGACCGCTTTATCATTTCTTCTGTAGAGTCCATCCTCTCTATCCCCCACGAATATGCCTTAATCCCCCTTTCCATTGGACCTTTTCTAAGATGTTATGCAACACCTCTTTCACATTATTTTGCTCTGGGAATTCGACCGCCTTCTGATTTATTTTGTACGGTCCATCCTGCTTTTTACCCTTTACTAACATGTCTTGTCCCCCCTTTGGCTTTCGGTACTTTATAAGAAGCTACGCAGCACCACATGCACGGTATGTTCTTGGGTGCTTGGAAATCGACAGTCGATTTAGGGGGACTCGTCAACTTAAACAAGTAAACAGTCAAATGACAGGGCACAAAAGCCAACTAAGACGGACCAAATTTGGTCTGACTAGGATAGGATGCAAGGACATATTACCAATTATCCAGTTTCATGATCACAATCTCTGTGACACTGTAGGATGTAATAGGAATGGACTTTCGGATCATGCATCATTATTCTTTAGGATTAAGTGATACATGAATCACTCAATAATTAGCGATCCATTTGTGCCGAATATTTTCTTAATTGTTCATCCCTCGTTGGCCTAAAGCGGAGCGGGATTGATATTTTGACGCAGGTCGCTGTTGCTGGTGTTCATGATGAAGAAACAGAAGCTGTCTTGAAGTTATTGCATGTCGGAGTAGGGAACAAGTTGACGGTCAACTAGGAAGGTGAAGATGAATTCACTTCCCGGCTCTCCTTCTTATTATCGTCAGTCTTGGTAACATCATGAACATAGGACGAAGAAATCATCGATGGTGCTGGCGAGCGAATCGTCGATGACGTTGGGAGGAGATTTGCGGTGGAGGAAATCGAACATCGACAATAATTAAAAGTAGGTCTATATCTATTGCCGTGCAAGTTTTGTCAGTAAGTCCGAGGATTGGATATAACGTGATTATCACACTTATTCTTCCGATGTCAGGACCACCATCAGCAATAACCGACAATCTTTTCTAGCCAGTTGTCTAGTCGTAGTCGAGAGCAGAAAAAAAAGACTGCACAGGGGCGCCTTGGCTCTGGGCACTGATCTTTTATTCCCTATCGTTGCGAGCGTGCACAGAAAAAGTGGCCCTACGGATCAAAAACACATTGACTTTTTCAATCGAGCGTTACCATAATTTCACTTTTTGACCCTGCTATCTTCCCGCTTTGATTTTTATTTTATTTTATTTGCAGAACTTCTTGAGCGCTGGTCTTCTCGACATGCTGACCTAACAAAGCTCACTAGGGCATCGTGTAAGTTTAGAAAGAAGACACAAGGTATAGAACTCCAAGAACTAGAGGGACAAAGTAACGAATGATCACACAGCAATTTCATGCCAATTGCAATGTGCAATATGGAGCAACACGAGCTCAATATAATTAACCAACAACACAAGCCGACTTGATAATCGATTGATTTTCGTGAGTGATTTGATCAGTTGTGCAGAACTTTTATTTTATATTTGGGTTAATATTACCAAAAGTCATTGAGCGGGGCTTATTTATAAGCGGGCTGGAAACTTTTCCTTTTTTTTTTGGCTTCGAAGCCGTTGATGGTTGTACGAGGAAATAATTGTTGGGTAGGGAGGCCTAATTGTGGCACAAAAGCATAAGAGGACAAGAAAGAGGGCCTCGCGCAATTGGCACTTTTCTCTATCGTACGATCACTCAGTCATCGCACCTTTCTCCTATCGTTCTTTTCGTCGTTTTGCTTCGAAGCCGACGAGACGGGCGTATTATAGAAGGGGACAAAATTTTCCTATGAAAAGTACTGAGAAATCTTCTTGTTTTCTTGCAGCCAAATTCTTGTTTGGACTCAAGGTACTAATCCCGGTGCCAAAAGTTATTAATCCACGTGGTTCTCTAGTATTTTTTTTTTTTGAAGAAAATATATTCAATTTGAATGAAAAGTGTGGATCCCTGGGATTGACTCCCTCTTTTGAATTAATTTGAAGAATACGGCCCGTGTAATCTTTGTATTACGCAGTCCACGTTCATTACCATATGCATAGGTGGGTCCCAGCGTCTCCTCTCTTCCTTCCTCAAGAGTCAAGACTCGCCTGTCCTTTATTCTCACGACACAGCCTTGAGGAAAAGAACATCAAAGAATCTAGCATTGCATCGAATTAGAAGTGCGTCGGCAGTCCACGCCTCGTTGGGCACGCGCACGCGACAAGTGGGGACGGGACGGGGGCCCGCATGAACTTGGTTCCTTACGATTTTAGTGCCACCAGGGAGCTTTCGTCATCGCTCACCTGATAGAGAAAAGACGAGCTTTCTCGAAGACAAAAACGTGGAGTAAAATCTTTTTCTTGGTACCGATTACTATTCTCACGTCATTGTTGATGTTGGAAAACATCGGAAACGCAAGACGAAGACACCATAGATGGTGTCGGCAGCAAGTGGCTGATGATGATCAGAGGACGTTTGGGATTCGAAGTGTGACACCCTGAATTTCAACCCCGTCCCGAATATATGAAATGGGCATTTCGCTAGCGCGCCTATAGTCTTTTTTCTCTGAACTGATCACTCACGAATTAACCAATCTATTTGGTGAAGCCGTTAAGGGATATAACCGCGATAAAATCCCTAAAAGCTACTCGATAAGTCGGATTGGACTAGAATTACGTTCAGTTGATTTTAATCACAAAATGGAATTCGGTTTCAAAAATTAGATGTTCGAGCATATCACAATTCATTTATAGGATGTCATCTTGTCTTTCGGTGAAATTCCGTCGAGTTTGGGATTTTTACGGAAAATTGTTATGGACGATTCGGAAACGAACGGAAATTCGGACGAGCCCAATTGAAAGAAATTCTGACTTCTAGACTGAGCTACTTGACGAAAAGAAAGTGTGGAAATTTTGTGGGCTTTTTCCTCAACGAAATTGGACGTTGATTTCATGAAGAAATTGAAATCCAATTGTGTGAAATTCGGAGCTTGGATGGGGCTGCAACATTTGACATTAAATTTTAAGTAATTGTGGATAATTATATGTGGGAAAGTATTTGGAGAACACCAAGAGATATGCATGAAGATTTTTGGGCAATTTAATGATGGATTAGATATTTTAAATTGGACTTTTTCCTCTCCTTCATCCGTTCCCTCTGTCGGTCTCTCATTCTGGCATGTCTCTGCCCATTCCTTGCAGCTTCATCTTCTTTCATTTTCTTCTTCGGCCAAGCTCCTATTTCGCTGCCCCGTTTTCATTTCATCTCCCTGCACTTTCATTTTCGTTCATTCTCGGCAACCGAAGACCCCACGACGCCAGCAAATTGCACAAAATCCCACCGAAGCTACCATGTTTGAGTCAAAATTCTCAGCCTTATGCTCACGACGTTGACTCCATCTTCGCTGCTCACCTCACGCCAGCAGTTGCTTCAATTTCGTTCATCTGCCATCCCACCGAAAACCCTCAGATTTCCCCCAACTCTCCAACGCATGCCTCCACCGAGTTCCTTCACGCTGCCACTTGGCCGCGTCTGCGCCGTGTCTGGTCAACAAACCGGCGTGGAAGACCATCAAGCGAGCTTCAATCCTCGCGTCTTCAACTTCGGTCCCAAAGCCAACGAAGCAGCGCCGAACGAAGACTCCATCGCCTTCTGCATCCACGCGTCCACGGCCTACAACTTCACAGTCAACAACAGCAAATTCTTTCCACTTTGTTGACCACCGAGTGAAGCTAGCCCGTTCGCTCCATCATCTTTGGAGGAGCCACGTCTCTTCACTGCTTCGGCATCCTCCTGCAACGACGCCCCTCGAAGACGCCAACGAAGCTTCTTTCCTCGTCCGTTCAGCCAGCGAAGCCGGCCACTCCAGTCGGCCCAATTCCAGCAGCCTGTCTTTAGCCCAAGAGAGAACAGCCTTTCTTCAAGCATGTTCAGCCCATTAAGCCAACGTCTTGGGCCTAGTTCAGCAGCTCCTTCAGGCTTTCTTGGTCAACTCGTGAAATGCAACAGCCCATCTTCACGTGTCAGGCTCATTTGAAGCCCAAGAAGTTTCAGTAACTCAGCCCACGAAGCTAGTTGGCCCAAGTTCAGCCCAAGCCTAGCGTTTGCTGTGGGCTTGCAAGGCTTTTGGGCCTGGCCCGAGTGATCATCAACGTCGCCGAAAATTCGGATTTCGGTCACCGTCGCGCCACCGCGTCGCCATCGCGGTGTTCCGATCTTCGCTTAATCAAGTGAGTAATCTCACTAATCCTTGCTTAGTAGACTAATGATGCTTAAGGGTTGATTAGATTTAATTAAGTGCAATTAGGTGGTTAGATTAGAATAGATTAGAAATTATTAGATAATTGTGATGCATGTTAGGCAATTGAATCGTGCAATTAGCGAATTGACATGTGCTAATATATATTGAATGCATCTCAGGATTTTTCTTGATCCTTATTGGGCTTCAATTAGGCATTACGGACCTAAATTGGATTTTTAGTAATTATTTATTAATTTTCGAAATTAATTATTTAATTATTTATTTTTCAGAAATTAAGCAAGGATAGCCAACGACCGAAATTTCGTGCTGATTGTCGTGGGCTGATTGTCGTGGCACAGTTCGTTTATTTATTTGAGTTCTACGTTGTGCTGAATCAAATTAATTGTGTAATTTGAGGAATTATTCCTTAGTTGACTGAAATTGAGTGAAATTGAATGATTAATTGGTGGATAGCTGAGTATGGTTATTTAGCATTCATAATGCTTTGATGAGTTGTAAAGTAGAGAAAATCGTGAGGTTGAATTGAGAATAATCTTGGCTGAGATCGATCAGGTACGAGGTATAGACATATGTGGTTCGGTGATAAGGAAATCACTAGTGAAAACGGCGCATTAAAGAACGCACGAGTGCTGTCTATTACCTGCATTAGTGTAGACATGCATGGTTCGGTGATAAGGAAATCACTGGTGAAAACGGCGCCTTAAAGAACGCATGACTGCTGTCTACTGCATGCCTCATTACGGACATACGTGGTTTAGTGATTAAGAATATCACTGGTGAAAACAGCGCCTTAAAGAACGCACGAGTGCTGTCCAATACATATGTCACTTTGGCGAAAACGACGCCTGAGAGCATTACTGTAGCTCTGTGACTGAGAATGCAAATGAGAGGTTTTATATTGAGAAGTGATTTGCCATGAAAATGGTATGACTGACATGTAATCAACTAGGTCGATTGATCATTGATTTGATCCGTTGTCGTGAATTGACTGATTGAGTTAAAGTGACTTTGAAAGGTCCAATTGACATGTAATCGACTAAATCGATTGATCGAGATATCGATCTGTGATGTGATTGCTAGGGTGCCTATTGAATTGTGCTAATATGCAGGTGGAATCTGAGGTCAAGGTAAGTCCTGTGACCCATGCGTGTATAGGCAGCCCGATTAGCATATTGGTTTCCTAATCGAGTCTTAATGAAGTAGAACTTACTGAGACATAGTCTCATCCCGGTTGTGGGACAACATTTCAAACCCGTAGATGAGCATGTGAAGAAGGAACCAGAAGAGGACGATGAGCCGGTAAAAGATGAAGAGCTTGAAGGATGTGAGCTTAGTGAAGAAGAGTCAAAAGAGGATCAGGATGATCCTGAGTACGACCCGGATGAGGACTGAGATCCCATCCTCTTTTGTGAATCATGTCTAAATGTGAATAGTGTTAAACTAGAATGTTATGTATAGTCTTGTGAATAGACTTTGAGTTATGCCATGTATAAAGGTTTGGTTATGGATTTCAATATGAAAAATATGGCCTTGCTTTTCTATCCCATTGTGTTATTGTCTGGGGATTTATAACTGCTTTCGCATGTGCTTAATAAACGAAAGGGTCAGCGATACTTAGTCCTGGGATATCGCATTATAAATTGATCAAGTAGAAGGATGTGTGCGTGTCCGAGGATCGGGGCGTGACATCCTCTTTTTGTGGTATCAGAGCGAAGTTCAAGATTGGAGTAATAAGGAGCGATGAGTCTTGGGATAGTTGGTATGAAAGGCTTTTAAATTCATGCTGGTGCATGTTTGTGTTAGCTGGATGATAGAATTGTTTGTCATGTGTGGATCGCTCATCTTCTAATCCAGTGTGGATTTGGAAGATGGGTTTCAGTGTAAAGACTGAACCATGAGCGAGCAGGAGCTGAGAACTCCTAGTAAGAGGACAATGTCCTCTGTGACTTGGGATAATGTACCGACAAAGGTCGGTACCCGAGGTGGTTATGGCAGAGTGTCGACTCTGGCCAGCTCGAGTGTAAGAGTACCATCGCAAGTTGGTACTGGTGTAGCAGCACCGAGCGATCCTAGGTTTGATGGGATCGTTCAGGTGTTAGTGTTATTGGAATTGGTTGAGCCAGCAAGCTCAGGACCGAGCCGCCGTTGTTGCCGCACCTGCTGAGGTCTAGTGTGAAGATATGATCTGGGAGTGAGTCGTTGCATCCTAGTTGAGGTACAGTTCCAGTTCAAGCAGAGATGGAAATTGGTCAAGGAAAAGACCGATGTAGAGAGAAAAGTATCCTATTCCACCCAATAGGAAGAGTGGGGCAGTCAGGTCAGCACTGAGTCAAATAGATCATGTTGTTTCTGGACATGATGTCCAAGATCGATCTTATGTCCTTCCTAGGATGAGAAATTGTTTGGAGTATAGCCAACAGAGTTACCTAACTGGAGACAGTCCTAGAAGGCCGATGGGACAGATTAGAGGAAATGCGCCATAGAACGCACAGTGGAGTTTTGGAATAGATCTCTGGTACCAGAAAGAGTGCATGCTTTTACCTGATAGGAGATAGAAGACGCACTAGATAGGTGTTGGAATTGTAGAGGGAAGCATGGATAAATCCAGTATCCGAGTATAACTAGAACATGTTGTGATGATGGCCAGCATGGCCATCAGGTGAAGGACTGTTAGTGGAAGTCTAAGGTAGTATAGACATCGCTACTGCGGCCAAAACGCCACTAGGATGGCGAAAGGAATGGGAATAGAATTGACCTTGCACCGATCAGAGAAAGAATGTGTTGGAGGTGATTTTATCAGAGCAGCACAACATAGTTTTGTGCTGAGTTGGTAGAACTTAAATTGTTGAAGGAAAAGTGAAAGAGAGGGGAATCACTAGCATTAGTTATGCTTGACTAGTTGCTGAGGTGTGAGTTTGACACCATGTGAATAGTGTGGGTTCATAGAGCATATTGTGATAGTGAATCATGGTCTTGGAGTAATCCAATTTAGTCCATTAGCATGTGAAAGTGTCGAGGTTATTAGGAGTCGAAAAGAATCTTCGATTTCATTAATCTCGTTAGCTAAAGGCAACCTGTTTGTTAGATGGAGGTTGGCAAGGTTGCTTGGCGATTGTCTTGGGTAGGACAGATTAGAGAACTAGAGATGGAGGACATCTCAGTGGTCTAAGAATTTCTAGATGTGTTGTCACAAGAACTGTCAGACCGTCGTCAGAGAAAGAGATAGAAATTGCGATTGAGCTAGTACTAGGATAGAGCCACTCTCGAAGGCTTCTTACTAGTTATTATTGTCTGAATTGGTAGAACTGAAGATGCATGTGTGAAGATTGATGAATGAGGAATTCATGCATATCAGTGCATCACTTTGGGGAAACATTAGTTTTGTTTGTGAGAAAAAGAAAGATAGTTTGTTGCGAGTATGCATCGACCATCGTCAACTCAATTAGGTGACGATCAAGGACAAGCGTCCATTGTAAAAGATCGACAAATTGGGTGACTAGACATCAAGAGTGTTGATGTTTTCAAGGATCAACTTGAGAACAAGATGTCGTCAGTTACGAACTAGAAAGGAGGTTATACTGAAGACAGCTTTTCGTACTTGATATGATCTTTACGAGAGTATTGTAAGACCGTTTGGCCTGGTGAACACTCCAGTTGCTGTCATTGATTTGACAACCCGAGTGTGCAAGGAATATCGAGATCGGTTGTGCTCGTGTCTTTTAATGACATTCTGGTGCGTTCGAGGAATGCTAGGGAGCATAAGGGACATCTGAGAATGGTGAAAGAATTTCTGTGGACCCAATGAAGACCGAATCAATTATCAGTGAAGCGAGATCTATAGTGAAGTGTTGTGCGGAGGACTAGGTGCGTACTGATGTGACATGATAATATCATTGCATATGCATCCCACTAGTTGAGACCTAATGAGTTGAACATGAGACGGTGTTGTGAGTCAGAAGATTGGCAAGACTAGAATGTTTAGAAAATTCTGCAAGAGGATATCGGTAAGGGAAAAGTTGACTTTTAAATTTCGAAAGATGGGATGTCGAGGTATCGTAAATGGTGATGGGTGTCGGATAGTATGGAACTTGAGGGAAAGACCTTGTTAGGAAATTCACTGTAGTATTGCAGTATGTGACAAATTTACTCAAGGAGTTAAAAGAGTAATGTTTCCATTTGGGAGAATGGTCAGGAGATGGATGAAGCCAACTCACGTCATTGCCGTGTGAAGGGATCTTGATTTGATCAAATGCGAAGAAGTGTACAGAAGTCAAATAGTTCATCTTCGTGGAGTACCAGCGGCATATCTATATCGGATTTAGAATCAAAGATTTCTAGTTTTAGCATAACAGTCAGATAGTTCTTTTGAGGCAGAACAGAGCAGAGTGTATAGAACTTCAGTTTGTTGATATGAGATCAAAGAAAGAAAGATCATAGGCCCAAGGTCAATTCAGCAGTCAGTGATTGCAGTTATCGTGATCTGAATCAGATTATAGACCGCTCAGTGCCGCCATAAAAGTTGTATTGTTGAGCATTGAAGGCCTTGAAAGTTCCAAATTAGTGATTACATCTTTTTGGAGGTGTCACTAATGAGGGATACCTTGCGCTTCAACAAGGAGGGCAGTAATCTGGAACCGAGGTACGTAGTTTCCTTTGAGATTCTAAAAAGAATCGGTATCCTAACTTATTGTCTTGCGTTGCTGCCAGGGTAGGCACAAATGCATGACGACGTTCATGTGTTGAGGTTGAGGACGTATGAACCTGACCCGATTCATGTGCTAAATCTTGAAGAATTAGACGTGGATGACAGAGTGTCGTACGTGAGAAGTAGGTTCAGTTGTTCATTCAGAAAGATCAGATTCAGTGAACCAAGATAGTCCCCTTGGTCAAAGTGGTCTCACAACGCCACGGGACTAAAGAAGCAACCGAGGAAAGTGAAACTAGATAAGAGGGGAAGAGTTGTAACATCCTGAATTTCAACCCCATCCCGAATATATGAAATGGGCATTTTGCTAGCACGCCTATGGTCCTTTTTCTCTGAGTTGATCACTCACGAGTTAACCAATCTATTGGGTGAAGCCATTAAGGGATATAACCGCGGTAAAATCTCTAAAAGCTACTTGATAGGTCGAATTTGACTAGAATTGCGTTCGGTTGATTTTAACCACAAAATGGAATTCGGTTTCGGAAATCGGATGTTCGAGCATGTCACAATTCATTTATAGGATGTCGTCTTGTCTTTCGATGAAATTCCGTCGAGTTTGGGATTTTTATGGAAAATCGTTATGGACGATTCAGAAACGAACGGAAATTCGAACGAGCCCAATTGAAGGAAATTTTGACTTCTAGACTGAGCTACTTGATGACAGAAAAGTGTGGAAATTTTGTGGGCTTTTTCCTCGACGAAATTGGACGTTGATTTCATGAAGAAATTGAAATCCAATTGTGTGAAATTCGGAGCTTGGATGGGGGCTGCAACATTTGACATTAAATTAAGTAATTGTGGATAATTATATGTGGGAAAGTATTTGGAGGACACCAAGAGATATGCATGAAGACTTTTGGGCAATCAAATGATGGATTAGATATTTTAAATTGGACTTTTTCCTCTCCTTCATCCGTTCCCTTCGTCGGTCTCTAATTCTGGCATGTCTCTGCCCATTCCTTGCAGCTTCATCTTCTTTCATTTTCTTCTTCGGCCAAGCTCCCATTTCGCTGCCACGTTTTCATTTCATCTCCCTGCACTTTCATTTTCGTTCATTCTCGGCAACCGAAGACCCCACGACGCCAGCAATTTGCACAAAATCCCACCGAAGCTACCATGTTTGAGTCAAAATTCTCAGCCTTATGCCCACGACGTTGACTCCATCTTCGCTGCTCACCTCATGCCAGCAGCTGCTTCAATTTCGTTCATTCTGCCATCCTATCGAAAACCCTCAGATTTCCCCCAACTCTCCAATGCACGCCTCCACCGAGTTCCTTCATGCTTCCACTTGGCCACGTCTGCGCTGTGTCTGGTCAACAAACCGGCGTGGAAGACCATCAAGCGAGCTTCGATCCTCGCGTCTTCAACTTCGGTCCCAAAGCCAGCAAAGCAACACTAAACAAAGACTCCACCGCCTTCTGCATCCACGCGTCCACGGCCTACAACTTCACGGTCAACAACAGCAAATTCTTTCCACTTTGTTGACCACCGAGTGAAGCCAGCCCGTTCGCTCCATCATCTTCGGAGGAGCCACGTCTCTTCGCTGCTTCGGCGTCCTCCTGCAACAACGCCCCTCGAAGATGCCAGCGAAGTTGCTTTCCTCATCCGTTCAGCCAGCGAAGCCGGCCACTCTAGTCAGCCCAATTCCAGCGGCCTGTCTTCAGCCCAAGAGAGAACAGCCTTTCTTCAAGCAGGTTCAGCCCATTAAGCCAATGTCTTGGACCTAGTTCAGCAGCTCCTTCAAGCTTTCTTGGTCAACCCGTGAAATGCAGCAGCCTATTTTCACGTGTTAGGCCCATTTGAAGCCCAAGAAGTTTCAGTAACTCAGCCCATGAAGCTAGTTGGCCCAAGTTCAGCCCAAGCCTAGCATTTTCTATGGGCTTGCAAGGCCTTTGGGCCTGGCCCGAGTGATCGTCGACGTCGCCGAAAATTCGGATTTCGGCCGCCGTCGCGTCGCCATCGCGGTGTTCCGGTCTTCGCTTAATCAAGTGAGTAATCTCACTAATCCTTGCTTAGTAGACTATTGATGCTTAAGGGTTGATTAGATTTAATTAAGTGCAATTAGGTGGTTAGATTAGAATAGATTAGTAATTATTAGATAATTGTGATGCATGTTAGGCAATTGAATCGTGCAATTAGCGAATTGACATGTGCTAATTTATTGAATGCATCTCGGGATTTTTCCCGACCCTTATTAGGCTTCAATTAGGCATTACGGGCCTAAATTGGATTTTTGGTACTTATTTATTAATTTTCGAAATTAATTATTTAATTATTTATTTCTCAGAAATTAGGCAAGGATAGTCGACGATCAAAATTTTGTGCTGATTGTCGTGGCGCAGTCCGTTTATTTATTTGAGTTCTACGTTGTGCTGAATCGAATTAATTGTGCAATTTGAGGAATTATTCCTTAATTGACTGAAATTGAGTAAAATTGAATGATTGATTAGTGGATAGCCGAGTATGGTTATTTAACATTCATAATGTTTTTTTTTTGTCAGTCCTACTCTATTCCTACTCTACACTCACTCTCAGACTTTTGCCCTGCCTCTTGCAAGGCGTGGGAGTCGAAACCCACTCCTGAAACTTACGCGTCCCCACCCCATCCCCCTGAGAAGGTAGGGATTTGAACCCCTCACCTCCCCCTTCCATGTTGGAATGGTAGCCACTGGGGCGAATCCCAGTGGTTGCATTCATAATGCTTTGATGAGTTGTAAAGTAGAGAAAATCGTGAGGCTGAACTGAGAATAATCTTGGCTAAGATCGATCAGGTACGAGGTATAGACATACGTGGTTCGGTGATAAGGAAATCACTGGTGAAAACGGCGCCTTAAAGAGCGCACGGATGCTGTCTATTACCTGCATCAGTGTAGACATACGTGGTTCGGTGATAAGGAAATCACCGGTGAAAACGGTGCCTTAAAGAACGCACGACTGCTGTCTACTGCATGCCTCATTACGCACATACGTGGTTCGATGATTAAGAATATCACTGGTGAAAACGGCGCCTGAAAGAACACACGAGTGCTGTCCAGTACATATGACACCTTGGCGAAAACGACGCCCGAGAGCATTACTGTAGCTCTGTGACTGAGAATGCAAATGGGAGGTTTTATATTGAGAAGTGATTTGACTTGGAAATGGTCCAACTGACATGTAATCGACTAAGTCAATTGATCAATGATTTGATCTGTTGTTGTGAATTGACTGATTGAGTGGAAGTGACTTTGAATGGTTCGATTGACATGTAATCGACTAAGTCGATTGATCGAGATATCGATCTGTGATGTGATTGCTATGGTGCCTATTGAATTGTGCTAATATGTAGGTGGAATCTGAGGCCAAAGTTAGTCCTTTGATCTGTGCGTGTATAGGCAGCCCGGTTAGCGTATTGGTTTCCTAATCGAGTCTTAGTAGGATAGAACTTGCTGAGACATAGTCTCATCCCGGTTGTGGGACAATATTTCAGGCTCGTAGATGAGCATGTGAAGAAGGAACCAGAAGAGGACGATGAGCCGGTAAAAGATGAAGAGCTTGAAGGATGTGAGCTTAGTGAAGAAGAGTCAGAAGGGGATCATGATGATCTTGAGTACGACCCGGATGAGGACTGAGATCCCATCCTCTTTTGTGAATCCTGTCTAAATGTGAATAGTATGAAACTAGAATGTTATGAATAGTCTTGTGAATAGATTTTGAGTTATGCCATGTATAAAGGTTTGGCTGTGGATTTCAATATGAAAAATATGGCTTTGCTTTTCTATCTCATTATGTTATTGTTTGGGGATTTATAACTGCTTCCGCATGTGCTTAATAAATGAAAGGGTCAGCGATACTTAGTCCTAGGATATCGCATTATAAATCGACCAAGTAGAAGGATGTGTGCGTGCCCGAGGATCAAGGCGTGACATGAAGAAATCGAACGGCATCGTGGATTTCTTTGCTTTCTTTTGATTCATGTTATTTCTTTTTCTGGAGAGATTGGCAAGAAAGTAGAAGTGTATAAATCCCACAGATTTTGCACCTTATATCATTGAGAGTGATCGAACTACGGTTGCGCAAAATCAAGTTGTGAAGTGCACGCTGCTTTAATACAAAGTATTTACTCATTCAAGTTGGATGAGGGGAAAAGGATCAAAGGTAGTGCAATGACTGCATGCTTGTGGGGAGAGGGGCATAAGACTATATGTTTCCTAAAACATGATAATTTAATATGACAAAGTACAAAAGTCATTAATCCACGTGTTGTCTAGTATCTCTTAAAGAAAACATATTCAATTAGGAATTGTTTGGTTTCCATGGATCATAGCGTCCCCTATCTTCCTCTTCTTCTTGTCTCTCAAAAGTCGAACCTTTATGAAATCATTGTTTCGCTGAAGGGGAAAAACATTAAAGAAGTCTATTGGAAAAGTCCCCGTCTCGTATTCCACGCTGCGTTGATAGTCGACACCTTGTGGGGTATGTGAAACCAAGGTTATGTGCTAATTTCGGACGGAAGATATCTCATGCGAAAGGAGATCGATTTATTATATTCAAACAATGTTTTACAATTCCAAATCAACAGTAAGATCCGGAAATTACAAACTCAATTACGTAATAGGATGCAAACAAATTATGTCGGAATTTAATGAATCACACCACGTACGATATAGGAAAGAAAATTGATTGTTGTTGATTTGTGCGGGACTGCTTTCTGATGGTAATTGTTTTGACTTTCCACTGAAAGCTCAAGCCGCCGGGTTGCTTGTGCCGCAAGCAACCTTCTGAAGGACGGTAAAGTGGAACTTGCAAGAGATAATGTCCCAGTACATCCCGATCTCGTCCCCGACGTTCAACTCTCCCCCATGGACGAACAGCTTGGTCTAGCCACCATTCAGCATGTAGCACCCCGACGATGCCCAGTAGCGGAACACGAGCCGGTGCTCGCCGCCTGTGTCCTCGTTTATCACATCGACCTCCATCCCCTCCTTGCTCTCGACCTTGCCCACAATCTCCTTCTTCATCCACCGGAGCACATGGGCCTTCACGCAGTCCCACCGAAGCAGGAGCTGCGACAATTGGTCAAGGTCGCTTTTCGTTAGCTTCTTCCTGATCTTCCACGGGTCGTCGTAGAACACCAACTCCGTGGAGACATCAGATGATATATTCCTCTCTGCACAAACAAAGCAGGTTACGTCAGAGGCCGACCACTGCGGGGTTTTCATTTTAGATACGTCATATAACGCCTAAAAAAGTCTCCTTTTGTCTCTTTCCTTCTCTTATTTCTTCTTCTCTTTTGTTTTTATTTAATAAACTAGTCATTTCTCAGAATTATGTATTAGTATAAACCATGGAGGTCGCCATAGGATGGCTTTGTATATTTCAATTGAATGAACTGTGTTTACATACCCATTTGCCTGAAACGTGGAAGACCAACTTTACGGCAGGTTCTTTTGATGTCCTCTTGAACTTGCTTCCGGTATTCACCACAAGTGAACTTTCTGTAGACTGAGGGCTTTCTGCAGAACCCGATCTGAGAGCCGGACGAAGGCAGAAGGAGAAAGCAACGGAGCATCTTTTCACCTCCCTGTTTTTCTCCACCTTTTGCTCCACACTCCTATACACGTCATTGCTCCACGCCTGCCCAAAAAAAAAAAGACGAGCAACTCATACCCGCGTTAATCATTGCTCATTCAAGACACGAGGAAAGTTTGAGCATTGAAGAATTGGATGAGCATTGATTGGATAATCATCGTTTTGAATATGTGCTTTCTTTTTTTCGTTACCTGAAGAAGGTCTCCAGTGCTGACGATGAGAGTGTCACGGATGGGCTTGACCACGACGAATCGGGAGTCCTTGAGGAGCTGGAGGCCTCCTACCTGATCCTGGTAGAGAATGGTCAGGAAGTCACTGTCCGCATGGGGCAACGGCCAGAACCTCTCCGGCGAGAGCGGGCACACCGGGGAGTGGTTCAGCCGGAGGAAGCACGTGTTCTCGTTGCATTTCTCGTTCAACGTGCTGGGGGCTTGATGCCTAAGGCTCTCCTCTAGGACCCCCGCCAGCATTCTGGCTAGCCCAAACATGGCGGGGGCCAACTCCCTCATCACTCCTCCGAGAGAGGTGAATTGGCCGTGGCAAGAGGGGTCATAAATCTTCATGAGGGGGACCTGGTGGGAGAACTGGGCAGGGGAAGTGCCCTAGGAGGAGGAGTTGTTGAGGAGGCCAGAGTGGGCCCTATGTTGGACGCAAATTGCGCAACCCCAAGATCTCCATAACCAGAACAAGAACATACATAATTGAGTAGAAAGATTAACGCACCTGTTTTGGGATCCATCGAACATAAAGCGGAAGCAGAAAAAAGATTACCCACATATATCAAGGGGATCCACGCATCAAGTCATTCTCCTCTATTGCCCTCCGTATCACTGGCTCAATGAGGCGGCCCTCATCACGTTTAGCGTTAGGTAAACGCCCCTTAAGTGAGGATACATGTGAGAATTAGGGTTAGAGGAGAGACTTGAGCATTATTTATAGATTTTCTAGCCAGTTCCCCTCATTACGGGCCAGGCTCAACTCGGCCCACACTAGCCAGCCCATATTAGACTAATTAAGAAACCTTCTATCTCTCTTTAGACCAACCATATTTTACGGTAACCGAAAAACCAGTAAATTACAATATCAATTAATTTAGTCCACATTAGGAAAACTCTTACATTCTCCAACTTGGACTATATTAATTGAAATCGTACCGTATGTGCGCACATTTGGTCTAGAGATAATTCTTAATAGTCAATCATATCCCATAAAGTCTTAAACACCGAATCATGGCGGTAACTACATGTATACACACAGAGCCTTCCATGGTCACGAATGTTCTCAACTTTATTGATATGGATTCAATATGATAGTGTGTCAAATGGATAACATCTCTCATAGAGAGATCCCATTTGTCAGTCACCATTCTCTTACCTTAGGTGTCACAAAAACTTGTGCCACTAGAGAATGCTTTATGGTTCCATTGAATCCACATATGTCTTGTCCTTATGGTTAACCTTTCTTTATGTATCACAAAATATATGCACAAGGCTAATAACCGGATGCCCGGATGCCCCTACCCTTCACTCAAGGTTTATACAATCCCTTGAGACTTTATCAATATGTATTCAATATAATAACAATACATTCAAAATATTTTATTGAATGCAAAAATTGATACATATCAAACCGTTACAAAGTGTAACAAACACAGATGAAATATTTATCAGAGTAAAGCCAAAATAGCTCCTACTAAACAACAGTATCCGAAGATACTCCTAGGCCCATGCTAATGACATGTCACTCAAATACACATGGGCGTAGGCCTTTAGTTAGTGGATCTGTAATCACATCATCTGTGAAAATATGTCATATTATAAGTCGCTTTTCTGTATCGTTTCTTTATGGAAAAAAATATTTGATCACCATATATTTAGACCCCTTGAGACATCTATAGTAAATAAATAATACTACAAATTTGTTATCTCAATACAACCGTATAGGTCTATCCATAAAGTTAAAACAATCAACTCCGTCATGAGGTTCTGGAGCTTAATAGCCCAAGTAACAACCTCAAAGAATGTTACTAACACTGCATACATAGTAGAATATAACATAGAACTTTATTTACTGCACTTCCTACTAACATAAATTTGTATCTTGTTATTGATATTATATCATCCTAACAGCCAGCAAAGTTTACATCTAAATACCCTACTAACTGCAAGAATTAAACATGTCTGTAAATTAGCATATAATCTATTATCTTTTTAAGTACCTTAAAATCTTCTTGGCAGCAACCCAGTGATCGCGTCTTGGATTTAATCGATATCTGCCTAGAAGTCCCGTCACAAAGACAACATTTAGTCTAGTGCAAATTCGAACATACATTATACTTTTAAGTGCACTAACACAAGGTACACCATTTAATTAGATTTTCTCAATATCTAAATAAGGACAATGCGATAGATTTAGTCCATCACCCTTAACAACAGGAGCAATTCCTGGCTTGCAATGATGTATATTGAATATTTCCAATATACAATCAGCAAATGTCCTCCGAGAAAATCTAATATAATATGGTAAAAACAATCCTTACAGACCTCAGTACAAAGGATATAAGATGTCTCAAGGTCATAACTTATAAGCAAAACACCATGTACATAAAGTATGAGAAAAAATAAATTTCCTCCCACTAACATTGCAGTATATTGAATTACTTTGTTCTCAATTGAACAAAATAATAACACTATGAAACTTTAATAATATTGTTTGGAAACTTGCTTAATACTATGAATTAGAACTTTTCAGTCTACATACAAGTTTACTTAAATCTGCTGCAAAATCATCCAGTTGCACCATATAGATTTTGTATCTATTTGGTGTAACTCCATATCAAAATAAATTATTAATGCCACATTCACTCTGAAAGGATCTTTAAAAATACTAGAAAGAAATATTTATTTCTTCACTATGAACAATCCACCCCTCTTTCAGAGTGAAAACTTTAGTTACCAATTTGGCTTTAAATTCCACAATCTTTCTTTGAAATTCTTTTAATTTTGTACGCCAATTTACAACTAATGAACTTGTAATCTTTAGGCAAGTAAGTTACTTTCCAAACACAATGATGTTTCATAGATTGTATATCGTCTTTTATGGCATCTAATCACATACTTGATTGAGAATAAGAAACGACATTTATAAATATGTCATTACATCAACCATATAGTGGATATTGTAATCATGCTCTCACAAGTAGACTATATAGTCTGATGGTATAACTGATTGTCTTTCCTTAACAAATCTCCTTAATAAAACTGCAACCACTTCATTCTGCACTTGAGAGGTTTAAGAAATTTCATTATAAACCATATCAATAATAGTACCTTGAACATCAACAAGTTTAGTCTATGGTACAGGAGATTCCATAATTATCTGTATATGTAAAGACAAAAACATAGTAACCTCCATCATACTATTATCTTTAATAGTCTGAGAACAGATATCCTCTACAATTACGTTAATATTTAGAAACTTTAAAGTATGTGATTCCATAATTCTTGTATCTTCTTTAGGGTCTTAAAATCAATACCCTTTTGAACAATCTAGGTAAGATACAAAATAATTTCGAGTGAATCTAAATTTCAACGCATCTAATATTGGATTAGATAACCACCTCTTAATTTTAATAAGAGTTAAGTAATTTACATCCAGTTCATAAGTCAAAAGAAGTTTATGAAATAACTTTGATAAGAAACACGTTTTGCGTGTGAAAAGCTTGTTTTCAAAATACATTCAATAAAAGACCGAATAAATTAGTCTTACTAATCATACTCAATTACCATATTGTCAGGATTTTCAGGCACAGTAATTAAGTTACCACCCCATAATCTACCAAGTATTTGACAAATGACCCTTTAAGCTATTTCATATTGTCATATTTGCCAAAATACTCACGGCTACTGTTAAGCCTGACAACCTTTTAAGACCTTTATCTCGGTCACTTTCCTTAAATAGAAAACTTTCGAAAACAACCTTTTAACCATATACGAGATGTATATGTCATTAGGACTTAAACACAATCTTTGCAGATGTGTCCTAATTTCAATATCAGACAAGATATAATTTCAAGCAACTAAGGCTTCCATCATCTTATAGCAGTGCAGTCCACAGGCAAACCTCTTTTCAAATGTTCCACAATATAACACTTTATGGATAGTAAGCAAAATTCAATTGTTTTTTTCTCAAGCAACAAATCATATATCTACAACTTAAAATTTGAAGCAATAAAAACCTCAATAATAATGAAGTTATTAATTACAGAAAAGGTGACCGAAAACCAAGCAATATATATAATTAGCATCATGTGAGTACTGTGTAACTTGACATACAAGTACACATCCAGAGAGTTACACGCATAATCATATAATCATCTTTGGGCAGAATACATGACATGCAGTTGTACACTCTCCACATGATAGCGGTTATGAGAATATATTCCAATTCTTCATGAATTCATCACCTTTGGGCATATGAATCACTAGAATCAGTCACGCCTCCACCACACCATCATGTATCCCTCCATGAACTAATACACAATTACCTCCTTTGGGAGTATGATTACGCATTAGACCAGGAGACATCCCAATCATCATACGGGACCGAAATTTCTCAAACTCAATCAAGCGTGCCACTTTAGTGGTCACTACTCAATTGAATCATTGAAATTCTCTCATACCAGGGATATAAACTTTACTTCTCACATATACCATATACATGTGATTTTAACTTTAGTGATAGGGGCATCATATCACCAAAATCACATATCATGCTAATTACATTGCTTTATTCATTAATAAAAAATTAATCATACATATATATATATATATATATATATATATATATATATATATATATATAGCGAACCTGAAAGACAGATTCCAATGAGATCATTGATCACAGTAACACAAGAAACTTCTCATAACAGAGAATAAAACATCTCTTATGCACTCCAATTACATATTACCAGAACAACATAAAAAGAATGTTGATCTATAATATCTCTCACAAATTAACATCAATAGTAATACAGGGTACACCAAATCGACAAGCTTGACAGCTAATCCATTATCACTCATGAGTTCATAAGGCAAAAATGACTCCAAGGCCAACAACTGATTTATTAATCAACTTTAGGTAACAAATATCATTACTTCAACCAGTGGCCTATTAATTGAGTTAAAGCAGAGAACCAAATATCTAAAATTTAACAGTAGATACTATTGCTCTGCATAAATGTTGTCATACTCCTTAACCATAAAAAATATTCAACTTGATAGACATTAACAAGTGACCAGATGAGTTCATGTACAATATGCAGTAACTTAATTGACATGCATTACCCACATTCAGCAAATGTGTTAATCAGTACATCAGTTTGGTCACGAGTCCTTAAGTCGTCTATCATTCAAAGATTACCAGTGTGTAAAGGAGTATACTTGAGTAACAAAAGTTTCATAATCTTTACTATTTCTCATCAACTCAATACATAGCTCAAATACAATCTCATACGAATTGTATCTCATTAAGCCAGCTTCAGTTCACAATAAAGTTTGATTTTTATTGATGAATCACACATTTTTATTATGTGATAACATACTAGTAACCCATCACTTGTATTTCCAAAATCACAGAAAATACAAGAAAAATACGCAAAAATACATTTAAAATAAACATATTTAGGGTTTCATATGCAATTTCACATCAATAAAACCATCAATAAAATAAAATAAATATACCACGAGATAGGAAATCACCATACAAGTCCAACGCCGCCAACCACGTGCCAAAATAAGCCCCCACGCGCCGCACGCGCCGCCTGAGTGCGTGGCGCGTGGGGCTCACGCGCGGCATGCGTTCGACGCCCAGGCAGCGCATGGGGGTGTGTGCGGCATCCCCCGGCGATGCGCCGCCGACCCTCTTGCTCGTCTCGTCTCCCCCAATCCAAATTTGTGATTTAATTTAATTTTTATTGAACAAAAAGTCTCGAAAATCACAAACTATGGCAAGATCAGTACCAATTAGGGCTAATCCATACAAATTAGGGTAGATCCGTATAAATTATGGTAAATCCGTACAAATTAGGGCAAAACCAATTGCGTTCGAGTTCTAGGGTTATGGTTGCTCCAATACTACATGTTGGACGCAAATTGCGCAACCCCAAGATCTCCATAACCAGAACAAGAACATGCATAATTGAATAAAAAGATTAACGCACCTGTTTTGGGATCCATCAAACATAAAGCGGAAGCAAAAAAAGGATTACCCACATATATCAAGGGGATCCACGCATCAAGTCATTCTCCTCTATTGCCCTCCGTATCACTGGCTCAATGAGGCGGCCCCCCTCACGTTTAGCGTTAGGTAAATGCCCCTTAGGTGAGGATACATGTGAGAATTAGGGTTAGAGGAGAGACTTGAGCATTATTTATAGAGTTTCCAGCCAGTCCCCCTCATTACGGGCCAGGCTCAACTCGGCCCACACTAGCCAGCCCATATTAGACTAATTAAGAAATCTTATATCTCTCTTTAGACCAACCCTATTTTACGGTAACCGAAAAACTAGTAAATTACAATATCAATTAATTTAGTCCACATTAGGAAAA
This sequence comes from Eucalyptus rudis, assembly GCA_019915205.1. NCBI lineage: Eukaryota > Viridiplantae > Streptophyta > Magnoliopsida > Myrtales > Myrtaceae > Eucalyptus > Eucalyptus rudis. Next base: position 2,449,257 of record JAHMTN010000263.1, on the reverse strand, counting down.
CTCTTACACCCTGATCTCAAGGGGTGTCGCGAACAGCTTAACTGCCTCCCTCATCACATTCCCAAGCAGCTCCCTGCTGATCCCATGGTTCACCACCTGGACGAGTCCATATTCTTTGGCGGCCCGGAATATGTTCTCCTTTGCACGCGGCTGACTCAGGTCTATCACTGGGAGCTGATACTCTTGGGGTGTCATCATGTTGGTATTCTGGATTGAAGGAGTTGGGTGAAGTTGGTCAGAAGGGGTGGGTCTGAGTTTGAGCTTATCAGTGCAACGGTGTGTGAAGAGAATGTGGGTTGGCTGGGAGTCGTAGGGTATATATAGGCGGGGAGTAGAGAGAATGAAAGAGCACAAATAGAAGGCGACAAAGCGGGTAAGAGGGAGGGAGCTGCTCCAAGTAGCGACAGTTTGGAATCAGGTACTAATCCAGGTACAGTATATAGAATCGATCGCAGCGCACCCAAGAGGGAGCAGGTGAAGTTCGTACTACATTGTCATGTTTCATCGACTCAATCCATCAACATCAGCTTTAGCTTTTCACAAACATCAATCGGCTTTTCGCGTTCTATAATAGGGGTTTCAAGAAGCTTTTGTCAATAAACTTTTGCTTTGGGCTTGGAAGTACATCGCTTTAGGATTTCTTCTGTATGGTCCATCCTCTGTCCTTCACGAGTCGATGTTGATCCCCTTCTGGCTGTCGGTATCTTCTAAAAACCTAGGCAACACCACATGCACAATATTTTCATGGGCACTTGGAAATCGACGGTAAATTTAGGTGGACTCGTCAACCTAAACAAGTAAACACTCATGTGATGAGGCACGAAAGCCGACTAAGATGGACCAAATTTGGTCCGACTAGGATAGGATGCAATAACATATACTCCTCATTTAGTTTCGTAATCACAATCTCTGGGACGTTGTAGGGTGCAATCAAAATTGGACTTTCGGATCATGCATCATTACTCTTTAGGATTAAGCGATACATGAATCGCCCAATAATTAGCGACCCATTGGTTCCGAATGTTTTCTTAATTATTCATCCCTTGTTGGCCTGAAGCGGAGCGGAATTGATATTTCGATGCGGGTCGCCACCACTGGTGTTCACGATCAAGAAAGAGAAGCTGTCTTGAATGTTATTGCATGTCTGAGTAGGGAACAAGTTGAGAGTTAGCTAGGAAGGTGAAAGATGAATTCACTTCCCGGTTCCGATTCTCCTTCTTATCATCGTCAATGTTCGTAACATCAAGAACATAGGACGAAGAAACCATCGATGGTGCCGGCGGGCGAGTTGTCGATGACGTTGGGAGGAGATTTGCGGTGGAGGAAATCGAACATCGACAATAATTAAAAGTAGGTCTAAATATACCTATTGCCGTGCAAGTTTTGTCAGTAAGTCCAAGGATTGGATATAACATGCTTTATCACACTTATTCTTCCGGTGTCAGGACCACCATCAGCAATGACCGACAGTCTTCTTTGGCCAGTTGTCTAGTCGTCATAGTCGAGAGCAGAAAAAAGACTAAACAGGGGCGCCTTGGCTCTGGCCACGGATCTTTTATTCTCTATAATTGCGTGCGTGCGCAGAAGAAGTGGCCCTACGGATCAAAAACACATTGACTTTTTCAATCGAGCGTTACCAGAACACTTTTTGACCCCGCTTTCTTCCCACTTTGATTTTTATTTTATTTTATTTGCTGAACTTCTTTAGCGCTGGTCTTCTCGACATGATGACCTAACAAAGCTCAATAGGACATTCTGCAAGTTTAGAAAGAAGACACAAGGTATAGAGCTCCAAGAACTAGAGGGACAAAGCAATGAATGATCACATAGCAATTTCATGCCAATTGCAGTGTGCAATACGGAGAAACACGAGCTCAATATAATTAACCATCAACACAAGCCGACTTGATAATTGAATTGATTTTCGCGTGTGATTTGATCAGTTGTGCGGAACATTTTTTTTTTTTTTTATAGTTGGGCTAATATTACGAAAAGTCATTGTTATCATTAATGTTGGCAACATCGGAAACGCTGGACGAAGAGACCGTGGACGGTGCCGGCAGTGAGTGATCAATGACGAATCGCCAAATAGCGACAATTAGCACTTGGCAGCACTTGTTTGGACTAGAATCAATCACACCGCACCCAAGAACTAGCGAGTGAAGTACGTGTTTTATTGTCACTATCTATCCACTGAATCAATAACCAGTTTTCGCTTTTCGAGATAGCAATTGACTTGGGGCATTCTTTTTCCTCCCGTAAAAGAGAGAAAAAAGGGTCATCGTCATGCACTGCCTTCACCCCTTGTTGGGTATGGGATAAGTGGAATGTTGTCGGGACCGGACGTGCTTAGGTCCGTAGGATGTTAGTGACACGGCGGCTTTCGTTGATCACTTTTGTTTTTTGGCGACTGTGCTTTAAGGGGGAAAACGATTTGAATGCTTTAAGAGGGTTTCCATGAAAGTTTACAGTTCGGAGAGATTATGGCACCAGAATCTAGCATTGCAGCAAACTAGAACTTGAAAGGATACACTGTTTAATGACGAAATAAAAACCCAATAAAGTGAACAAGCTGCATCTCCTCAATTAGTGTTGAGTCACATACAATCCAATCGAAAAAGAAAACCTTATCACTTCATGGGAAGAGCAAGAGAAACTCTTAAACCCTAAATATGCTTTTGTTTTGACTATCCCCAGTCACACATCAAGACTAAGAAACAAGAGATTATATTGCCCAAACTTTCTAATAGAAACTCAAGCTGCCGCATTGCTTGTGCCCCGAGCAACCTTGCAAAAGACAGTGAAGTGGAACTTGCAAGAGACCATGTCCCAGAACATCCCGATCTCATCCGTGGCAATGGTGGTGACTCGCGACTTCTTTCCCATCGCGCCTGATTGGAATGTTTTCTTGGGCACAAAGGAACTTGGCCAGTGTTTCTTTTGAAGCCTAGTTCTAATGTCTTCAATTTTCTTGAATCGTTTCTTTTGTAGTGGTGATACATGAAATTTCCAGTTTAGCTCTTATATGTTATACATATGAAGGTATACTTTGAACGGGCACAATTCATTATGGTAGATCGATCCATCATATCGTCTCATTTAGATTGCAGTTCTTGCTTACACAATGACATTCCGACAGACTTTCTAAGAGGAATTTTGAGACTTGCAAAAAAGAAATATTTTGGGTTGGGTTGTCTAAATGATATTTGATTAATCTTGGACATAAAGTTCAAGGTTTCCTACTCTATGGTGATAGCGTATGCGAGAAAGAATACGAAACTGAACCTTGTATGTGCTCCAATGATAAGTCAATCATTCGGCAATTGTTAAAATAATGGAACAAAACTTATAAAAACTGCATGCGTCAGTACCAATTGTCGGACATATCATGTAGGTCGGTCGGTATCCATGTCAAAGATTTCCGATCAACATGAGATTTAACAAAATCACTGGACAAATTTTTTCCTCATAAAATTGGCATGCACAAGCATGCATTACGACGTAAGATGTGGCTAAAAATAGAAAAACGGAAAAAATCGATACTTTATCGAATCAACGTCGAAAAAGTTAATATTCAAACCGTCGATAAGGACCCACCAAAGTCCAGATTTTATGCATGCGTGCTGCTGACGGTAGGGTAATCATTAAGCATATTTAATGAAAAGAAAGCAGGGCCAACATCGCCCTTCGGGATCTGCTTTTCTTCATGTTACGTGGTAGTCAGATTGGTTTCAAAGAAATATGGTTTGTGGTCCTCGATCGAGAAAGACAAGCTTTCTGGAATGCTAGTGCAGGGTGTTGGTAGGGAAGAACTTGGTGATTAGCCGAAAAAGTGGAGATAAAACTTCTTCTTCGCTGCGATTATTATGCTCATTGTTATCATTAATGTTGGTGACATCGGAAAAGCCGGACGAAGAGACGGTGGATGGTGCCAACGGCGAGTGATCGATAATGAATCGCCGAATATCGATAGTTAGCACTCAGCAGCACGAGGGAGCTGTCAACTCTACTATAAAAAGTAATTAGAAATCATGAAGTTTTTTCTGCAGCAAAATTCTTGTTTGCACTAGAATCAATCGCACCGCACCCAAGAACTAGCGGGTGAAATACGTGTTATATTGTCACATTCTATCCACTCAATCAATAAATCGGCATTCACTTTTTGCGATAGCAATCAGCTTTGGGCGTGGAATTCAACCGCTGGAGGGTCCCCCACTGTTTGGCCCCGCGAATATGCCTAGTTCTGCCTTTGGCTTTCGGTACTTTCTAAGAAGCTACGCAGCACCGCATGTTGTCATCGTAGCAAGAGGGGTCATATATCTTCATGAAGGGGACATGGAAGGCCTCAGGCCTGGAGAATCGGGCGGGGGAGGGGGCAGGGGGAGTGCCCCGGCGGTAGGAGTTGTTGAGGAGGCCAGGGTGGGCCTTGGTGTCGAAGGGTGCTCCAAACAGCTTAACCAGCTCCCTCCTCATCTTCCCAAGCAGCTCCCTCCTCATATTCCCAAGAAGCTAAGCAAAAAGATTTAATCACTACCGTGCGCTTGAAGTTTTTGCACCCACTTTTTGGCTCGCTCAAATGATGCCTACAAGCAAGAAAACAGTCTTGTCACTTTGCTAGGAAAACATCTAAGCCAAAAGAAAGCAATAAGCTGCAGAGCACCGAAGCAGATGCAGAACTGTACAGGTGAAGTCTTCCGATATGGACATGGATCTTTAGCAAGGCAGAAAAATAGAACCATATTTGAACACAGTATATTTCATTGTCATACAATCAGTCAGATCAATGCCTCACCTCCATATACAAGCCTACACTAAGGTAAATATGAACAGAGAGAAAAAAGAAAAGCAAGATTATAAGGGTAATACAAGTAATTAGCAAGAGGAACCAATAATGTCATGCAAAGGCATAGGTCAAGTAATCCCTTTTTGAGATAGGAGACTTCCCTCCTTTCACCAACCGTATGCTTAAAGAGTGGACATTCCAAGTAAAACTGTCCTGTAAATATTTTGCTAGGAAGTGCACAGCAACAAGATTGACCGTAAAAAAATGGGATAATATAAAAGAAGGAAAATTGGATCATGCACCATGATTAGAATAATACATCAACAACCAGTTTCAGGTATATCCTGTGGAAGAAAGAAAATTGAAGACAGTTGAAGTTTACATCAACGTAAAGGACAACACTATAGTATGCCTCTAAAAGAGATATACTCAAAACAAGCTCACTTGTGACACCACAAGATCATTAAAATGCAATGCTGATTCCAAACAACAAAACAATTGTGAGACTGCCAACATTATCATCATTGATGTGAGACCGCCAATATGCAACGTCTTAAGAAACAAGAATTCTACTCATTGAATTTATCATAAGCCGCCGCCTGCCTTGATACACGGCAAGAACAAGAAGCACCTTCACAACCAAGACCAAACAATTAATCACAACTCCAACCCAACAAAGGTTAGCCAGTACACTAGAGAAGGATAAATTGGTTTGCTCTTTGATAATTCCACGGAGAACTCATACCATGGGTGCAAAATGTCAATTAAATAATATGTAATGACCTCTTGTGGACACAAACTTGTACGTGGAAAGTTGCTGATGGTTCCCAAGAATCAAAAGTAAAGGACCAGCATATGCAACTCCATTATCAGAAAATGAACATCTTTTGAAATGCTAAAATTGGAAGCCAAAAGAAGCCGATTCACATATCACATGAATTCCTTGTAGTGAAAACTATTACTTTGCATGACAATCTCTTGTAACAGTCAAAGATTAGTCGACTTAGCAACATCATACAGCATTGGAGGTGATAATAGGTTTGTCGTTAGCTTCACTTACTAGGTTTGTCATGTCATACACAATGATTGCCGCAGCAGCTCCTCCATAGTACATGGGAGCCAAGCTGTGGTATCGCTCTTGGCCAGCTGTATCCCAGATCTCAAACTTCACAGTAGCATCATTTACGGCGAAAGTATGAGAAAAGAAGGCAGCGCCGATGGTGGATTCCTACAACATCAGAAGTACTTCATAGTCAAGCTGCTATGATAAGAAATGAAATCAGCTGAATATTATAAATCAACACTCTAGTTTTATGAACCACAAATTCAACAAACTGGCCTTTGACAAACCGCAGTACTAAGCTAGAAATTTGGGGATATATTGTTAAATCAATTCTCCATCTTAAATTGTCAGTTTGCAGATCATTTCATAACGTGGAAAAATCATATATATGTTTCAAATTGTGTATAATTCCCTTAAAAAATCATATATTATAATGTCACATCTAACCCCAAATCCATGACATCCCTTTTACTCTTTATACATTTTGGCTCTGTGCGCAACCATCTTTATCTGGAAATAGCAAGTGTCAAGAAATTGAAACCACTAAAGAGTAACGATTGTGAACTTAGGCCTCATTTTGTTTATCAGAAGACGAATGATTTGAAAAACATTATCCTAAAAATGATTCTTGTATCATTTAAAATAATTAGTCAATAAAAAAATGTTTGAAATTAGGAAAGTCAGTCTTTTGAAGTTTTATCCTCATTATAGATAATCGGTTGGGAGATTGTTCATGCTGCTTTTTTATCCTTATTCGTAACCTTGGGCTATCTTTATGCATTCTGGACTCCTAATGAAAGGTGGAACTTGATGATTACTAATTCCCGAAGGTGGAAACTTATAACTATTGCAAAGTGCAGGCATCAAAATGACTTTATTTGAGTTGGTTAGATAAAGTGGGCACAAAGCAAAGAACGAGTGTCTCCATTGATTTCTTTACGATGTGAGTTGACTCCAATTCAAAGTGGCCATTGTCATTTACGGAGATGACCAGCTTTTTTGAAGCTCAAATGGAAGACAAGCTATGTCGATTTCACTGTCAACAGGCAAGGCATGAGAAGAAGTTGATTGATTACGCAATGGCACTGTTGACAATGATTTTATAGCTCAGTTTTTAATCAGAATAAAAGTTTTATTGATCATCTTTATAATTATATCAGTCAAAGGAGAATCTGTAGGTTTGGTCCACATCGTTGGATAAGGACCGGGACGTTAATGAGACTCATTTTCAATTGTTGTCCTCTATAAATTGCTCATGTCTGATTCCATTTTACTGCAGGAAGCGCAAACATATGCCCAAGAACACGGTCTCTTCTTTATGGAAATGTCTGCAAAAACTGTTGCAAATGTCAATGACATTTTCTATGAAATAGGTATTACTGTCTTGTCAATGTAGTCGTCTCGTGAATGCATAATTCTTATCATGCATGCCATTGCATTGACTGTTTTTCATTTACATGTACCTGTCTTTGCTGTAGATACTGCATAATGTGAACTCTGTAATTAGATTTACGAATTTGGATATTGTGTATAATTTGTCTCTGCTCTCAACCGAGGATGGTGATTACAGCGAATTATATATAATACCTTATAAATGTTCCCATGAATTTTTGTGGTGCACATTTTCTTACTTCGTTGATGCCATATAATTTGCTGCTTTATTTCTCATGGATACAGCTCAGAGCCTACCCAGAGTTCAGCCTGCACCGAACCCGTCGGGAATGGTTCTCATGGACTGACCCACCGAAAGGACGGCGACTGCATCGTGTTGTTCTTCAAGTAGCCCTCGTTCGTGCTTTCTGTAATAGCCCTTGACTCCTCCCAAAATGCATGAGGAATTTTCCTCTCTCAGAAGTTATCTGTGCCGAATTATCGGGCGGAAATGTGCATGCGATGTCAATTTAGGCCCCTCTAATGCACAGTGTTACCAAGGGTGTGTGATATATAATCTTTCATATATAAATGTAATGACTATGGTTTGGCTCCCATGTTGGTCTCTACCCGTGAGGATTGCGAATCAGTTTCGATGCTCTTAATGATATTCTTAGGATCCTTTTGGTAAGATTGTGGTGGGTTGGTCATTGTGGTTTCTCAGCAAAGTTTGCAACTCTCTTTTTCATGTTTTGATGGTCGAAAATCTCGCGTTTACAGCAATCACCTCTTGTTTTTTCTCAAAAGCTTAAAAGATTGGTCACTGAGACAATGATATGATTGTATTAAGATATAAAACCATACAACCAAAGCTCATCCGCGGTTCAGTTTCCTATTCTGATTCGCATAAGCTTTCGCCATAAAGTAGGAAACCTTGAACTTCATTCATGTCATAGATTAATCAAATATCATTTAAAGAATCCAACACAAAATATTTCTCTCTAAATGTTGACACCTAAAATTTTGGTTAGTTAGGCTTTAATTTCTTTTAATCTTTGTTTTTCCTTTTTCGGATAATAAACAACAAAACAAAGAAAAAAACAAAAAATAAAACAGCAAGAAAAGCAGAAGCCAGCAGCCCATTTTTCTCCCTCTTTTCCCCCCTCCGCATGGGCCTCTACAGCCCACTTTCCTTCTCCTCCGGCCCAGCCCTTTTCGGTCTTCTTCCTCATTCGTCCGCTCTGCAACACACGCGCAGAGGGCGCGATGCCGGATGAGCGGACGGACGGACGGCGACGCGCGTGAGAAAGGGGGGGCAGCTGGAGGCCGGGCGTCGGATAAGAACGTGGGAGGGGCAGCTGGCATCGGATGGGACGCCGGTTCAGCCGGCGGAGGCCGCTCGGTGCACGGGGACCGGCGGTCGAAGTTCCGCCGACCGGCTGCCCCTCGCCTATAAATAGGCCCCCGTTTCCGACAGAGAAGAGCACGCCAAGAAGGATCGAAGGCCGTAGATCCTCGAAACCTCCCACTGAGAGACTTCAGAACGGGGGGCCGAGGACGAGCACGCCGAGATCCAAGGTCGGCCGGAGAGGGATCGAGGTCGCGACCCTTGGACACCCCACTGAGAGACTTCAGGGGGGCCGAGGGCTCGCGGCTTCGGATCTGGGCTTCGCCGGAGAGAGGAGAGAGATCGAAGCCGCGAGCATTCAAGCTTCCCCCGAGAGACTTCAGGGGAGGCTCGACGCTCGCGAGCCCAGATCAAAGGGAGGGAGCAGAGTTTGGGCACCCTCCGCCGTAGCCGCCGCCGTCGCCACCATTCGCCGTTCAAGCTGCCGTTCACGGACAGGTAAAGTACCGCCGCACCACGTCCTCCTGCCGCTGCCGCCCTCCGTTCGTGTCACTGCCGTCGCCGCCGCTGCCGCTGGGACGCCCCGTCCCCCTCCCTCGGCGCCGCGAATCGGGAACCCTAGGGTTCCCGATTTTCCGGGTCGTGGCGTCGGGTCATCGGATCGGACCCGGGCCACGAACCGGGTAGGGTTTCCGTGTTCTGAGGTCGGGCTGAAATCGGGTCAAAAGCCGGGTCGGACCCGGGTAGGGTTCCGCCAGGAGCCCGTGTCGTCGGGCCGGGCCGGGCGTCCCCGAACGCCCGGCCACGGCGTCGTTTTTGATTAAAAAAAAGAAAAAAAAAAAGAAAAGAAAAAGCCGAAAAATCCGAGTCGGGCCCGCAACGCGGGCCCGTCCGCGATTGGGTCGCCGGCCCGGGTCGGACCCAACCCGCGGATCCGACCCGGGTCGGTTTTATTTTATTATTTTAATATAAAATAATAAATATTTTATTTTCAAAAAAAAATCAAAAGTATTTTATTTTCAAAAAAAATATTAAAAAAATGTTTTAATTTCCAGAAAATCGAAAAAATATTTAAAAAATGTCGAAAAATGTTTTATTTTCTAAAAAATCGAGAAAAATCAAAAAAATAATTTATTTTCCAAAAATATTAAAAAATTATTTTATTTTCCGAAAAATCAAAAAAATCAAAAATATTTCATATTTTCCAAAAAATGCCAAAAATCCAAAAAAAGCCAAAAATTCATGAAAAAAGCCAAAAATTCAGAAAAAGCCAAAAAGACTTGTATTTTCCCAAAAATACCAAAAATACCAAAAAAAATCCCTTTTATTTCCAAAAAAAGAGAAAAATACTCAAAAATGTTTTTCCTCCCAAAAATGCATGGAAAATCCCTCGAACATCCAAAAAGCCTTAGGGTTTAAACAAGATTAGGTACCGAAAGGGCATTAGTGATTAACTAGTGTAATCAAGTCCCCGATCCTAATTTCTCTGGTTGCGCAGGAGCGAGTATTTCTCCCGATACTTCGCTTGGGTTTCTAATCGACCCACTCCAAATCGATTAGTGGCGACTCCATTTTAAAATTAATTTATAGGTTAAAAACTTAAACTATTAAAGTCGTGAATTGGTGGACTTGGGAGAGTCCGGGCTTAATAAATTCAGCCGAGCCATTAGCCTCCTTTAGGCGCTCGTACCCGATTGCGGGCGCCGAGAAAAAAAGAGGTCGCGGCAGCTTGGCGACTCCGCTGGGGACTGTGAGGACTTAGGCCATTTTATCCTTGTTTAAATGCTTTGCTGACTTGGTTTTTTTTTCTATGCAGGGTAATAGTTTAAAGTTTTTTTTTTATTCTGTGAAAATAAAATGTTTTGTGATGATAAACTGCTGTGCATCCTTAAATGTTTTAGCACTACACATGACACACACAACCCGGCCGCCGGACCTGGGCCGCCATAGGATTTCTAGGATGGTGTTAAGAAAGATACGACCTCGAACGCGAGACTGCGATGTAGAGGTTGCCTTTCTTTTCCCCGAATTTCTTAGCCAAGGTTAAGGGGGTATGCTGCTAATGCGAGACTGCGACGGGCGGATATCCTTCTAATCTCACCAAGCCTTCTGAGTTAGAAATCGAGCCGCACGTCCCACGCGCATGTCTTTGTGCTTGCCATTTTTCTTTAAAAAGCAAAAGTAATTTCTTTACTGTTACTCAGTCTTTTTATTTGGCCCATGGCAATTTAGGATAAGCTTTTCAAGTCCCAGTTTATATGCGATGGGGAAAGACGATATCCAGTTCATTCCTACTCCCAAGGCGGAGCTCTTCAGATGGTGGGGTCAGTTAGATCAGTTTGCCCAAGAGCGTGTGAAGGCCAAAGTCGGTCATCTCCTATCGTTGATCCAAATCACTGTTCGCCCTGAAGTCATACAAGCCATGGCACATTTCTGGTGCCCGAAGATGGTTACTTTTATATTCGGTAGGTTTGAGCTAACCCCAACCCTGGAAGAATACAGCATCATCACTGGAATGCCTCTTGAGAAAAAGCTCGTCAAACCATCGACAGGCGCCCTCCCGTGGCGCGGGTTGGCGCGACTTTTAGGAACTGAAATCCACGTCATGAGGCAAATTCTTGAAAACAACCATAATACCTGCCCACTGGAATTTATGAATGCATGTTTCCAAAATCAGCCTATGACCCAGAAAAGTGAGATTTTCCTCCTAGCTTTTTTCGGGCTCATCATCTTCCCCCATCAAAGAAATGCCATAACTCCCAAGATGGCATGGATAGTTGATCAGATCTTAAGAGGGGGGAATTATGTCAACATGATTTTAACTGAAACATTCTTGTCATTTAATCGTTTTAAAGACAACTCGGAGAAAATCATGCGAGCCTCTCCTGAAATTTTACAAGTCTGGTTCTTTTCTCACCTAAGCGTATTTCGAGACTTCATGCGATCGTCTGAAACAAATGCTTTCGAAAATCCGTTACAAAAATTTATGGTTCTAGGACCGTATATTCCCAATCAAAGCTGTTTAAATTGGGTAAACTTCCTAAGAGACCCAGCTCCTGAGGCATTCCAATGGTGTGCTGGTTGGTTCCATGAAAAGAGGGCCCGCTTTGCTTACATACGCACCCGCCTAATTCCATTGCTCGGCCTCACCGGCGCCATTCCCTATTACCCGTATCGGGTAGCACGACAATATGGAGCCCTTCAGGAGATTCCACCGCCTTTCAAGAGGATGATCCCTCCAGTTCTTTTCAATACAAGCCGTGACTATGCATTCGAAATTTCTATCGCTGAGGAAACCTGGAACAGCTGCCATCGCAAAAGGATTGTGGTACCTGAAGGGCTTGAGGGAGAAGAAAAAGCCCACCACGCCTCCATGTCCTACATCCATAACCATCGCATCCCGAAAAGATGGAAGCCATTAGTCCCTCACTCGATCAGCGAGAGTAGCCAACACGAGCAAGCAGAGCTCATGGAGAGGGATTTGGGAATGGACTGGATGCACACCTCAGAGCCAGCCCAAGGAAGTAGGCGTCCTCACAAGAACAAGGCTCCCCGTCGCATATAAATTAGCAATCATGTGCCCCTTAGTATTAATATTGTGAAGGTTTTGTCCCATTGTTTAGGGACTTTTGTTTAATGTCTAATATTTCATTCCGTCTTTTCAATTGCAAGTCCTAAATGTCAGAAGTCTGCGGTCTATAAAATCCTCTTTTGATAAATAAGAAAGCAGTTAGACCATTGCCATGGGTCAATCTTTGTTTACTGTTGTGCTCATTCATTGTTTTCAACACGAGCAGGTAATTATGAATCACCGACCACCAATTGCCCGTGAATGGCCTCATGCAATACGGCCCGATCAAAATGATGTACAAAATCGTCTTATTAACATTGAAGACGGCGTAGGACAGATGTCCATTGTCTTTCAACAACTCTCAAGACAAATGAAATCCACTCAAGCTGAGCCCAACTCTATAGTTGCCTCAAACACCGTCATGACACCTGCAAATTTGCCAGAAAATAGCCAGTACCATAGACAGTTTGAAAAGATCATGAAAAAGTTAAGCCAGCTGCAGGAGCAGAATCCCATGGACCTGTCCAATTACGCCGGCATTGAGATTCCTGAAGAGCTCAAAGCACCTGAATGCGAAAGGTATGCTGATACCCCCCGTCCAGAGACTTACTTACAGGCCTACCTGGTTCGAAGGATGATTCAATCGTACCAATCGAGCTTGACCGGCCCTGCCTTGCGATGGTACATTGTCAGGAAAATTAGTCCCCTTAAAACCTGGAGGGAACTCATTTATGTTTTTCACCAAGAGTACAATCTTGACATCACCCTGCCCTACGAAGAGCCGATGATCGCGGAGCACGAGGAACCGTTAGTCGCTGAGATAGGAGAAGAGCATGTTAATGAAACCTTGCATGATAAATGGGCAGCTGAACAACACCCTGTTATTGGAAAATTTCCCACTAGGAAAGGCAAGGAGCCTTTGTACGAGATCAAAGACAAAGAGCCTGTTCAAGACTGGGGCACGACTGGACGACTCCCCAAGCTTACTCCAAGAGCTAGGGTCCAAAGAATACCAACCCCTATCAACTTGGGAAGTGAATCAGATAGTGAAACTCCAATGTCTCTCACTTCCTTTGACAGAATCGAGCTGGCAAAACGAAGGGCCTTACTCAAAAGGTCTGGACCAGAAGCCAAGAAAAGAAAGCCTAAGCAAATCAATGCAGCGTCTGTCGACGAGCCACCACACCCAAGCTTCGAGCATTCCCAAGAATACAGCTTTGAAGGCTACCATCCCCAAGAATACAACCCCAAGGACTTCCAGCGTTATTTCGACAATGAAACTGACGATTCATCGTATAACTGTTTCCTAGTCTCATCCGGGGATGAAGGCCCGTCAGAAGAGGAAGCATACGTCTTTATCCGCCACGATCCTAATGAAGTACTAAGCTTGTCCTTTGATCATGAGGATAGCTTCAATACTTTATCCTCATTCGGAAATTTTGACCAAGAAGAAAGCAATGGGATAATCTCGGTAGAATCCAACTTCCCTGAAACAGAAAAATTCACCACTACAACAGATATGCAGTGGGAAAACCAGTGGCCTAACCAAGATATATCAAGTCCGTCTTGCGCTCATAGGATCATGACCCCTGGAGAGATGTGGATACCTAATCTCCGCAAGTATAATGGCACGACTTGCCCCGTGGCCCACTTGCAGTACTTCCATGCTGAAATGAGTCGATACTATGGCCTGATGTCATTCACAACTCAGGCCTTCCAAGAGAGCCTTACAGGGTCTGCATTACAATGGTTCATCACAGCAGATATCTACCTCATGAGAGATTGGAATGAGCTGTCTTCTGCATTCCTGCTTCAGTATCAAAGCCAGATTGGGAATGAAGTGCCTTGTCAGAGCTTGGTTCACTTCAAAAGAAGACCAATGGAGGATTTCCGAGCGTATGCAAGGAGGTGGGAGGCTTTTATGATGCAAACTTACCCTCAACTGGTCGAAGAAGAAATGATAAAACTGTTCATAGGGGCTTTACCTCGCAAACATCGTTGTTGGTTGCATGGGTTGCATCTCCATAGCCTCAATGAAGTGGTCCTTTCATGTGAATATTTCGAGTCTACTGGAGGCGAAGAATTCAAAGACGCTTAGCTTCAAGACCAGCACTATCAAAGCGCTCCTTTACACAGGGGTTTTCATGGGTTTTACTTGTTTTTGTAATTATATGTTTCTTATCTTATCTAGTGTGCTATGGTTGTATTTTCCATTCCAAGTACTCTATTGTACAGTTATAATATTTTGTTTTAAAGAGCATGAGGCGGTACTCCAAACCAGCCCGGTGATGCTATCCAACCATGAAAAAATATATCATCCAAGGAGAATACTGAGGGCTGGGCTTCCTCATGCTTTTTCCCCCCCTGAATACATATTTTGAAAACAAAAAACACTTCATCACCAAAATCTTTCAAAAAAAGATGATAAATTTAATCATGTTTGTCTTTCTGACTCACTCACTTCATGTCTCAGAAGATCATTCCCGTTCCCTTTGACTTAGTGCGACAGGGGGCATTTGAAGCAAGCACATTATGTGAACTCACCGAATTCAATGACACCCTCCCAAGAAAGCAGGGGCAAACAGAAAGGGTCATCGCGTTTCAAAATGGTAAGTCCTATTCCCTGAACATAATGTCGAAAAATGTCATCCTCTCTCTTCCATCTACAGGAGACAAAGGATGGGATGTAATAGGCACACGCATATTATCAAACTTGAAGCATGCATAGCATGATAACTCGAGGCAGGATGTCGTGAGTCCATCAACAGGACTTTTAGCTTCAACAAGCCCAGAAGCACAAGGAGGGGATCTTTTCTCTCTCTTTGAATTGGCTACTGTCAACAGGGAAGAATTCCAGACAGTTGAAGCAGCCTCTAGCCTGTATTCAAAATGAGGACCTAGAAACCTGACTTCCTATTCAGACGCATGCTCTCGCAAGAAGTAATTGCCATAAGAGAATTAGAGGTTTTGATTGTCCATCTCAGATTCCATAGAAGCTTGAGGTACATGACCTTTGCCCAATGATGCTATAGTTAAAGACAGAAGGAGAAATTCCACAGAAGGAAGGCGTTGAAGATGAATCAACGACCAGCAATCATGCATACATGGTCACAAGTGAGGAAGGCCAATCGAAAGAAATGTCAAACTATGCCAAGACAAAAAGGCTGTCATCGACATTCAAACATCATCAGGAGTCAGCAAATGCAAACTTTGAGGAAGAGTAATTTGGTATCGTTTCCAATACTCCCCCCCTCTTTGAATTCACTTTTGACATATTCCCCTACTGGCAGGGAGCACTAGGATTCAAGAGCCAAATTTGATGGTTAGGCAAAACAATATTGGCCAAGCTAGTACGTGGAAATGACCCACATCAAATTCACCTGGCTTCGTGTAAAAAGACATGTCATCCAGGAGCAAATTCAGAGAATAATTGACCTAACGAAGCAAGGGACATAGGACTTTGTGTCCCCCTCTCACTTCAGGATCACCTGACTGTCAGGAGTAAAGATAACGAATCAATGTGAAGCATGTCTTGTTTGTTGCAGGATTACCTGACTGTCAAAAACAAAAATCACAAATTAATGAGAGACATGACAAACTCTCCTAAACGAAATTGCGTCCTGAGTAATCGCCAAAGCAAATGACAGAAAATCTTCAGGCCTCAACTCACATTTGATTTTGGCCAGACTAATTGATCTACTTGTACATCTTCTCTTCTGCAGGGGCAAAAGCAGAGATGCCCGATCAGATTCCCAACCCCGACCGATCATTCATGTGTCATATTCCTAATCAATAGGGACAACCATCGACGTCCATTTGCGAATAAACCCTTTTGATGTTCAAAATCTAACATATTTGGAAACACCATTATGTTAGCCCCTAAAGTTGTCAATAGGGTCTTTTGCGAGTCAAAACTATTCACTTGTTTTGAAGAGTTCAAACTCCATCATATTCAAAATGTTGCATGTCATTTCCAGATGAATTCTGCATGATGATTCCGTCTGTCTAAATCACTGATTCCACTGAGGATTATCAGAATAGACAGCTAAGTGAAGAATACAAGATTAATTAAGCATGCTGGATGAGGCGCGTCAGAATGATGGAAGGCAAGCCATATCCTACACACAGTCCCCCATCTATACACTTGTGAGATGAGTACAGAAGATTCCATGGCTGCAGGGTAAAGAGTTCTCTCACGAATGGTACGATAACCAAAACAGTGAGAGGCATTTCATTGCTCACCCCATTAAGCCTCATACACTGGTGGAGCTTGTCTCATATCCCCGTCAAAGAACCACCCCACACTGGGGCAAGTCGAAAGCAAGTCAGCATCACAAGGTGAGAAAGGGGATAGAAATTTTCTTGCTTGCACTTGCATCAATCTTCGAGTGTCTTTATTGCATATGAACACTCACATTAATTTAAGTGCCCTAGAGTCATGAAGAGCAATTCTTTCTTTACGCACTTATATTCATTGCACAACCCAATTGAGTATGTAATTTCACCCTCACATGGAGGCAAAGCAAAAGCTACTGCCGTTTGAGCGGCATAATCAAAAGCGCCAACAAAAGATGAAGACTCAATAGTCTAACAAAGGCGTTTGCTTGAACTTGTCAAGATCAGCTCTCAGGCAACAAGAATGAAAAAACATGGGCATAAAAAAGCAGTGTACCTGGTAAAAGCAAGGTCAATGCCCATAAAAGAAAAACTGGAATAAAAATAGGAGCATGAAAAAAGCAGTGTGCCTGGTAAAAGCAAGGCCAATGCCCCCCAGTCAAAAATACAGCCAGGAAGAAGTTGCTGTTGTGGTCCATAGAACCTCCATCTGACAAGGAAGACTGGTGACAAATGCCAAGGCGATCACTAGCTCTTACCTTTTTACACATGAGTCAAGCCTACATCGCATCCCATTGTAAAAAGTCTCTTCAGACTAGGGACACTTCAATTAACGTAGGATTTCATATGTGCATAAGCATCGGTCGAAGAAGTACAAGCAAGATTACTCTATCTCTGTTCGCAGGGTTCTTGACTTGTAAACCCGGAGATGATCGTGCAACATTTTCGTCCATCGGCTTCGACCTTGATGGTCCCCTCTGATGAGCCGTTGACCAAGACTTCATCACAGTTTCAACAAAGACCTCTCACATTGGTAAAGTCGTACTGTTTGCAAGAATACTCGGACCCCTGCTGACATGATAACAGTGAGATAGTGTGGTCCTTATGAATCCTGCATCAATGGTCAGGATAGCCTTTTCCATGAGAGTGAGTGAAAAGTCCTTTCAGACTGAAAGTCCCTCATCTGGCATGCTCGAGACATCTACATTCTAAATGAAGGTTGTCTTTCAAAATCTTCCCCAGTGAAAATCAAAAGATGCAGAACTGACAAAATTATCATGCATGAATCTCATTTGAACTCATGAATTTACAGCATATACAATCATGTGTGCATATTGTGCAAATAGTAGACATACTCTCAGAAATCAGAGATATTGCCAGGTAAACATATCCCTGTCCCCACTTGTCTTAAAGTACCTACCACTGTCCAGGTACTCTCTTATTGACACTCAACCTATTTGAGTCGTCCCTTGAGTTTGGGTGCCTACTGCTGTTTGGGTATCCCCATTGTCTTAGAGTACCGGCCATCGTTCGGATACTCCATTTTCCTGACACTCGACCTATTCGAGTTGTCCCAAGAGTATTGATACTTGTGACTGACCAAGTATCCCTTTATCGTTGAATACCTACTGCTGTCTAGGTATCCCTATTGTCTTTGAGTACCGGCCACAGTTCGGATACTCCCTTTTCCCGACACTCGACTTGTCCGAGTTGTCCTCAGAGTATTGATACTTGCGACTGTCCAGGTATCCCTTAATTTTTAGGTACCTCCCACTGTCCAGGTACTCTCTTCTTGAAACTCGACCTATTCGAGTCATCCCTTGAGTTTGGGTGCTTGCAATTGTCTCAGTATCCTATTGTCTTTGAGTACTCACCACTTGCCGGGTACTCCCTCTTCCTGACACTCGACCTATTCGAGTTGTCCTTAGAGTATTGATACTTGTGACTGACCAAGTATCCATTTATCGTCGAATACCTACTGCTGTCTAGGTATCCCCATATCGTCAAGTACCCACCGTTGTCCAGGTACATCCTTTTCATGACACTCAACTTGCCCAAGTTGTCCCCAAATAATAGCAGTTGTTCAAGCATTCCGCTGCTTTGTGTGCCTGTGCCTACCCAGGTATGCTTTCTTACACTTGGACCAACTAAGTGGTCCCATGTTGTATCATTAAATACTTGTGTTCATCCAAGTATTCCAGTACTTTGTACACCTGTAGCTATCCAGGTGTTCCACCCCTTTTAAGTGCCTGCGGCCATCTAGGTAAGCCTCATGCTACATTCAAGTTTATGTTACCAGGAGGTGAGAGACCTTCATGAATATGCCAGGTACGCCCTCGATATTCCCCTCTACCAGGAGGTGAGAGACCTTCATGAATATGCGAGGCACGTCATCGATATTCCCAATTACCAGGACGTGAGAGACCTTCACGAATATGCGGGGCATGCCCTCGATGTTCTCATTACCAGGAGGTGAGAGACCTTCACGAATATGCGGGGCATGCCCTCGATGTTCTCATTACCAGGAGGTGAGAGACCTTCACGAATATCCAAGGTACGCCCTCGATATTCCCCATTACCAGGAGGTGAGAGACCTTCATGAATATCCAAGGTACGCCCTCGATATTCCCCAGGAGGAGAGAGACCTTCATGAATATGCGAGGCACGTCCTCAATATTCTCAATTACCAGGAGGTGAGAGACCTTCACGTATATGCAAGACCCATCCTCGATATTTCCAACACGAATATCTCAGGTATGCCTTGATTCTCCCGTTAGAGTTTGTACCTGTGATCGTCCAGGTACCCCTTCGATACTTGTGATCATCCAGGTATCCCCAAATAGTTTGTACCTGTGATCGTCCAGGTACCCCTTCGATACTTGTGATCATCCAGGTATCCCCAAATAGTTTGTACCTGTGATCGTCCAGGTACCCCTTCGATACTTGTGATCATCCAGGTATCCCCAAATAGTTTGTACCTGTGATCGTCCAGGTACCCCTTCGATACTTGTGATCATCCAGGTATCCCCAAGTAGTTTGTACCTGTGATCATCCAGGTACCCCTTCGATACTTGTGATCATCCAGGTATCCCTAAATAGTTTGTACCTGTGATCGTCCAGGTACCCCTTCGATACTTGTGATCATCCAGGTATCCCCAAATAGTTTGTACCTGTGATCGTCCAGGTACCCCTTCGATACTTGTGATCATCCAGGTATCCCCAAATAGTTTGTACCTGTGATCGTCCAGGTACCCCTTCGATACTTGTGATCATCCAGGTATCCCCAAATAGTTTATACCTGTGATCGTCTAGGTACCCCTTCGATACTTGCAAACGTCCAGGTATCCTCCAAGAGTTCGCACTTGTGACCATCCAAGTACCCGTCCATTGCCTATGATCAGCCAAATACCCATTTCGACGCTTGCAAAGGCCCAAATATCCTTCATGTATCTCCCAAATAGATGCTCTGAGAAAGGTCGGCGCATCTCCCGAGAAAGGTCGGGTACCAACCGGTGTCTTCGACAGAAGTCAGACGCCCCACAAATCGATGCCCTGAGAAAGGTCGGCGCATCTCCCGAGAAAGGTCGGGTACCAACTGGTGTCTTCGACAGAAGTCAGACACCCCCAACAAATAGATGCTCTGAGAAAGGTCGGCGCATCTCCCGAGAAAGGTCGGGTACCAACTGATGTCTTCGACAGAAGTCAGACGCCCCATAAATAGATGCCCTGAGAAAGGTCGGCGCATCTCCCGAGAAAGGTCGGGTACCAACTGGTGTCTTCGACGGAAGTCAGACACCCCCAACAAATATGATGCCCTGAGAAAGGTCGGCGCATCTCCCGAGAAAGGTCGGGTACCAACTGGTGTCCTCGATTCAAATCAGGCACCCACAAATGAGATGCCCTGAGAAAGGTCGGTGCATCTCCCGTCATGGCGACCGAAGAAAGGTTCGGGTCCTAGACAAATCATGGATTGTTTTAACAGGCGATCGAAGAATGGTTCGGGTCCTGGAGAAGCAACTTCCCGTCACGGCGACCGAAGAATGGTTCGGGTCCGAGACAAACCACTGATTACTCCAACAGGCGACTGAAGAATGGTTCGGGTCCTGAAGGAGCAATCTCCCGTCAAGGCGACCGAAGAAAGGTTCGGGTCCTAGACAAATCATTGATTGTTTTAATAGGTGACCGAAGAATGGTTCGAACCCTGGAAAAGCAACCTCTTCATATCACCAGGTAAGATGACGCCTTGATACTTGCCAAAACTCGGGGTTCACACCCTATCTCACTCACTCCCGGTAAGTAACTACAGGTATCTTCTCATCTGTCTTAGTATATGCAATGTTATATTGCTCATTTTCTGCATAGGACACTAGGTCCTAAATATCATATAATCTATTGCATATATATAGACAAAATTTAGGTATCCGGTTTATCTTTGAATGCAACCTCTGCGAACTCACTTTCAAAGAGGGGCAGCTGTTAACACCTAAAATTTTGGTTAGTTAGGCTTTAATTTCTTTTAATCTTTGTTTTTCCTTTTTCGGATAATAAACAACAAAACAAAGAAAAAAACAAAAAATAAAACAGCAAGAAAAGCAGAAGCCAGCAGCCCATTTTTCTCCCTCTTTTCCCCCCTCTGCATGGGCCTCTACGGCCCACTTTCCTTCTCCTCCGGCCCAGCCCTTTTCGGTCTTCTTCCTCATTCGTCCGCTCTGCAACACACGCGCAGAGGGCGCGATGCCGGATGAGCGGACGGACGGACGGCGACGCGCGTGAGAAAGGGGGGGCAGCTGGATGCCGGGCGTCGGATAAGAACGTGGGAGGGGCAGCTGGCATCGGATGGGACGCCGGTTCAGCCGGCGGAGGCCGCTCGGTGCACGGGGACCGGCGGTCGAAGTTCCGCCGACCGGCTGCCCCTCGCCTATAAATAGGCCCCCGTTTCCGACAGAGAAGAGCACGCCAAGAAGGATCGAAGGCCGCAGATCCTCGAAACCTCCCACTGAGAGACTTCAGAACGGGGGGCCGAGGACGAGCACGCCGAGATCCAAGGTCGGCCGGAGAGGGATCGAGGTCGCGACCCTTGGACACCCCACTGAGAGACTTCAGGGGGGCCGAGGGCTCGCGGCTTCGGATCTGGGCTTCGCCGGAGAGAGGAGAGAGATCGAAGCCGCGAGCATTCAAGCTTCCCCCGAGAGACTTCAGGGGAGGCTCGACGCTCGCGAGCCCAGATCAAAGGGAGGGAGCAGAGTTTGGGCACCCTCCGCCGTAGCCGCCGCCGTCGCCACCATTCGCCGTTCAAGCTGCCGTTCACGGACAGGTAAAGTACCGCCGCACCACGTCCTCCTGCCGCTGCCGCCCTCCGTTCGTGTCACTGCCGTCGCCGCCGCTGCCGCTGGGACGCCCCGTCCCCCTCCCTCGGCGCCGCGAATCGGGAACCCTAGGGTTCCCGATTTTCCGGGTCGTGGCGTCGGGTCATCGGATCGGACCCGGGCCACGAACCGGGTAGGGTTTCCGTGTTCTGAGGTCGGGCTGAAATCGGGTCAAAAGCCGGGTCGGACCCGGGTAGGGTTCCGCCAGGAGCCCGTGTCGTCGGGCCGGGCCGGGCGTCCCCGAACGCCCGGCCACGGCGTCGTTTTTGATTAAAAAAAAGAAAAAAAAAAAGAAAAGAAAAAGCCGAAAAATCCGAGTCGGGCCCGCAACGCGGGCCCGTCCGCGATTGGGTCGCCGGCCCGGGTCGGACCCAACCCGCGGATCCGACCCGGGTCGGTTTTATTTTATTATTTTAATATAAAATAATAAATATTTTATTTTCAAAAAAAAATCAAAAGTATTTTATTTTCAAAAAAAATATTAAAAAAATGTTTTAATTTCCAGAAAATCGAAAAAATATTTAAAAAATGTCGAAAATTTTCTAAAAAATCGAGAAAAATCAAAAAAATAATTTATTTTCCAAAAATATTAAAAAAATTATTTTATTTTCCGAAAAATCAAAAAAATCAAAAATATTTCATATTTTCCAAAAAATGCCAAAAATCCAAAAAAAGCCAAAAATTCATGAAAAAAGCCAAAAATTCAGAAAAAGCCAAAAAGACTTGTATTTTCCCAAAAATACCAAAAATACCAAAAAAAAATCCCTTTTATGTCCAAAAAATGAGAAAAATACTCAAAAATGTTTTTCCTCCCAAAAATGCATGGAAAATCCCTCGAACATCCAAAAAGCCTTAGGGTTTAAACAAGATTAGGTACCGAAAGGGCATTAGTGATTAACTAGTGTAATCAAGTCCCCGATCCTAATTTCTCTGGTTGCGCAGGAGCGAGTATTTCTCCCGATACTTCGCTTGGGTTTCTAATCGACCCACTCTAAATCGATTAGTGGCGACTCCATTTTAAAATTAATTTATAGGTTAAAAACTTAAACTATTAAAGTCGTGAATTGGTGGACTTGGGAGAGTCCGGGCTTAATAAATTCAGCCGAGCCATTAGCCTCCTTTAGGCGCTCGTACCCGATTGCGGGCGCCGAGAAAAAAAGAGGTCGCGACACTAAAGCATACCTTAATGCGTGTATATAATATATAAGAATGGAATGGAAAATTTTGTATATTACTATAATAGAGAAGAAACGACTCTAGAATATTGACAACATTGGAATCGGGCTTTAAAGAACAAGAATTGAATAGTAGCAAGATTCCATCACTATTGTTCTAGCTCTAAGGGTCCATTTGTTTCGCGGAAAATATCATGTTTCCGGAAAATATTTTCTAAGAAGTCATTTTCTTGAAAAATGACTATATTTTCTAATATTCACCTGAAATCTGAACTTTGAGTGGAAAATATTTTCCACCGTTCGTTAGCTAATTTAATTATTTGGGAAAAATGATCAAAAATTGAATTTTAATATTTTTTATTGACTAGAAAATTATTTTTATTTTTTTTATATTTTTTAAATGATTTTTTAATTATTTTTATGTTTTAAAAATTGATTTTTTAATTTTAAATTTTAAATTTATTTTCTTTTTCTTTTTTCCTTCATCCTCCTTCTTCCTCCTCCTTCCTCCGCTGCTGCATGCCTGACGATAATCAGTAGTTTATTAACTTATGTGGTATAGATAGGCCAGTAGTTTACTTGCTAAGCTTTGTGCTCACTTGTGGTAGATCATTATTTTTCATATTAGTAGCATTTTGGGAAGACAAGCCAAGATATTGGACATATAGATGACATAGTACATACGTAGTATCCAGATTGGGATTATACAGACTTGAGTTTTTGGGTATAGTACGGAGTAAAGTACCTTTTGCTTGTCCCCTAGTGCACCTTGACCTTGTACCTAAAACATATATAAATAAGAAATGAAAGTGTTTGGTTTTTATTTCTGCATGTGTTGCTTGAAATTTGTGTGTATTGAGTTGTTGTTACACGTTTTCGCATGCCTAAAAATGGAAAGAATTGGTTAGTCATGTTAACTGTGAATCACAGTGACGCCAATCATTAATTAAGGGTGCGTTGTGTTTAGTATTTTGAAAGCTCATTAGAAAAATGCAATTTAGTTTAGCCTAAAGGACTTTAGGCAAATGCAAAAGCCGTTTGGTAAACTATGTTTTGAGAAACAACTTTGAGAGAAATGCCTTTTAGTAGAAAACATATATGAAAAGCCCTTTATGTGATTAATATTCTTTTTTTAATTTCATTTGTTTAAAATTGAAAAAAAAATGTATGCAACTTTTAAATATAAATTTTGACAATAATACTAAAAAAAAATTAAATACATATATATATTTTTTTAAAGGCTAAACCGTTCATCAGAATTTTTTAATTTTTATTTGCTTAAAGTTGAAAAAAAAAAATAATGTATGTAACTTTTTAAATATAAATTTTTGACAATAATGCAAAAAAAAAAAAATCAAATACATACACACACACACACACACACACACACACATATATATATATAATTTTTTTTTAAAAGACCAAATCCTTCATTGAAAATTTTCAATTTTTATTTGCTTAAAATTGAAAAAAAAATTAATGTATGCAACTTTTAAATATAAAATTTGACAATAATACTAAAAAAATCAAATACATATATATATATATATATAATTTTTTTAAAAAAGACCAAATCATTCATCGAAATTTTTTTAATTTTTATTTGTTTAAAATTGAAAAAAAATAATGTATGTAACTTTTTAAATATAAATTTGAAAATAGTGCTAAAAAAATAAAATACATATATATTTTTTAGAAAGACCAAACCCTTCGTCAGAATTTTTTTTATTTGTTTAAAATTAAAAATAATAATGTATGCAACTTTCTAAATATAAATTTTGACAATAATGCTAAAAAAAGTCAAATATATAAATAATTTATCTTTAAAAAGACCAAAATATATTAATTTTTTTTAGCAATTATGTAAATTTTATTTTTTAGCATTATTTTAGCATTTTAAAAATAATAATAATGGAAAAATAAGAAATTTGAAGATTAAGTAATGATAGTTTTGGAAAAAAAAAATTCAGCATTTGGATAAATGCTTAAAGGTCAAAGCTAGCATTAGGCTTTCAGCATTCTCAAAACTAATTTTTTTTTAAAAGCTACTTCAAAATTATTGCCAAACGGTCCAACATTTTTCTCTAAGGGGTTTTGGAGGTTGAAAGTCCATTGGAAATGCTGAACTAAACGTATCTTAAATACTGACTCAGTTTGGAATTTTAAATGTTGTTTGAACGGAAGAAAAAATGTCCTGTGTCCGGAGTTAATATAGAAATTTGGTTTCCCTAAATACAAGTTCGATGAGAACGGTTTCGACGAAACCCTACAAATTATTTCATCATTAAATGGTCGATATTTTCACGTTCTAATTTGCCGCACTGATAGATTCTTGGACGCCAACGGAACCTTTTCCCCGCTTAAAGCAGCATAATCGACAAAAGCGATGGCGTAAGCCCCCGTGTCGCTAAATCGTACGGACAGAAGGTCATGGCGGGCCCCGACCCGTTCCACTTTTGGCATATTCCACTAGATGTCGACTGTTGACGTGGTGCACAACGAGGCGATGGTCCTGCCAATAGGCTTGTTTAATGCTTTGACTTTTGAGAGAGAAGAAGAAGAGGAAGTTAGAGGACGCTAGGACCCACGTAAACGGCTCAATTTGGGAAAGACTAATATATTCAATTAATTCCTAATTGAATATGTTTTCTTAAGAGATACAGAAGAATCACACGTGGATTAATAACTTCTGTACTTCATCATATTAAATTATCATGTTTTAGGAAACATATAGTCTTATGTCCCTCCCCCCAACAAAAAAACACACACACAAATAGACAATCATTGCACTATCTTTGATCCTTTTTCCCTGATCCAACTCGAATTAATAATTACTTTGTATTAAAGTAACACGCACTTCACAGCTTGATTTTGCACAACTATAGCTCAATCAATCTGACGATCTAAGGTGCAAAATCCATGGGATTTTCACACTTCTAATTTTGTGTTGTCTCTTCAGAAAAAGAAATAACATGGATGATGCTGTGAAAAGCAAGCGATTGATTAATAAAATAGATAGAATAAAGAAAAGGGAAAAAGCCACGAAAAATCCTGTACTTTGCTTAAACTGACACATTTACCCCAAACTTTTTTTTGTGACGTGAAAAACCCCAAACTTTTCAAACCGTGACACATTTACCCCATCAAGAGCATTTTTTTCTTTTTATTTTATTTTTTCCTTTTTCTTTTTTTTTTCTTTTTTTCTTCTTCTTCCCTCCGCCGGCCATGGCGGAGGGAAGCCGGCGTCCGGCGAGGGTTGCCCTCGCTCGACCTCGCCGGCGTCGGGCGAGGACGGCCCTCGCCAGACGCAGGCGAGGGCCGCTCGACGCCGGTGAGGGCAGGGACACCCTCACCCGACCTCGCCGGCGTCGGGCGAGGACGGCCCTCGCCAGATCTGGCAAGGGCACCCCTCGCCAGATCTGGCAAGGGCACCCCTCGCCGGCGTCGGGCGAGGGCACCCCTCGCCAAACGCAAGCGAGGGCCGCTCGACGCTGGCGAGGGCAGGGACACCCTCGCCCGACCTCGCCGGCATCGAGCGAGGGCACCCCTCGCCAGCGTCGGGCGAGGGCACCCCTCACCAGGCGCAGGCGAGGGCCGCCCGACGCCGGTGAGGGTGACCCTCGCCCGACGCCGGCGAGGGCAACTCTCGCCTGACGCAAGCTTCCCTCCGCCGGCCAGCCGGCGGAGGGAAGAGAGAAGGAAAAAAAATGAAAAAAAAATGAAAAGACCAAAATGCCCTATAATTTTGGGGTAAATGTGTCACATAACAAAATTTCATGGTTTTTGGTGTCACAAAAAAAAGTTTGGGGTAAATGTGTCACTTTGGGCAAAGTTCGTGGTTTTTCGTGGCTTTTTCCCTAAAGAAAATAAATCGAACATCAGAATTACGTGGTTCAGACATAGTGAATTATATTCATGGGGAGAGCAGCAATGAATTTTATTATAAATTAAGTGATACAACGAAGATTCTACACTTGAATCACTCAAATACTCTTAAACCCCAATTACACCTAATAACCCACTCAATGTTTAGCCCTTAAATTCCTTGCAAAATAATCTCCCAATCTCACAAAGAAATTCACAAATCTTAACGCAAGATTTTATGGCTCGAACATTGACATAATTTACGATTCCTCTACATGTCTTTGCCCAGTAAGCATTCACACACACGACGCTTCAATTTTGTGAGGAAAAAATTGGTTCAACGATTTTGTTAGATCTCACGAAACTCTTGTCCCAAAAGTTACAGAATCTAATGCAACACGTAAATATGTCTAAAAAATTTCGGTAAATCTTGAGGCCCCAGTAGGAATCGAGGAAATCAATTATTACTCTAATTGGCCAATGAAAATGTGGCCTTTTGGCCAAGCACAGTGCACTTTAGTAATCTTGTTGTTTCTTGTTGTATTAATCTAATTTAAAGGAAATTAAAGAAATTTATAGCGAATGTACCGATTAGAGATTTTTGAAGGTCAAAAAAATTAGTTTTAGAAATATTTTTCACAAGTGCAACAATTTAGAATTTTTTGTAGTATTAATCTAAAAAGTAATGAGAAATCTTATTATTTTTTATTAGCAAAATTCTTAGTTGAACTCAGGTACTAATCCTGGTGCAATGAATAGAATCAATTGCACTGTACCCAAGAACTAGCGGGTGAAGTTCGTGTTATCCTATCATATTTGGTCCACCCAATCCATAAATCAGCTTTCGCTCTTTGCGAATGGCAATCGGTTTAGTGCACCTTTTTTCCTCCCCAAAAAACTGGGGGTGAATCTAGCAAGTACTCTCTCTAGAGAGTGGCAAAGTGAGGTGGTAGAAGGAATGGTTTAGTTATTGAATTCAATGGTCAGAGACGCTTTCGTTTCGTGCATGGACAATGGCAATTAAGTGTCAAGAAGCTTTTCTCAATAAACTTCTCCTTTGGACTTGGAATTCAGCCGCTCTCTGTTTTCTTCTTTGTCCATCCTCTTCGTCACTCCCGAATATGTCTTGATCCGTCTTTGGCTTTCGGTACTTTCTAAGATCCTATGCTAGCACCGCATGCACAATATTTTCTTGGGCAATTGGATATCGACAGTAGGTTTCCTATTTGGAAAGCTGATAACAGGCATGTGATGAGGCACAGAAGCCGACTAAGACGGACCAAATTTGGTCCGACTAGGATACGATGTGACATAAATCCATCATCTAGTTTCATGATCACAATCTCCTCGACGCTGTAGGGTGCAGTCGAAATGGACATCCGGGTCATGCATCATCACTCTTTAAGATCAGGTGATCCATGAATTGCTCAACTCTTAGCAATCCATTAATGCCGAATGTTCCCTTCATTGTTCGTCACTTGCTTCTCCGAAGCGGGCCAAGATCAATATCTCAACGCAGGCCACCGCTGCTGTTGTTCACGACTGAGAAAGAGAAGCTTTCTTGAATGTAATTGCAGGTTTGAGTAGGGAACGAGTTGAAGGATAGCCAGGAACGTGGAGATGAAACTTCTTCCCTGCTCCAATTCTCCTTCTTCTCGCCATTATCAGCGGGAGTAACATGGAAAATGCAGGATGAAGAGAACACTGATGGTGCCGGCGGCGAGTCACCGATGGCGATTGGAGGAGATTTGCAGTTGAAGAAATCGAACATCTCCATGGGTTTTTTTTGCTTTCTTGTGATCCATGTTATTTCTTTTCTCTGGAGAGACAATGAGAAAGTAGAAGTGTGAAGACCGAGAGATTTGTTTTAATTGTGAAGTAGGCGCTTGAACTTCAAAGTGTTTCCTAATTATGGTTGGATTAAGAGAAACATTTTGGGTTGGGATGCTTGGTGGTTAGTCTTTGATTAATCTCAGAGATGGAGTTCAAGGTTTTCCTCATTTATGGTGAATCCATATGCAAAAAGGAATAGGAAAGTGAATTGTACGTGTGCATGTGTTGAGCGATAACACAACATATTTATTACAAAATAAAAAAAGAGAGACAATCCCATTCTTCGCTTGTTTCACGGAAAACAAATGATATGAAAAATATTTTATTAAAAATAATCACTTGTATCACTCTCAAAAGTAAATGAATAGAAGATATTTTTATCGTCTACAAAATTGTTTAGACATCAATTATTATCGGTAGCAAAAACATTCTCGAACAAATTGGCCGCAAGATCATCAGTTCTTGATTTCCCCTTAAACTCCAAAACCCACGGATTGGGGTCTCTGTCCACATGAAGATCGATCCAAGAACAAGTCACGTGATGCAAGATCCTCCGTCGACGCTGTCTCGTCATCAACAGGAAAAGAACGTCAAAGAATCCAGCATTGCACCGAATTAGAAGTGCACCGGTAGTTCACGCATCGCTTTCTTCTGATCCATGTTATTATTTTTTTTTTTTTTAAAGAGATGACATTAAATTAGAAGTGTAGAAAACATATTCAATTAGGAATTAATTGAATATATTAGTCTTTCCCAAATTGAGCGGTTTCCATGGATCGTGGCGTCCCCTATCTTCCTCTTCTTCTCCTCTCTCAAAAGTCGAAGAAAATATTGGGTCTCTCCAAAAGTCGAGCCCTATTGAAATCATTGTTTGATTGAAAGGGGAAAACAGGGCTGACATCGCTGTCCGGGACTTGCTTTCTTTATGTTACGTGGTAGTCAGATTGGTTTCGACGGAATCTACCCGACCGAAAGAGACGAGAGGGTTAGCCGAAAACGTGGAGATAAAAATTCTTGGCTCCGATTATTATTTTCATTGTCATCGTTAATGTTGGCAACATCAGAAACACGGCACGAAGATACCATCGATGGTACCGGCGGCAGGTGATCGATGATGATCGGAGTACATTTGGGGTTGGAAGAAATTGAAAGTATTCATGGATTTCTTCACTTTCTTTTGATCCATGCTACGGGCATGAAAGTCAAGACGGCAAGAATCTATCATTGCATACTTGAAAAGATCCACCCTTTAATGGTGTGGTTAGGATTTCGCCAAAATTATTCTCACAACAGATATCTTTCATCAAAAGTAATTTAAGGAAAGTAAAGTTTTGTGTTAATTTCGAGCAGGAGATTTCTCATGCGAACGGAAATCAATTTATTGGATTCAAATTTTTAATCGAGCGGGTTTTTTTTTTTTTTTTTGGTCAAAAGAGATACTGATGCATTAGATTAAGTAGTCTTAGAAGACAACGATGGGTTACATTCCGAAACTAAAATATACCATAGAGATAGAGGGGGAATATGAACCCAATTTGGAGGAAGATTCTTTGCACGATGAGTTCGTACCAGCCAATCAGCGGCTTGATTTGCCTCCCGAGGACAGTGGATTATTGTTATGTTCTGGCCCATACGGAGTTCTTGTTGGCATCGTTGAATTTTCTCTCTTACAATCCATGGTATCTCGGCCCGGCCCATGACGCAGTCCACCACCAGTAAACTATCGCTCTCACAGATAAAGTGAACTACTTCACTTCGTTCCTTCACGTGCGAAGACTTCCAGCTTGAGATAAAGTCTAAACCGTGTAAAAGAGCTTCCACTTCTGCTTCAGCCGACGATGAAGCCCTAGCCTCTACCGCAAAGCCATCGACTACAGAACCCTCATCATCTCTTGCGATTCCGGCCACTGAGCAGAGAAATTCTCCCGGTACCCATGAGGCGTCGACATTCACTTTCAATTGACGTTTTCCCGGTGGAATCCAGACCTCTGGTAAGCGTTCAGATGTGGTCTGATTAGGGTTTTTCTTTCTTCCTCTGCTGAAGGCTAAATTCTGGGTTTGTGCGAGATCAAGGACGTCCGTCGGGCTTGGAGTTTTTCCTTTGAAAATCTGTGCGTTCCGAGCCTTCCAGATCTGCCATAGGATCCCTGCGATGAGCTCTCTTTCAGGTAAGCCCTTTTGTGGTTCGAATGCTGCCGAAAGCCACTGATCTAGCCTTTTGATTTGTTTCCACATATTCGTCCCACGTAGCCATATGTTTTTCCAGATTTCTTTAGTCCACTTGCAGAATAGGAAGAGATGTTCGGTGGTTTCAATATGCGTATGGCATATCTGACATAAAGGGTCGGGGCTGATCTTCTTTTTGTAGAGGTTCTCCCTTGTGGGAATAGCACTGTGACATATACTCCAGAGAAAGGTTCTGATTTTTGGTGGGACAGAGAGACTCCAGATCTTCGTCCATAGCGATCGTGGGGGTTGGTAAGAGCACGATGCTTTCTGTGAAATTGATCGAGTGGTCCATGCGTGGATTCTGTTATATCCGCTTTTCACCGTGAATTCTCCTTTGCAATTTCCTGTCCATATTCTACTGTCTGGTTTGGCATCTTTACTCAGGGGAATAGCTAGAATTTCGCTTGCTATTTTCTCTTCAAAGTACTGATGAATAAGGGTCTGATTCCAAGTTCGGGTTTCTTCGTTTATCAAATCTTCAACCATTGTTAAATCTGTTTGGTTTACTGATTCCCCTGTTAACTCCTGTGATAACCATTTATCCTCTCTTATTTTGATTGATTTGCCATCCCCAACTAACCATTTGACATCTGGTTTCATAGAGTCTCGCCCCAACATCATGCTTTGCCATCCCCACGAGGATCGCTGGCCCTTCTGTGCACTCCATATATCTCCATGAGGAAAGTATATGCCCTTTAAAACTTTACTCCATAACGCATCCGGGGATTTGTGTAGACGCCAGACCTGTTTACCCAGCATTGCAGAGTTGAAGGTAATTAAGTCTTTGAACCCCATCCCTCCTTCATCCTTTCTCGTCTTCATAGCTTCCCAGTTCTTCCAGTGAATTCCTGACTTTGAGTCTCCTTTCTGCCACCAGAAGGACGCTATTCGCCTTTCGATTGCTCTGCAGATGGACAGGGGTAGCTTGAAGATCGACATGGCATAGGTTGGTATGGCCTGCACCACGCTCTTAATCAAGACCTCCTTCCCTGCCTTGGTAAGTAATTTTCCCTTCCACCCCTCCAGCTTTGAGTTCACTCTGGTTAATATCCGTGCAAATAATTCTTTTTTAGATTGTCCCCATTCTGTAGGGATACCTAGGTATTTCCCTGTTTTCTCAAAAATAGGCACCCTCAGCTCTTGAGCCATATTCCTCTTAAGTAGTGGAGGACAATTCTTACTAAAGTGAACGCCTGACTTGTTTAAGTTAATAGCTTGCCCCGTTGCGTAGCAATACTGATTAATTGTAAGTGTCAAATTCTGACATTCCTTTAAAGTTCCATCCATAAAGAAAATAACATCATCCGCGAACATAAGGTGAGAAAGCTTAGGACAGAACCTGTTGAGCTGGATACCTTGTATGCTGCCTTCTGCTACCGCTTTTTTCATCAACCACGTTAAAACGTTAGTGATTAGGATGAATAAATAAGGCGACAATGGGTCTCCTTGCCTTAGACCTCTGGATGGCCTAAAAAACGGGGTAGGTTCTCCATTAAGTTTAACACTGAAGGACACTGTAGTGACACATTGCATTATTAAAGTCACCCATTTCTCTGAAAAACCCATTTGCAGCATGCAATCCCGAAGAAAATCCCATTCAATTCTGTCATATGCTTTCTGCATGTCTAATTTCAGTACCGCCTGATGTTTCTTCTTTCTTTTGGTGATGCGCAGCTGGTGTAGCACTTCCTGCACTATCAGGATATTATCCTGTATCTGTCGCCCCTGTACGAAGGCGCTCTGTTCAGGTTCGATTA
Organism: Eucalyptus rudis; assembly: GCA_019915205.1. Taxonomy (NCBI): domain Eukaryota; kingdom Viridiplantae; phylum Streptophyta; class Magnoliopsida; order Myrtales; family Myrtaceae; genus Eucalyptus; species Eucalyptus rudis. The sequence continues at coordinate 2,416,781 of JAHMTN010000263.1, read as the reverse complement.
TCTCTGGCAGCCATTGCTTCAATCTATTTGCAAGTAGTTTTGATATGATTTTATACTTGAAATTGCAAAGACTGATAGGTCTAAACTGACAAATTGTCTCAGGGTTTTTCACTTTGGGAATCAAGGCGATATAAGTTTGGTTTAGATGAGGATTCAAAACGCCGGTATTGAAGAAGCTCTGTACCAGGTGGAAAAGGTCAGTCTGAATAATATCCCAATCATGTTGATAAAACATACCGTTGAACCCATCAGGGCCAGGCGCTTTCAATGCTCCCAATTGATGAACTGCTGTTTTGATTTCCTCCATTGTGGGATTAGCCACCAGCGATGCATTTATGCGATCATCAATAAGAGTGTGGCATTGGTATAATACGGGCTGATAATGACGTACCCCTGCTGTTGTATATATATTTCTGTAATAATTTGTAATGTGGTTCCTGATTTCTACTGAGTCCCGACACCATCTGTTATCTTCGACTTTCAGCATCGTAATCTGATTTCGACGCCTCCTTTGAACTGTTGTAGCATGAAAGAACCGTGTATTTCTGTCTCCCCACTTAAGCCATTTAATTCTCGACCTCAATCCCCAATATTGCTCCTCTTGCTTTCTTAATGTGTCTATCTGGTGGATGATGCTTTTCTCTTCCTTTCTACTTGAATGTGGCTGATTGGTCATTGATGTGAGGGCCTGAGTTAACTCTCTTATCCTGCTGGGTGCATGAGCAAACTTTTTTTGACTCCACTGTGTCAATTTTTTTGCTGTCTCCTGAAGCTTGTCTGAAAAGGTTGGCTGAGGATAGGCTGAGTTAGTCCACACATTGTAAATAACATCATGATATTCTTCATTTTCTAACCAGAAAGCCTCCATTTTAAATTCTTTTCTTCTTCGCTTTTGTGCAGGGTATAGCCTCAGAACAAGAGGGCTGTGATCCGAGCCTATCGCTGGAAGAGCATGGATTTCTGCTTCATGGAAAATTACGCGCCATTCCAAGGTACATAACGCCCTATCCAATCTTTTTTTCACAAGATCATCCCCTTCTCTGTTGTTTGACCACGTAAATGCGCATCCTTGACTATCCATATCCATCAGGGATAACTCATTAAGCATGTCTCTAAATGCTGTAATTCTTTTGTTATCTGCTTCCCTTCTCCCAACCTTCTCCCACACATATAGAATCTCGTTGAAATCACCCATGCATATCCATGGGTTAGAACTGTGGGGTTTCACTATCTTCAGATGCTGCCATAGTTGTATCCTCTCACCAAAATTTGTGGACGCATGAATAAAAGTGATCTGCATCACTAAATGCCTGGCTGGTTCAATGCATTTAACATCAATATATTGTTTTGAACTACTTTGCACTTGCAATGATACTTCCTCATTCCACATTAGCGCCAATCCCCCTGCTATACCCGTCGGATTTTCTAAAAAGAAGTGCTGAAATTGAAGTTTCCTGCATATACTTTCCACCCTCGTTGCTTTATTTTTGGTCTCCATTAGAAAAACTATACTGGGCCTTTCCAGAGCAATTAATGCTCTTAGCTCTTGAATTGTCAGGGGATTGCCCAGCCCCTGACAATTCCAGCTAATAATTTTCATGTCTTCTTTGGTGGCTTATTAGGGCTAGCCACCAAAGCCTAATCGGTGCCATCCTTAAGCAACTTCACTGGGGTTTCCGTCATGCCTGAATCATCGATGATAAGAGGTATAGGTTCAGGTAGGCATTTCTGTTTTTTAGTTTTCTGCACTTTCATATTCTTTTTGCTACTCTTTCCTATCTTCAAAGAATTCTGAATTGGAGCATCTGAGCAAAGAATATGTTTGCCATGATCTTTGATAACCTGCTGATTTGTAATAGGGGTCTCCAATATCTCCGGCTCCATGGGACTTTCTGCTCTTCTTTTACTGCATGCTTCAAGACGCATTTCTGTATCTTTCTCTCGTATTATTAGATCCTGCTTGCTGCCTTGAGAGGGTTCTTCGGGTATGGTTTCTTCTATTACAATATCTTCTTCTATGTTGCCATAAAAGGCCTCCCAATAAGGGCTGTGATCACTGACTTCTGCTTTCAACCATGGTCCGTAGGAGCCAATTTTGTCAATTGCCCATGGAGATTCTGCATAAGGGATTTCTGAACAATCTTGTGCATAGTGGCCTATCCTACCACAGGAGTAACAATAATGGGGTAATCTTTCGTATTTATATTCAACCCACAACCATTTATGGCCAATATCCAGGATGGTTCCTGCTTTCAGAGGAGTAGTTAAGTCTACTTCCACTCTGACTCTTCCTCCTTTTTGCTGCAGGTTTCCCATGGTTTCAAGCTGAATTTCCTGGACCTGGCCGAGCTTTTTCCCCAATTCATGGTAGACTGTTTCCACCCTCCAGCCAGGGGGAATTCCTCCAATTCTGACCCAGAAGGCTGCTCTTGAAAAATCATAACAGTGTTCTGTAATTTCAGGCTCGCACTGTTTTAGTACAAGTAGATTACTGGAATAACACCAAGGTGCAGATTTGAGGATTCTGTCCTTTTCCACCTCTGATTGAAATACAAAGGTAAAGAGCCCTGTTCCTTTTTGTGCACATTCTACTGCCTCCACTTTCCATGCTTTCTTTATAGTTGTGAAGAATGCTGGAACATTGACATTGGGTCTTGAGTAAAGTTTACCCAAAATTGTTCTCTTACATTCATCTCTTTTCTGTAGGGATATCTCCGGATTTACTTCAACCACATCTTCCTCAGACCATAGATGACCTAAACGTTTACATAATGCTGCAACCCGCAACTCATTGTCAGCTTTTTTGTCCATGCTGTGTAAAGACCATAAAACAAGTTGATGGCAACAGTCAATAGTTCTGAATATTTCTGAAGTCCCGCTTATACATTTTATCAAACATCTTGCTGACGGAGAGCTCAATACTATTTTTAGTTGATCTCCTTATCAGAGCTGGATCCACCCCCTTTCACAGAAGCAACTACGGTGAATTTGTTCCAAAAAGTACAGATCAGAATCGTATTTAAACCACCCACCAGAAGCATCTACCATGATCCATAAGTATAGATCAGAATCGTGGTCAACAACCCACCATTGCACCAGAAGTCCAGAACCAGAGTACAAACTTCTTCATCCGGATACCATTAACTCAGCGAGAGGAAAGGAAATCCAAACCTTGATTGGAATCACAGAAGTCGGAGATCCTACCGATCCAGTAAAGCTTCTGCACTATGTAATGATTAGACAGCCACCATACTCGACGAAACTAGCTTGCGAAAACATTTTTGGGGTTTTTGTTTTTAGTGAATCAAACAGTTACAAGAACAAAAGGACTAGAAATTTGATGGATTTAGTCAAATTCTAGGGTTTGGGGAGGAGACATCGCTACCAAAGGGTAGAGAGAGCTCGCATACACGAGAGACGATTATCGAGCGGGTTGAAAACATAAAAGATGCGGTACTGAGATAAAGATAGACATGTGGGAAGCCACAGTTAAAACGGTACACAAAAAGACAAGCTGCTGCATTGTTCGTGCCACAAGCAACCTTTTGGAGGACCTTAAAGGACCTTAAAGTAGAACTTGCGAGAGCCCTTGTTCCAGCACATCCCGACCTCGTCCCCGACCTTCAACCCTTGCCTTTTGACGAACAGCTTGGTCCAGCCACTGTTCACCACGTAGCTGCGCGACGACCCCCAGCGGCGGAACACGAGCTGGTACTCGTTGCCTGTCTTTAAGTCCACCACGCCGACCCCCATCCCCTCGTGCTCTCGACCTGCCTCCTCATCTCATCGTCCATATCGCGGAGCATGGCCTTCAGACAGTCCAGCGGAAGCAGCAGCCGTGCCGAGTAGTCAACGTCACTTTTCGTTAGCTTCTTTGTGATCTCCCCCGGGTACAAGCGGAGCGTCAACTCCGTGGAGACGTCAGGTGATCTATTTCTCTCTGCACAGACAAAGCGGGTTAAGTCAAAGGTCAACGGCTCCGCCAGTTTTCGTTTCAGGTACGTCATGAGACACCTGGAAAAAAAGTCTCCTTTTATCTCTTTCATTCTCTCCTTTCTTCTTCTTCTCTTTTCTTTATTAATGTAAACTACATGGAGGTCGCCATAGGATAACTTGCGTATATTTCAAATGAATGAAATGTGTTTACTTACCCTCTTGGGGAGTCACAATGTAGGCATTCTGGATTGGAGAGGAGAAGTTGCTGGGGTTGCCGAGGAAGTCGATCAGAGGGGGTGGGTCTGAACTTGATCCTGTCATTGCCCCAGTTTGTGTGGGAACAGAGTGTGGGTTGGGAGGGCGTGTCACAATGTCGGCATTCTGGATTGGAGAGGAGGAGAAGTTGCCGGGGCTGCCGAGGAAGTCGATCAGAGGGGCTGGGGCTGGGCTTGATCCTGTCATTGCCGCAGTGTGAGTGGGAACAGAGTGTGGGTTGGGAGGGTGGTGGTGGTCTGGGGGAGCGAATCGGGGGCAATCGGTGATGGTATTTACAGGGAAGACTGGACAAAAGCGAGAGGCGAACGAGAGAGTAAGGGATATCAGACAACAACGAGAACGAAGGAGCATGAAAGGCCGACAAAAGCGACAGGTGAACGAGAGTAAGGGAGATTAGACAAAAAGGAAATAATAACGAGAATGACGAACACAAATGCGAAAGCTGACGAAATCTTTCGGAAAGGGAAAGCAAACCAGAAGGCAGGCGACGGGTGAACGAGATTATTTATCTTTTTGGAGCTGTCGGAGATTGACTAGGGATTCGATTGTAGGAAGGCGGCTTCAGCGACACGTGCGCCAATACCGGCGTGTGTATATAATACATACATACATGTATATTTATAATCCTTTTCTATTAATTTATTCTCTAAACTAATATTCTTATTTAGACACAATAATCGCTGCTTTCCTCATTGTTATTTCCCTGTTTCTTGATTGGACTTGCTGCTTTATTTTTATTTACTTTGTCAATAATATACTCCATATAAAGCGATGGTACTGTATACTGCAGTTATCATCTGCTCCCTCATCCGTAACAAGAGATCACTTTTACCTAATTCAAATTCAAGAAAATTTAATGAATTTTAGAGTCTATTTATTTTGCAAAACAATTGAACTTTTTCTTAAAAACTCACTTTTGTTGGTTCTGATTTCGGTTAGTTTTTTTTTTTTTTTGGGTTATCTAATTCCATTTCTGCTGCTCCTCCAGAAGCCAATGACTTCTTGAGGCTGTAGTTGGGATGCCAACAGGATACGAAAATTGACAAAGATTAAATTTGTCATAAATATATCAATTTAGAGTTTTTTGTAGTCAAAAAATTAATTTGTGGTGTATTTGTTACAAACGTACCAATTTGAGATTTTTAGTGGTAAAAAAAAATTAGTTTGAAATATATTTATCAAAGGTACCATTTTGGATTTTTCGATGTATTATCCCTAAAAAGTGATGAGATATCTTATTGTTTTTCTCAACAAAATTCTTGTTTGGACTTGGGTACTAATCCTCGTGCATAGATAGAATTGATTGCACCGCATCCAAGAATGAGCAAGTGAAATTCGTGTTATACTATCATGTTAAATTGACTCAATCCATAAATTAGCTTTCGCTTTTCACGAATGGCAATTGGTTTAGTGCATTCTTTTTCCTCCCTAAAATACTGGGGGTAAATCTACCTAGTACCCTCTCTAGAGTGGCAAAATTAGGTGGTAAAAGGAATGGATCTAAAAAAACCTACATACTTTCTTTAGATTTATCATAGGACAAGTGAATTAATTATTGAATTCAATGGTCAGGACGGTCGGCCTTCACTTCGACGATTTTCAACCGACGTGAGGTCTAACAAAATCATTGGACAAATTTTTTCCTCACAAAATTGACTTGCAATAACATATACTACTATATAAGTGTGGCAAAAAAACAATCAATCTTTGATCGAATCAATGTCGAAGAAGTTAATATTCAAACCGTGGATAAGTACTCACCAAAGTCCTAGTTTGAATACATGCATGCTGCTTTTCTTCATGTTAGATTTTATACATGCGTGCTGTTGTAACCGATCGAGAAAGATGAGCTTTCTCGAATGTTAGTGGAGGGTATTAGTGGGGTACAAGTTAGGTTAGCCGAAATCACGGAGATACAACTTCTTCTTGGCACCGATTATTATTCTCATTGTCATCATTAATGTTGGCAACATCTAAACGGCTGGACGAAGAGGGGGCGAGTGATAAAAAATGAATGGAGGAGATTTGGGGTTGGCAGAAATTGAACGTATTCATGGGTTCCTTTGCTTTCTTTTATTCACGATCTCTAACTTGGTCCTGTGTTTGCCTGAGCGTGTGCGTGAACAGAAGTGTGGGAAAAGCTGTCTAGAGAAGTGTTTGCGTTTGTGCTTTCTTTCTCTTCTACAGCGTACATCGAGTCGAACCAAGAATCCTTGTCGGGTGTCCCAGACACTTCTGATAAATCTTAGGATTAACAAAAAGGCTTGCCTTGGAAACAGAGAAAGAAGAAAGATCTGATCCACCAGAAAAAGGGGAATTGAATATAAATCTTGGTGCGGCGTGCTTATCAAGGTGAAAAGAAGATTCAGTCGCCTGTCTGCGTCGCAATTTTATTGAGATTTTGATTGATGTCTTTGCGAAGAACGTGCGCATCTCCTAGGCTGAGCAAGCAGAAATTCTAGCAACGGTGGAGACAATGAAGTTTCTCACGTGCGGCACGGCTCACTTTGGAGTCAGATTGTCTCAGCTTAGGGCGCGTTTGGTAACGATTCTGTTCCCGGGAGCTGATTCTGATCAGAACTGATTCTTTTTTATTCTGTTCCCGGGAACTGATTCTAAGCATTTTAAGCCGTTTGGTAACTGTCCAAAATTTTTGATTCTGGAATAGAATTGCTTTTGGTACCGTGTTCATTAATTCTGTTCCAAATCAATTTCTTTTAATTTTTAAATAATTTTTTTACTTTTTTCCTTTGTTTTCTTTTCTTTTTTTCATTTTTTCATTTTTTTCTTTCATTTTCCTTTTTTTTCTTTTTCTTTTTTTTCCTTTTTTCTTTTCTTTTTCTTTTTTTTTCTTTTCTTTTTCTCATCTTCTTCTTCTTCTTCCTGCCGGTCGCCAGACCGGCGACCGGCCAGACGAGGGCCGGCGACCTCACCGGAGCGTCGCCAGCCCTCAGCGAGGCCAGCCCTCGTCGGCCGAGCCTCGCCGGCAGCCGGGCGAGGCTCGCCTAGCCCCGCCGAGGCTCGGCCGAGCCCCGCCGGTGGCCAGGCCGACCTCGTCGGGGTTGGGCGAGGCCTGCCAGGCCACCGGCGGGGCTGGGCGAGCCTCGCCTGGCCACCGGTGGGGCTGGGCGTCGCGAGGCTCGCCCAGCCCCTGCCCAGTCCCGGCGAGGCTCGGCCTCGCCAGATCTGGGGAGGCCGAGCCTCGCCGGTGGCTGGGCAAGCCTCCGGCGAGCTCGCCGGTGGCTGGGCTTGCCTCCGGCGAGCTCGCCGGACCTCGCCCTGGTCTGGCGAGCCTCCGGCGAGCTCGCCGGACTGGCGGCCGGCGACCGGCGGCGGCGGCGGTGGGCGGCGGCGGCGGTGGGCGGCGGTGGACGGCGGTGGCGGATGGCGGACGGTGGCGGGCGGTGGTGGACGGCGGTCGCGAGATGGCCGAAGGGAAGAAGAAAATTTGTTGATTTTGATTCTCAAATTCGTTCCCGGAACAAGAATCAACTTTTTTTTTGTTCTAAATTCTTGTCCAAAACTGATTCTGAGAACAAATTTGTTCCCGGGAATAAAAAAGTTACCAAACGCGATTCTGGGCCGAAACTGATTCTGGGAACAAAGAATCAGAATTTTGCCCTGTTTGGATGGTTACCAAACAGGGCCTTAGTGAACAGCTTCAAGTCTACAGAACACGTGCTTTGGGAAGAATGTGCACTGATCAGCGAGGCCGGTGGGCTTTTGCTTCTTTTCTCAACTTTAAAGATAGCCCATTATAATAGGGCCTTAGTGTAGCTGATTGGATACCAAAATGCCATAGGAATAAAGCCCTCCCCAAGAACTGGTTGACAAGCCTTTTGCAGGCCCTCTGGGATCCGCTCTGTTTGGATACCACCGCAAGTGGGTTTGGTTTTTAAACGAAGATATGAAGTTACGACCAAAAAAAAAAAAATCTCAAGAAGCTTTTCTCAACGAACTTCTGCTTTGGACTTGGAATTCAACCGCTCCCTGATCTCTTCTTTGTCCATCCTCTTTGTCATTCCTGAATATGTCTTGATGCCCCTTTGGCTTTCGGTTCTTTCATAGATCCTCTGCAACACCACATGCACAATATTTTCTTGGGCGCTTGGAAATTGACAGTAGGTTTTCTATTTGGAAAACTGATAACAGTCATGTGATGAGGCACGGAAGCCGTCTAAGACAGACCAAATTCGGTCTGACTAGGATAGGATGTAACAACATATACCCATCATATAGTTTTGTGATCACAATCTCCATGATGCCGTATGGTGTGATCGAAAAGGACTTTTGGGTCATGCATCGTTACTCTTTAGGATTAGATGATACATTAATCACCCAACTATTAGCGATCTATTCATGCCCAATGTCTTCTTAATTTTTCGTTGCTCGTTAGCCTGAAGCAGGGTGGGATCGATATTTCAATGCGGGTTGCTGCCACTGTTGTTCATGACCAAGAAATTGAAGCTTTCTTGAATGTTATTGCAGGTTTGAGTAGGGAACAAGTCAAGGGTTGGCCAGGAACGTGGGGATGAAACCTCTTCTTGGCTCTGATTCTCCTTATCATCGTCAATGCTGGTAACATCGAAAACATTGGACAAAGAGGCCATTGACGGTGCCAGCGGCAAGAGGTCAATGACAATTGCAGGAATTTTGCAGTCAAAGAAATCGAACATCTTAATGGGTTTCTTTTACTTTCTCGTGATCCATATTATTTCTTTCTTTGGAGAGACAGCAAGAAATTAGAATCGTGGAAATCCCACAGATTTTGGGTTGTAGATCATTGAGAGTGATAGAACTACGGTTGCACAAAATCAAGTTATGAAGTGCGCACTTTGTTGGATGCAAAACACGCAATCCCAAGATCTCCATAACCAGAACAATAACACAAACAATTAAATAAAAAGATTAACGCACCTAATTTAGAATACATCATTCTTGAAGCGGAAGCAGAAAACCGATGTTCCACGTGCAAGCCATTCTCCTCTATTACCCTCCATATCACTGGCTCAATGAGACAGCCTCCTCACCCTTTAGCGCTAGGTGTGAGTGTACATGTGAGAATTATGGTTAGAGAAGATACTTGAGCACTATTTATAGGTTTCCAACCAGGCTCCCTCATTACGGGCCAAGCTCAACTCTACCCATACTAGCCAACCCCATATTAGACTAATTAAAAAACATTATATCTCACTTTAGATCAACTCCGTTTTACAATAACCATAAAACAGTAAATTATAATATCAATTAATATAGTCAACATTAGGAAAACTCTTACATTCTCCTACTTAGACTATATTAATTGAAATTGTAATGTGTGTGCGCACATTAGTCTAGAGATAATTTTTAATAGTCAATCATATCCCATAAAGTCTCAAACACCGAATCATGGCGGTAACTACATGTATACACACAGAGTCTTCCATCGTCACGAATATTCTCAACTTTATTGATATGGATTCAATATAGTAGTGTGTCAAATGAATAACATCTCTCATAAAGAGATCTCATTTGTCAGTCAAGATTCTTTTACCTTAAGCGTCACAAAAAAGTTGTGCCACTAGAGAATGTCTTTATGGTTCCAATAAACCCACATATACCTTATCCTTACGGCTAACTTTTTTTTTTTTTATGTATAATAAGGCATATGTACAGGGCTAATAACCGGATGCCCCTAGCCTTCACTCAAGGTTTATATAATACCCCGAGACTTTATCAATATGTATTCAACATAATAGCAACACATTCAAAAAATATTTTATTGAATGCAAAAGTTGATACATATCAAACCGTTACTAAGTATAACGAATATAGATGTGAACTTTATCAGAGTAAAGCCAAAATAGCTCCCACTAAACAATAGTATCTCATGATGCTCTTAAGCTCATATGAGGTGATCATACGGTTGCACAATCATTAAAGTAACAATTAGCAATTGCAGAGAGGTTAATAAATTGCCAAGCAAAGCGAGTATCTAAGGCTAAGAAAAGTGCCATTTCTAACACAATTGACATATTGAAAGTGTGCAATCAAGTGCATTAGTCCCAAAGGGAGACATTCAAACCCTATTATAAAGTCCTAGGTTTGTTCAATTTTGAGCACTATTTTAGATCAAAAGGCTTCCACTTTTTAAAAGAAGATTATCCAAAAATTATTTTTAAGCTTTTTAAGGGATTTCAACTTTTTTTGTTGTTGGAATTTTTGGAATTTTATGAATTTTTATGAACTTTTTGAATTTTCCAAAATTTTAAATTTTTAAATATTTTTATGCATTTTCTGAATTTTCTAATTTTATATGAATTTATGATTTTTTTATATTTTTAAAAATGTTTATGAATATTTTTAATATTTCTTAAAATTTTTCTGATTTTTTTAAAAATATTTTAAAGCACTTTCTGAATTTGTATGAATTTTTTATTTTTATGGATTTGTTGAAAATTTTTTAACCTATTTTATATTTTTAATATATTTATTATTATATTTTTAAAATTTTAAAATTTCTAATTATTATTATTATATTCGGAAAAGGGAATTCGAACCGGGTAAAACTCGTTCACCTAATTCTTTAAAATCTTTTTTATTAATCAATTTAATTATTTAATTATTATTATTTTTATTTCTTCTTCTCCTCTTCACATCATCTTCGTCATGACATCCCCCATCTCGAGTGACGAGCCACACCTAAAGCTCCTGCGCTTTTGGACAAACCTCGGCCAAATCTCAAGCGGCCGTCGAACTACTCCTTCCCCCGTCGTCCACTTTGACCACCACTCACTGGCTGACCTCTTTGCCGTCAGCCAAAGACTCCAGCCCTCTTGGCCAACGCCAACGCACATAAAAAAAAAGGGCAGGGCCAAGGCGAACAAAACTGCGGGTGGCCCCCTAAACTAGGTCAAGCTCGAAATCGCAACACGATGATCAGATTAACAACACGTAGGATCGTCGATTTAACCCGAACCAAGAACATGGAAGCGGATCTAACTTAAGCATTTCACCAAACGGATGGTGTGCGCCCTCGAACAAGTGGTTTCTGGCTCAACCAGGACTCAAATCCGAGCTAGAATCCATAGCAAACAACTGACAACATGTTGGTGTTTGTTTTGATAAACAAACATACGTGTATAAGTAAATTAAAATCAAACGTCTGATCATAGCGAAAGTAAAGACACTTATACATGTGTTTCCAAAGCATTTACGTGCATTTTAACAAAAACACATAGAAGAGTTAAAGGGGCTAATTATATTAACCTTGTACCGTACTCCAAAATTTGGTTAAGAAGTTTCTTTGGGTTCTGAACATGAACGTCTGATGTCCTCACAACAGTAGTTCTGACGTTCTTGGATTCTTGACCACAAACTTTTGACACTTTCCGGTAATACTGGTTATGACGTTCTTCAGATGTAGAACGTCTGATCTCTTCACAGGCTCTAATGTTCTTCAGATCCAACCCCACAAGTGTCGAGCCTCTAATTCAAACACAGCACCAATTCTCACATTGAATAAAAGAAAGAAATTGAGAGATCTCACAACTGCAATTGTGCTAGCAATTGCTCTCGTGTGAGTGTTTCATTGATCAGTATCAGCACTCTTAATTATCGATTGTTGATTGTCGATTGTCAATTGTCCATCATCCAATGATATGCTCTTTGCATTGTCATTTATAGACAATGTAGATCACTTTTAAATCAACACATTAACTCTAAACCATTTTTAGAATTGACGGACATAAGTACTAATACCATTACAGACACTAATTCTGGCATTAACTCTGTAACTGTTATAGAGCATTATTCTAGACATTTATTTGTAATTGTTACAAGTCTCTATTATGGATATCAACTTTGTAACTGTCACAAATACTTAATTTGGCCATTACTTCTGAAACTGTTTCAGAGTATTAATTGGTCATTAATCTAAAATTGTTTTAGATCATTAAACTACCCATTTATTTTGAAACCATTTCAGATTATTAATGTGACTGTTAAGTTCTAAAATCGTTTCAGAACTTAATGTGACCGCTACATCTGAAAAACGATTCATATCTTTAATTTAGCCATTAAGTCCAAAATTGTTTCAGATCATTTATTTGGCTATTGATTCTAAACTCACTTTAGATCATTAATGATGCAATTAACTCTGAACTCACTTCAGATCATTAATACGGCTATTAATTCTAAACTCACTTCAGATTATTAACCATTCATTCTCGGTTATAACCCCAACCGAGGATTTCAATACAATATCACGATTAGATCACATAAGACATCAATTTTGTATAACAAGAAGACAGATCCCATATTGTGCACGCATGTGGCTTCATATGTGAACAAACTATGACAATCAAATATAAAGACAGTGTGTCTGAGAGAATGAATTATACCTTAATAGATATGGTACGATCTATGATTGATTATACCGATTTACCCATATCCTTTTGGGGATATGCCCTTGAGACAGCCACATATTTATTGAATAGAGTTCTAACTAAGTTCGTTCCGACTACGCCCTATGAGATATGGTATGGTAGGAAACCAAGTCTTAATCATATTAAGATTTGGGGTTATCTAGCTTATGTCAAAAGGCTGAAGACGGACAAATTAGAGAAAAAGGGAAGTTGTTTCGGTCAAAGGACCATAAGAAAGTTTACTCTCAGATGCTGAACAAGAGGGTCATCAACCCTCGTACCATAGATTTTGATTTTCTAGATTCCATCAAGGTAAACTTGAGAGAAAAGTTTGCTAAGTTTCAGATGGAGAGGTTCTGTGTGGAGATGTCCGATGCTTACCCCAAATTGATAGCTTACTTTTATTCCAACATGTCTGTCTTGGATCCCACTCACATTCAATTTACTATGAGTGATAGAGTGTTTGATATTGATGTTAATCTATTGGCTGACATTCTAGGGGTAGAAAGGAGTGGATTCTTACCCATTAATGTGTCTAACGAGTAGGTCACCAAGTTTCTGGTGACGGACAAGATTTCTAGGGGAAGCATTACTTACTATAGGATGTCTACTTCTAATATTTTGTTGCACAAGATTGTCATCAACTACATTAGACCCAAGGCTACTTCAAAAACTGATGTTTCAAGATTCAAAACAAAAATAATGTGGGCCATCTGCAATAGTGTTGCTTTCTCACTCCCTCACACAATCATACTGCACATGTACAAAACTGTCATGAAAGGGAAGGGACGACTACCATATATGGCATTGGTAACCAGACTCTTCCAACACTTTCATATTAAATTGACATCCAAGTTTTGCTCCAAAACCATTGTCCCCATGTAAATTGGACTGAAAATGATCTCAAAATGAGATTAAAGGATCTCTCTAGAGTCCTGACACTTTTGAAGAAGGAATTTGCTAACAAAGCCAAGCCAGGATCTACTGCTGAGAAGAAGCACAAAGGGAAAAACATTGTCTTAAGGCAACCAAAAAGAAAATGACATATTCTTCTCCAAGATGAAGAAGAGGAAGATGATGAAGACGAGACCATCTCTGATATTGCCTTGTGTGATCTTAGAGGTATAGCTGATTCTAAGGAAGACGAAGAGGATGAAAGCGAGAAAGAACCAGAAGAAGAAAGTGATGGTGAAGAAACTAAAGTGAAAGAGAGATGATGATGACTCAAATCATGAAGAAGGAAATGCCAATGTGACCAAGGAATGGGAGGACATTGACAAGGAAGGAGAAGATACAAGGGAAATTGATGCTCAAGATGTTGGGGAGACAAAAACTGGTAAACAAACCCATGCTGGCAGAGAAGGAGTTCAGGAAGGAGAAGTTATTTTTCAGACTGAAGCCACCAAGACAGGTGAGAAAACTTCTCTTATCGAACCAACTGCTAGTGATGGCATCAGTTGATCTCCTCTAGATATTGAAGATATTTATGCATCTTATTTCCCTAAAGTCTCACCTGAGGGTCAGGACAAAGAAGCTAATGTTTAGGGAGAGCAACAAATTTCACACGATCAAATCGATGTTCATTCACCTTTGGATACTCCACTGGTGCAATTTGCAGAAGCGAGTACCCAAACAGAACCATAATCCAACTATCACAGCAATGTGTGATGGAATTTGAAATCCAGAAGCTGCATGCTGCACTTGGTACTACCTCAGAATCTCTCACAGGAAAAGTACAATCTCTTGATGATAAAGTCCAAACTGTGAATCAGTAGGTATCACAGAATTTGGCAAAATTTGAGACTGTTTATCATCATTGCCTGACTAAGCTTGAGGAGACCATTTAGACGTTAGAGGATTTCCAACTTGTTTATGTTCCTAAACAACCTTCATCCTTTTCGACACACACACACACACACACACACACACACACACACACACACATAAAGAAATTGATTGAAAAAAAATATTTAAAAAAAAAGCCATGGGGGTCGGGTCAGGTTGGATCTTGCCTTGGCCCGGCCCGACCCCTCTTCCTCTTCTTCCCCCCGCCTGGACTTAGGCCCAACCCGACATCATTTTCTCATTCGCAGCCCATCCCATCTGTCTTCTTCCTCTTCGCGCGTGAAACCCTAAAGGAGAAAAGCAGAGGGAGAAAACCAGAGAGAGCAGCAGCGAGAGAGAGAGAGAGAGAGAGAGAGAGAGAGAGAGAGAGAGAGAGAGAGGGAAGGAGCTGGAGAAGGCTCGTTGTCGCCATTCCTGCCGCTGTTGCCACCTAACCAACCGTGACTGCCACTATCTCCCTAAAACCCAAATCTAGAGCAGAGGCGCCGTGTGAATAAGCAACACAACAAGAGCGAGAGAGAGAGAGAGAGAGAGAGAGAGAGAGAGAGAGAGAGAGAGAGAGAGAGAGAGAGGGAACCGAAGAAGGCTCGCTGTTGTTGTTCCTGCCACTGCTATCTCCCTGGAACCCAGATCTGGAGTAAAAGTGCCGTGTGAAGCGCAACGCATCAAGAGAGAGAGAGAGAGAGAGAGAGAGAGAGAGAGAGAGAGAGAGAGAGCTAAAGGGAGAAAAGCAAAGGCAAAAGAACGAAGGAGGGGTTTGAGCGGGAGGAACCAAGGGAGCAGCTCGCGACCTTCTGGCTCGACGCTGTTGTAGCACCTGCAACCGTGAGCACGCCATGCCAGCAACCGAAGCTCCACTCAAGTGCCACCACTGCTGCCGTGCTCCCTTTTGCCCAAACCTGTGACATCAGCAGCCTGAGCCGGTTGCCGAGCCCCCTCGCCACGCGACTCACAACACCCGCTGACGTTGCTGCCCGTCGCCATCGCTCCTAGTCCCCTCGCCGGGCCACCGTAACACCAGTCCAGCCCCGTCATAGCACCAGCTCGTTGCCATCGCCACCGGTCGCGTCGTCACAGCCACTCACTGCATTGTCATTGCTGTCGACACAGAACCGTCGCTCAGTGTCCCGACCATCCTCCTTCAGCGCCGCAAAATAGCAAGAGAGAGAAGGCAAACCGGGTCTTAGCCAGGTTAGGCGAAAACCCCGTCGGGTAGGGTTTTGAGCAATTCGGGCCGGGTATTTCAGGGTTGGATTTGGGCTGTTTTTAGTATGTGGGCTTGTGGGCTTACTTTTTTTATAAAAAAAAGACCTAACTGGGCCTGCACATCAAACCCAACCCGGCTGGTTTCCACGCGGCCCGACCTGGTTCGGGCTTGGGCCGTCTGGATCGATCTGGTCTGGGTTCAGCCCCCCTTTCAATGAACCGAGTCGGACCCAACTCGGGGATCCGACCCGAGTCCTTTTAAATATATTATTATAATGTTATAATATTAAAATAATATTTTTTAAAAAACTAAAAAAAAATTAAAAATTTCGAAATTTAAAAAAATGTGGGGTTTGGTTAGGGATTGCCATGTCTTGCCTTTTTGGCGTAGTTAGGCCTTATTTTCTTGTATTTTTATATAGCATGCTTAATTTGCACATTTAATTACGTTTGTTGATGTTTAATTGCACGTGCTCAATTTTACTGCAATTAGGATCTTGGTAACTATGATTGTTATTATAATGATTACACATCTGCAAGATCACCTTACATGTTAGAGGCTAAGTATAAAATCAATCCAAACTGCCTGAAAAAAATCATTTTTTTCTAAAATGAACAAGAATAGGTACCGAAATGGCATTAATTGGTCAATTAGTGTAATCAAGTCCCCGACCCTAGATTCTCTAGTTGCGTAGGAAGTGTGGCATACTCCCGTGCCTCGCTTGGTTTTTAGCCAACCCCAATAGGCTAGTGGTGACTCCTTATTGCAAAATTTTTAAAAATACCCCAACGTCATGCGGGTATGGGCTTGGGAGAGCCCGCCCCTAATCATGGGCCTTAGGCTCATCCTTTAGGCAGTACCCCTAAACCTACTCTCTCTCCACGAGGGGTAGGTCGCGACATTATGCTTATTTGATTTTTTATTTTTGTTGTTGACAAAAAGGGGAAGAGTTTTTGCATATTGAAGCTTTGACTTGGAAGTTTTTATAGTTTGATGTGTTTGGTGCATTGTGTTTGACTTTTTCTTTACTAGTGTGGTTTATACAGACTTTTGATTGATGTGTTTGGTGGATGCAAACTATGTGTATTTTGTGCACGACTTTATTGTGTTTACTGTCTGTTGTCTCTATCAATTATCATATGCTGCTAAAGTATTGTTTTGCAAGATAACTTTCATATTATACTTAAATCTGCATGAAAGTTTTGTCACCATCAAAAAGGGGAAGATTGTTGAAAAAACTTCAATCAGGTTTTAAAGTTGACAAAACTTTCTTGTTATTGCTCTTATTTTGAAGAATACTGGACTTCTGAGCTATATCGCAAAATTTTGTCAAAGTCTATTTATTACAAAAGTTTTTCCCACTCTGATGATCCATACTAAAACCAACCAAAATGAAGATATAACCAAACTTGAGATTATTGATCTTACGACAAGAATTCAATATGAACGTTATAGAGATTTATCCTTAGTATCTGGCTTTCTGACGAAGAATCTCACTTACCTTTTATAAATACATTGGTGGAATCAATCACGAATTGATGAAATCAATCTTGAAGACAAGTTCCTTTTTGGGAAGCATTTACTTATGAAAACCTATATTCCGATTGTATGGGCGATGAGAATCATCGGATTTTCATCTCAATCTTCAAAAGGTTATAGATTTCCTTAATTGATTCTATCCAATGAATTGATTGAAAGAAATTCATCTGGAGAATGCCAACGGCTATAAAAGCATACATGAGTATTTAAGGAGGTCATTCAGTTCAGTTGAGATAGTGCATAAAAGTTGAAATTTCAAAGTTTGAGGCCTTTCCAACCACTTGTTTTTCAACGACAGTGCTTACAAATTATATTTAAGAGAGAAAAACACAAGAAGAGTGACTTAGTGAGAGAAAAATAAATCTTCCACTAAGTGTTTGCACTCAAAACATTGTATTTCTCAGTTGATATTCTAGTGAATTTCAGCCAAAAGGTTGTCAGCGTGGGAGAGTGGACGTAGACTTAATCTAATCTGAACCACTATAAATCCTGTGTGCAATTTTATTTTCCCTTAACTCTTTTCAGCTTTATTCGTTGCAATCTTCTTCTAAACTTCTCAAAACTCTCAATCATCTATATTTGAGTCTAAATTTTTAAACACATTTTCACTCCCCTTTAAGTGGTAATACTAGCATTTTCAGATGCATGTGTCTCAAAATGGAGAGGCAAATTTTTAATGCCCCAAAGACCTCTCGATGACATTTCTCAATGAAGAAGCTTATGGTTGAATAATTCTTTTGCTGTTATGGGCCGTCTCCTTCTACCTTATAATCGTTCAGATGATACCATTCACCTTTAAATGGAGTTAAATATCCTAAAAGTGTTGCATAGCCAGAATCTACTACATAGTATTTGCCTACAAGAATATATACATAAATTTGTTATGATATGCAATAGCTATACAATCATAAAGAAAATCACATCATATAGACAAAGCAAATATCTGGTGGTGGTCGAGGAAATTGCAATCGATGAGTCTCAAGTGCTGCCGAGAGAACTCGACAATCGTTGGCAGATCCTTCCCACCCATTATATACGAAAGTAAATTTCATATCAAATGAACAAGCACACATCACATTTTAAGTGATAGCCCTTTCCTACCTCTAAATGGGATCTGCTGCGACAAAGAGACGGATGCATTAACATAGGTGTCATCAATTTCACCAATCCATCCCTATGATTTCATGAAAGTCTAGCATGACACAAGATTATCGGCTACATATATTATAATAATGTGAAATTGATATAAAAATCACACATTGAAGTAACGTCTATGGTTAGGATAAAAAAGAATCTCCTCTGGAACAACATCAAAGGAAAGTGGCTAGATAAATCTCTTTTGATAATTTGATAAATGCTTTCAACATTATAGTAAAATACTTACTGATTGTTTTTGCCGATCGTTGAAATCTCTCACATAAATCTCTATTTGAGTTTTTGTGACTTACCATAGATAAGAAAATCACAACTTGTTCATTTACCCTTACATATCGACTATCTTTCAGCTAGCCTTTTTGCCTCATTAGATCAAATAGGTTAAGAAAAGCATGTCTCTCCAATCGAAATGCTTTATATATCCTATCTGAATGTCCGTAACAATCTCCCTTACCCATTTGGGTCCTGATAATTTACTGTCCCTAATAGGTTCTTTCGTATGCACAAACATGTCCAAAGTAACAAGACAGAACCATGCTATCATTATGTCAATATCAAATTCATCCAAATACTGTTCAACTGCTACATCTCCATTAAACACACTATTTGATCCATCTTCCATAGTACCTATGCCATCACACAAATATAAGAACATCAATATAGATATATGTAAAAAAAAAAACAATAAAAAAGCCAATAACGTAAGTAATAGAATGAAAGCAAACCAAATATAAAAATTCCACACAATCCATCGTATCCAAACCACCACACAAATACAAAAGTCTTAACATCAATATATTTAACAACGAAATAACAACCAACAACATAAGTCATATAGTCAAATAAAACTCCACGCAATCCATAGTATATTTCTCAACATCTACTAAAGACATTGGAGAGGTCCATATCTCATTTCAGTTAGGGATTTGATAAAAGCCTCCCTCCACGTGGCACTAACGCAGGCTCGTTCCACTGCTTTTTTGTAAAGATACTACTCCAACGTAGGCATAGCAACTAAGACATCAATCACAACAGATATAGTGAATGGGTTTACAAGTGGTGATGCGACTTGTGAGTTGACAGAATCACTCACATATTGACTAGCCCTAGTTTTGATCATCTCTTGTATGGCTTTGCAAGTGTTAGCAACACCAAATGAGCGACTCCTCCTTATCCTCTTACCATTGGAGTTTTTATCCAGCCTATGTTTGTCATAAGCTGGAATAGTAGTTTTGTCAAACATAAAGACTCCCTCATCAATATGGTGTTCACTTAAGTCCTCTCATTCATCGTCTGCATCATCACCACCAGTGCCAAGGTCACCCGACATAATCAAATCTTCAGCATTTCCTGCTACATGTTCCCTAGTAGTATATGTATCACCAAATACAATACACAAGTCGAGATATTGAGGAAATCAATCCTTCTTGAATTTTACCGACTAAATATTATCCTGCAATTTTCATAATGATAACATATGTCAGCAACACAATTAAACATCTTGCCTTGTACATCTACAGTGATCTCAAAATGACTAAAGGTTAAATTATCCCTTGACGTGAGGTTCCCATATACTTGGATCATCGACAACAATTGTTTTGTTCACATTATCATAGCCAAATTTGGATTGTGAAAAAAGCTTTTTAAAACTACCATACTATTTTTCCAATTTGTTCACTTTGTTCTTCAACTATATTTGAGTATATTAGAGTCTTGTTCGCTTATTGAATTATGTCCATATGGTATTCCACCATGCTTTGTTGAAAGTAGAAGAGGTGTGATTTCCCATTTTGACCTCTTCTACCAACAAACTGACATACAAGTTGGTTAAAGGCTCAGTCCACTTTGCGGTGAATGCCTCTTTTTACATGCCATTTAACCTTCACTAGTTGAGCATCATATAAGTTCGAGAAAATTAAATAGATGGAAAACCACTTTCTTTCTAATATGAATTCATGGCTTGTCCCCAGGATCAGGCTAGGTTCATGAAGCATGCACTCCAATAGTTACTTTAACTACCGAAAATCGTTATGTGGTTAGCAAAAACGTTACACTAGACACTTAACGAGGCACCGATAATTGCCCTATGAATAGGGAAATACCAAAAGCGTTGAAGAAGACCATAGGGAAATAATGATGAATCTATAAGTCAATCAAGGATCCTGAAAAGACTTAGTTCATGAGATTAATTATGTTTTTAAGACTCATATACATACTTAATATAAATGGCAGGCCAACTCAATGTTTGGAACTACTTTTAGGAGTTGTTGAAAATACAAACAGGAAGCAAAAAAATTGAAAAGAAAGCAAACACTAAAATGAAGTAATTACAATCTAACCTAGTGGTTGGCATTATTTTTTTCTCTTCCAATCAATGAGTAACAAGAAATCAGCCTCGCCACTGTCACACCAAAAAGAGAGTGCAACATCCTGCTTCCTTATTTTCTCATCACCGTTTTTTAGACTAAAGAAAGACACAAGTAACAAACCTAGTTATAGGATGATATTATCTCTAAACCTTGGATAGTTATTCAATGCATAAAAAGGTCACCATAGCAGTTATAAGCATCAAACTAGAATCAATAGATCCGACTTAGAACCTTGGATAGCTACTCAATGCATAAAAGTTCCTAATTAAGTAAACTCATTTGATAAAAACTTTTCGCCGTATAATATATTTCTATAGAATGTCATAACACATGAGGTAAATCGTTGAAATGTATGTGCACTATCATTTGAGGAATCAAAAAATTGCCCTCACAAAAATGCAGGACAACAATCTTCATCAAAGCACAAGCCTCTTGAGGTCAAGTAGCTAGAAATAAAAAGTAAGAATCAATTATTTCTATAAGGGGGACAAAAGGGAAATGGTTGTATACTGAAAACCAAAAGACCATTTAAATAATGTATGGTATTAACAATTCAAATGCATGATATGGGAAAAATCTAGTAGAGCAACAAACCTGGGAAGTCTTGATTATGTGGCTATTTTGAAGAGGTAGAACCAAAAATATTGGAGGATACGGATCCTAATTTTGCAAGTGTTTTCTGGACAATGACATAAAGAAGGTGTTAGCACCAAGTTGCTAGAAAAATAAAATCCACCAAGGATCACAAGGATTCCACTGATTTGACAGTAGCATTTGACAGTAGCACCATGTGTGAAGGTTGTTTTTGGAACTTGAGGAATATAAACATTCAAATGACATCAAAATCTGACTAATGGGATAAGTACACAACAAAGAGGTGGAGTTATTTATTACAACCAAGAACACATATCCATCTTCTCGATTTGCATGAAATTGAAAAAATGTTCACATAACAATCAATGTTCCCATTTAGCGCACTGCCATCTCAGATTCACAAGGAGCAACTACTTAGTCAATTTGGCCAATCACAACATAAAACCTTTTATGAGACTACAATTCATCAAGAATATTTATGAAACCAAATATTAATGCTAATAAGGAAGTCCTGGTAAGATTTCCCAGTTCTAATGTGATTGAACTTCACAAGATGAACATCCACCAATGCAAGGAAATCCTTCTAAATTGACAAATTTCTGAACTAATAATGTAGTAACACATTGAGAGAATCCTTCTAATGAAAAATATATCTCTTCATTAACGTCCTAAAGACAGCTCCACCATAGACCACATTTTCTCTCTGTAAAATAAACATTTTTCTTTGCTAGTTTTGCACAATAAATCTTGGGATATTAAGGACTATGGAGAGCTATGATTGTTGAAAATATAAGAATAGTTCCTTGTGCACGCTTTCAATTTGCATATACAAACTAGTGAAGATTCTCATAGGAGTAAGCAAGAATTTTGAAAGGAATGAACGGAAGAAGATTGGCTAATTGGCGGGTGTGGTGGTGTTTGTATTCTGATGAAATATTTTTTTTTGTTTATTTGTCTTGGTTTCTGAGGACCAAACAAGCCTTTATCATAGCCTATCGCCAAAACAGATCATTGACAACTTCAA
Source organism: Eucalyptus rudis (assembly GCA_019915205.1). Classification (NCBI taxonomy): domain Eukaryota; kingdom Viridiplantae; phylum Streptophyta; class Magnoliopsida; order Myrtales; family Myrtaceae; genus Eucalyptus; species Eucalyptus rudis. The sequence goes on along the minus strand of JAHMTN010000263.1, from coordinate 2,394,431 downwards.
CTACTCATGCGCTCGCATAACTCTCTCATTTCATTTCATACTCCCACTAGTTTTGAGAGACAGAGAAGCATAGAGAAAAGTGCACCATAATTTTAGTGCTTTTCATCAATATTAGCTCTTGCTTTGCTACTCTTCTCTCTTTCTCTCTAGCCCTCCCCCCCCCCCTCTCTCTCTCTCTGCATTGTAATGTAGAAGATAGAACAGAGAGATAGGCCTTGTTTGGTTGGGCATTTGGAAAGCCCATTGGCGAAATGCAAATATGTTTGATTCGTTATTTTTGGTGATTTTGGCGAGATGCAACTGCATCTCCAAGTGACTCTAAGGGCCTTTAGCCCAATGTAGCTCCGGAGGTCATTTGGGAAGTTGCATCTCCGGAATGCAAATTCTGGTATTGTTCATCTTCTCCAAAACCACCGCACACCACCGGAAGAAGTTGACTGGAGGCCGACGACTGCGGCCAAGGGGTTGTGCACGCCGGCGAGGCGCCGGTGACCGCCGCCTAAGGGTCGCCCGACCTCGGCGACCGTCGTTGGACCTCAGGTGACTGATGGCCTGGGTCATGCGACCTCAGGCGACCATCGCTGGGGTCACGCCGCCAGATTCGGCCATCTGGCCGCCAGATTCGACAGTCCGATGGCCAGACTTCAAAAAAAAAAGAAATACAAATGTTTTTTTTTGTTTTTTTAATTTAATAAAAGTCATTTACAGATGCAAATTTTACCAAACTGTATTTTGGCAAAAGTTGTATCTCAATGCAAATTTTACCAAACGATATTTGCATTTTGGAAAACCCCATTCACCCAAAGGTATTTGTATTTTGGCAAATGCATTCCCCAAAAGCCGAACCAAACGAGCCCATAATCCAATTCATCGATTAGGATCCCACCCATTTTTAGGTATTAAAGACGGCTCTTCTGTTATCAAGTTGTTGACTTTTCAGGATGACTTGCTGCATTAATCTCCAGTTTGTTTTAGTCAACCTAGCTGATACATGTGAGAATCAAGGGCGAGACAATCACGAGGGAAGACATTCGAGAGAGGCGAGCACGAACAGAGGTGACTGGACAGAGGTGACGCTAAGGAGGCGACACGATTCAACTTCAAAAAGTGAGAATCACCACTAGAACAAGTACAATGAGAATGAATCAAAATAACAAACTTGATTTAGGACAAGACAAGCACAAGGCGATGTGACCGAAGGCGATGCGATTGGAGGCGACATGACTATAGGCAACCGAACCAGAAAGAGGCAATCAGAGGTGACAGCGCTGGAGGTGACAAGACTGGAGGTGACGAGATCGGAGAGAAGTGACCCAACCAAAGCTATGTGACAGAAGTGAAGTGACCAAAGACAACGAGACTAAAGGTGACAGCACCGAAGAGAGGCAATTGGAGGCGACAAGACTGGAGGCAATCGGATCGGATAGAGTCAACCCAACAGGAGGCAACATGACTAAAGCAAATTGCGACCAGAAACAACAGGACTACAGGCGATGGGACCGAAGAGAGGCGACGAGACTAAGGCCACAGGACCAGAGAGAGGCGATCGAAGGTGACGAGATCCGAAAGAGGTGAGCAAACAAAGGTAAAGGTGAGCTGAGAAGGGGCGTGAACTGAAAAGGGACGAAAGAGAATTTAGGGTTTCTCTAAAACATAAGCTATTTCTTATTTTTGTTCCTGGGAACAAGAAGTAATTTTTTTTAACTTCTTATTTCTATTCCAAGATTATTCCCAGGTAACTTTTCTATTTCGGGGAATATAAAAATAAATTGACGTTACCAAATGAATTTCTATTTTATTTTATTTTTTGTTCTAGGGAACAAAAGAACAGAAATCAAGAGAAATAGAAAAGTTACCATGTAGGCCCTTGATAACGACTTAAAATTTCTATTTTTGAAACTGAAATTCATTTTATAACAAAATAAAATTTCTATTTCTAGGGGGGCGGCGGCTAGCGTCCAACGTCTGGTGTTTTGCATCCCACAAGAAACGGGTGGACAACGAGCGATGATGAGAATGAACAATAAAAAGAGTTTTTATTTCTCACTTTTATTCCAAAAATAAATTAAAAATTTTAGCTTCTAATTTTTGCTTCAAATCTACTTTTGGAATTGAAATCTGTTCCAGAAATAGAAAAATAAAATTTTGTTACCAAATGGATTTTTATTTCAATCCTATTTCGAGGAATAGAAAAACAAAGAGATAGAAAAACATAAATTTTTTCATGCGTGTCCTTAGTGTTTTATGAAACTTACTAATGATCAATTGATTATTCAATTAAACTTAATCCTGAATTAGTATTTCTTTTGTTCGGCGACCAAGGGGAAAATTGTTGATCTTTAGAGAATGATATTAGCGATGAAATTTTGTTGTTACATGCTATCAGGTTGTAACTCAAGTTTCCCCCAGAAATTCAAGTCTTGGTGAGTGTTTCTTTTGAGGCCAGTTCTAATGTCTTAAATTTTTTAGAGTCGTTTCTTTTTTATTGTGTTGAAATATAAAATTTTATGTCTTGTACGGACAAAGTTCATTGCAGTAGATTGATCGGTCATATATCCCGTTCAGATTGTAGTTCTCGCTTGAATAGCGACATTCACATAGAAGAGAAATACTTTGGGTTGGATTGGATTGTCTAAGTGATATTTGATTAATCCTGGACATGAAAATCAAGGTTTCCTACTTCATGGTGAAAGCGTATACCAGATGTAATAGGAAACTAAAGTGCATATGTGTTCTGTGATAAATCGAGCTTGCGACAATTGATAAGAAATGATTTAACTTATACATATGGCCTATTGAGAAGAGATTGTCTTCCGTGGAGCATTATTCCCTAAAACAAAAGGTAATTGCTGTAAACGAGAGATTCTCCAACATCAAGAAAGAAAGTTGTGAATTATGCTGATAGTCCACAATGGCCAACACATCCCGAATGTTATCAAAGAGGATTAGAACTTTAAAAAAATCTGTGAAGCGACCTCAACCAACTCAGTTCCCGATTCTGAAAAAAGAAAAAGAAAAAGAAGGAAAACAAAAAACAGACGGAAGAAGATGAAGAAGGTAAGCCGATCCTTGTATCTATTCTGGAATTAGTTGTTTCAATTCAAGACTGATTTTAGGGTCGATTGATTCGGTTCCCATTCAATAAATTAGGAAGTGGTTCCAATAGGATAAGTTCTAAGTACCAGATTAATAATGTACTTACCTTGAAACCGATCACCTCTAGTTTGATGATCAAGAAATATCATCCAAAAAGTCTTAAACCAATTATATGATAACTAATTCTGTCTCAAATATTTCAATTGTGCCAATTTAGTCCTAAATATTTTGATGATTTACTAATTTAGCACTTCCGGCCAATTTTGGCTAGAAAAACGCTAATGTGGATGTCAATCTCCTAGATTGTATAGCCGGCATTGATGTAAATAATTTTTTAATATTTTTTAATTTTTATGAATATTTTATATTTTCTTTTCTTTCTTTTTTTCCATTGGCCGAGATTTGACAACCATCTCTAGCCCATGGGCAAGGGCTATAATGCCATTGCTGTGGTTGGTGAGGGTGTCACAGCTCTTGTCGAGGTCCGGCAAGGGTTGTTGGTCAAATTGAAAAAAAAAAAAGAAGGAAAGAAAATAAGATTAAAAAAAAGATTATGAAAATCATCGGCGTTAATGCCAATTGCCAATTATGTCATGGAGGACGATCGATGTCTACTTTAACAATTTTTGATTGACGTGAGTTCTAACAAAATCGCTGGATAAATTATTTCCTCACAAAATCGGCATGCAAAAACATATATTACAATATAAGATGTGGCCAAAAAAAAAATCGATAGTTGATCGAATCAACGTCGAAATATTAATATGCAAACCGTCGATATATAGTCACCAAAGTCCTAGATTTTATACATGCTTGCTGCTGACGGTGGGATAGGCATTAAGCATAGTTAATTAAAAGTAATCTCCTTCTAGTAGGAAGCCGGGGGGATTCCTCCTCCGGATCATAATCGCTCTTCGAATGCTGCTGCTTTTCTTTACCTTCTCTGGATCATGATCGCTCTTCGAAAGCTGCTTGTCTTTACCAACTCCATGCGCACGCGAGTCCACATGTGGACCCTCCGATTAGATGGTCCCCACGTGCGTCCACGTCGGCACGCCGAGAGGCTTTGCCCTTCGGGTTATACGTTTTCGGGCGGACCCGGGGACTGTCGGATCTTTTCCGGAGTTGCAAGATCGCAACGGCTCCAACGGGGAAAACAGTACCTGACGGTGCTGTTAGATTCCAAAATCTAAACGGCGAGTTTTCCACCTCAAATTATTTCAAGGAAATCTCTTAACTTGTTTAACTGGTTTCTTTCAAAAAAATTAAAATTGGAAAATTTCAATTTGTGGGATTTCCTCAAATCCCATGAGATTCCTTCATTTGAAAAAAGAAAAATAGCATAAGAAAATAGATAATTTTAGGATGAACCAAGCACCAAAATATTAATAATCACAAGTAGAACAATATAATCACTAGCAAAAATAAATAGTTAATGTCATAACAAAAATCAATTCACGTTGAAACATGAAAAATCACAAGAGATATTGGCTTTGAGACTAATAACAAAATCATTGTGCATTCGGACGGCTCTTCATACTTTTTGCTCATGACAAGTTGGTCTAGAAGGACTCTTTGGTAACTACAAACGAAACTAGTGATATCGGTAACACATGATCAAGTGACGACTGACCATACATCGTTTCTTATCGATTACAAGTTAATTTTGTAGTATACGTGATTTTCTTCAAAACAAAACAATAATAAGTACAGTAATGATTTCTGCCTCGATTACAACTTATATTTTGAGAATACCTATGGCAGCCCATCTAATCCAATTTCCAAGTGAGATATCAATGAAACTCTCTTGAAGTGATTAGGGGTTACTTTATTCTACATTTGTTCTATTTTATATTTGTTGAAAAAGCAATGTAAGACTCCACGTTAGCACTACATTACTATCTAACAGTGACTAGTCAACAACATTAGTATTTTCATTTAATGTTTTAACGCAATGACCAATTTGAAAGAAAAAAAATTAGGGCGTCATAGTCATTTTCTTTCTTTAGCTTCCACAGTAAAGGTAACTAAAGGTATGTGTATTTTATAAAATTTAGATTTAAATTTCTACACAAGTCCAATCGGTTGCCATGAATAAGGACCATTGTCATGATGGTCGTCCTTGATAGGGGGCCATCGGCACATCGCGACGGCGGTTGTCTCATTGACAAATGGCCACCACAAATAGGGGTCGTTGATAACAATTAGCCACCGTGATGGTGGTCACTAATGTAGGTGTGACAATTTCCTACTTCATGGTATCAAGCATTCGGCAATTGCTAAGAAGGGAGTTCAAGGTATACATTTGGCCTGTTTAAGCTTTTGAGAAGAGATTGTCTTACATGGAGCAGTATTCCCTAAAACAAAAGATGATTGCTATAAACAAGAAGATTCTCCACCATCAAGATCTGAAAAAGAGGCTACGCATAGTAACCTTCCGAAACCCATATCAATTCACGACTTTAGTTTCAAATTGTTAACATGTGATTGATTTTTAACTAGGAGTCGCCACTAATCTATTTTTGATGGGTCGATTAGAAATCCAAGTAAAGTAACGGGAGATTTACTTTACTCATACGAACCAGAGACTAAGGGTACAGGGGCTTGGTTATGTTATATTTCTCTAACGCCCTTTCAATACCTTTCTTTTTTTCTTGAAAAATGTTTGGCAATCAATTTGGATTGATTTTAAAGCTATTTCCCTAACATGTGAGGTGTTCATGCATATGCACAAACCACCAATTTAACGCCCAGGAAAGCAATTAAATGATGCAAAACTTACCTCAAAGCAACGAAAGCATCTGCAGTGTTAAATTAAAATCCACATAAACAATCCTAGACATGGTTTCTAATTAACACGCAATTTCTTTTCTTGTTTTCACTTATTAAATGAAAATATAGTCAATATGCAATGCAATGCTATTAATTTAACATGAAATGATATAGCATGGCAACATAACCTAAACTATATGACATAAATAAGCATGCAGTCTATTATAAAGAAATGTAATAATTAAATATGCAATTTAAATTTACCCAAATGACTTAATTCTAATGACGTGCGATGCAATCTCAATGACGTACAAAATTATTTCAATTAAAATGACATGCGACATACAATTTAATATGCGAGCTATATGTCATGCGACATTTATTAAATGACCTAATCTAATGACGGGCAATTTCTAATTAAATGGACTTAACAATAATTAATAAATGACGTGTATTTCATGAACCTAATCTTATATGACGTGCGCATGATTTTTTATTTTAAAAATACAATCTATCCTAGAAATTGCAACTAATTTATCCTAAGACAAATTTTATGAAATTTGAAATGATCTAGCTAGATTAAGATTCTATCTAATTTAAACTAGGGATTAAGTCATATTAAATCCTAATTTAAACTAAGACATTATCTAAATCTAAATTGCAATTTATCTAAAAAAGATTATCTAAATTTAAAATGAAACATGCAATTCTAATCTAATATGCACAATGATTTTTCTTGTGTTTTTCTTTAAGAAATACGAAATTAAAACTTCACATAATTAAACTTGCAATTCGAATAAAAATTAACAACCTAAATGAATGCACTTTCTTTTTTGGATTTTTATATTTTAAAATTCGTAATAAGATTGCAATCCTAAATATGCAAGATAATAAAAACAAACCTAATCCTTATTTAGATTTTTTTATTTTCTTATTTAAAAATTCGAAATAAGATTGCTATTTTAACCGTAAGACTAGGAATATTCTAAAACAAACCTAATCCTAACTCAAATATTTTTTGGATTTTTTTTACAAAAATAAGATTGACTCAACCAACTTAGCGATAGGAAATCAAATAAGATGAGATTGATATCTAAAAATCGACAAACCATATCTCGCACATGAGATCAGGTTGGCCAATTTTAAATTAAATCACGAATCGAATCTCGGGCTTGAGATTGGATTGTCGATTTTTTTAAGGAATTGCGAGTCGGATCTCGGACGCGAAAATCGTACTGTCAATCCCTAGCTTGAGGGACTTTCATGTTGGAATCTCAATCAAACATTTAAGAGGAACAATTCCATTAAACAAAACCAGATATAAAGGAAAATAAAAAAACTATAACTGGATAAGCAATAATAATAAAATAAAAAATATACCTAATTCCCTTTTCCTTTTTTCTTTTGTTTTTTCTTTTTCCCAAAAGTGGGCCTGCTCGTGCGGCTGATCTCTAGGGCAACAAGTCGTCAGTCCAACAAGGAAGCTCCGGCAAGGGTGAACCAGCAGCGGGTGAGCTCGCGGGTGCAGAGGCGCGATGGCGTCGGTTGCTGCAGAGGCGGAGCCGCGGTAGCTGAGGCGCGACGACGTCAGGCTCCAGCGAAGGGGAAAACCGGCGTTGTAGCAGGTTTGGGTTCTGGTGAACGGGCGGAGGCGAACGGTGGCCGGATTAGCGGGTAGCAGGGAGCGTCGGCGGGGGGTGCTCGCAAGTTGCAGATCGAGGGCTTCAGATGGTCCGGCACGCAGAGCCTTGCAGGCAGGGCACGGTGATGCTAGCGCAGTGGTAGCGACCAGCGACTCGGGATATGTAGGTGGATCGCTTGGCCTGTGGCGGGGTAGTGGGTCGCGAAGAGCTTCAGCAGGCCGGAGGTTGCAGCTAAGGTAGGTCGCGGGGTGCGTCGCCGCGGGGCCGGCTGGTGTGGTAAGGGCGTTCGCGGACATAAGTGCGGTGGGGCGGCACCGTGGGCGGTTTGAGATGCGGTTGCTGGATGCCGAGCGCAGCGGTGCTCACAGCTGCGGAGGTGCGACGGATCAGACGGTGAGGGAGTCCGAGTGGCTTGCGGTTTGATGGCATCGGCGTAGCGCAAACGCGGGTGGAGAGAAGTCGGCGACCGGGACAGCGGATGGGGCCAGCGAATGTAGGGAAGATGATGAACAGTAAATGTCCAATCACTTCCTCCCCTCTGCTGCTTCTGCTTTTAATTTGTACTTTCTTTTTCTTTTTCTTTTTTTTCGCTTTTGACCTTTTCTCTTCTTTCCTTTCGACGAGGAGAAAACTAGAAAAAGCCCCCCTTTCTCTGTCGTACACTGTCTCCTTTTATAGACAAACATAATGCGATCTTCTTAGAATATTTCGAAAATTGCCTATAACCTCCGAATCACAAAATCCTTTTATCTCATAATATTCTCCTTATCTCCAAAATATTTTATACTGATTTTTAAAGATAAGATCACAACCCGATTTTCTTAAATTCCAAAAATCATTATTTCAAATCTCAATTTCAGAAAATGGGCTCGGGCTAACTTGTAGTCTTTATGGGCTTAGTCCGATCAATTTGAACCCATCCGCACCGGTCCAATAAATAAAATGCCAATTAAAATAAAATACACCTAAATCTATATGCTATGTAATTAATATTTTTTTGATAAAATTAAACCCTAATTTTTAATGACTAAACGGGCCGTTAAAATTTAGGTGTCAACACCTAGAACAAAAAAAGAATAGAAACTTGTTTGATAACGGTAAGTTAGTTTTTTGTTCCCGGGAATGGTTTTGGAATAGAAATGAGAAGTAAAAAAAAGTTGTTTCTTGTTCCCAGGAACAAGTTTAAGAAATAAGTAATTTTTTTTTCTTTTATTCTTCTCTTGCTAAGCGCCATTTATCGTTGCTGACTGCCGCTCGCCGCCGCCGTCAGCCGACCGCCGGTCATCGGAGGCCGACTGATAGTCACCGCCGCCGCCGGTTGCCGGAGGCCGACCAACCGTTGCCGCCGTCGCCGGCCTACCGTCGCCACCGGTCATCGGGCAACTAGTCATCGTCGCCGCCGGTCGCCACCGGAGACCGACCGACCGTCGCCGTCGTCGGTTGCCACCGGCCGACCATTGCCATCGGACGCCGCCGCTGCCGGTCGCCAGAGGCCGACCGACCGTCGCCGCCGACCGACCATTGCCGCCGGACGCCGCCGCCACTGGTCGCTAGAGGCCGACCGATCGTCGCCGCTACCAGTCGCCACTGGCCGACCATTGCCTCCAGACGCCACCGCAGGTTGCCGCTAGTTGACCGTTGCCGCCGGATGCCACCACCGGTTGTTGCCGGTTACCGCCGCCGCCAGACGCCGCCGTCGGCCGATTGCCGCCGTTGATCACCGCCGCAAGACCCATTGGCCGCCACCTCTCGCGGTCAGCGGCCGATGGGCCATGCGGCGATGATCGGTGGCGGTGATCGGCCGGCGGCGACGTGCGGCGGTGGCGGCGTCCGATGATGGCAGCGGTCTACCGGCAAAAATAAAAAATAAATAAATAAAAAAAGAAACTATTTTTTACCAAACGCATTCTATTATTTTTCTATTTCTAGAGTAAAAATTTTGTGTAGTTACCAAACGGGTTTTTTTACATAGAAATTATTCCCCATAATAGAAATATAAAAAGAAAAGAACTATTTCTGAAAAAAATTGTTCCCTAGCCAAGAAATGTTGCCATGCGCAGCCAGAGTGTGATGAATTTTGCTTAGAGTCCACGATGGCCAAAACACCCCGAATGTTATCATAGAGGATTATAACTTTGAAAAAATTTGAGAACTGACCTTAACCAACTCGGCTCCATATTTCGGAATGAAGAAGATGTAGAAGAAGGTAGACTAGTTCTTGTATCGATGATGGAATTGGTTGTTTCAGTTCTAGATTGATTTTAGGGTTAGCCAATTTGGTTCACATTCTAAAAATTAGGAATTGATTCTAAGAAGGTAGGTTCTAGGTCTCAAATTATTAACTTATTCACCTTGAAATCAATCGCCCCTAGTTAGAAAATTAGGCAAAATCATCCAAAAAGTCCTAAACATATCGTACGATAGCCAATTCAGTCTTAGACTTTTCAATTGTATCAATTTAATCCTAAACATTTGGATGTTTGCCAATTTAACACTTCTAGCCAAATTTTAACTGAAAATTACGTATGTAGATGTCGGTCTTCTATGGGGTATGGTCGAAATTAACATGGATAATTTTTTAAACTTTAAAAAAAATTATGAATTTTCTATATTTTTATATTTTGTTCTTCTTTTTTCTTTTCTTTTTTATCCCACTAGCGGAGGCTTGACAACCCTTGCTATCCCATGGACAAGAGTCGTGATGCCATCGATATGGTTGACGAGAGTGCCGCGGCCCTATTGATAACTGAATTTTCTCAATAGTTAAGTTTAGGAAATTCGAAATTCAGGATTCCCAATCACGACGAGTCTCATTTCCTGACCAAAAATTAGATTAGTGTCATTAGTATTTCAATTGCATTTAGGTGCCAATTTAGCATAGGCATCTGGAATTAGGCATTTAGATTTCAAATTTAAAAAAAAAAGAGAACAAGTTATTCAAAAATATATATTAATATTTCATTTGTTTCTAATTCATAGGGTGACAATGAAATTTAGAGATCTTGAGTTGAATTAAAAAAAAAAATCGATTTATGAAGCTTTTGAACAGGTCAATTATTTAGAGCATGGCATTTGGCACCCTATGAATTATTTCCGCGCGATTTCACGAAACCCTAGACAAGAGGGAAAATCGTTGGTCTTTTTTAATGTGGCTGGCGGCTGAAGAAGGTTGCGCATGGTAACCTTCCCCAGCCCAAGAATTTCTATTATTCTCTTCCTCGGAACAAAAAAAGAATATAAACCTGTTTGATAACGGCAACTTAGTTTTTTGTTCCCAGGAACAAAAAGTTAGCCCGGGAATGGTTTTGGAATAGAAATGAGAAGTAAAAAAAAGTTGCTTCTTGTTCTCGGGAACAAGTTTAAGAAATAAGTGAATTTTTTTTCTTTTATTCTTCTCTTGCTAACTACCATTGACTGCCGTTGACCGCCGCCGCCGCCGCTGTCACCGGCCGACCGACTGCTGCAGCCACCGCCAGTCGCCGGAGGCCGACCAACCGTCGCCGCCGCCAGTGGCCGCCAGCCGACCGTGGCTGCCGCCGCCGCCCGCCGACTACGGCCGCCAATTGCCGCAGCATGACCCATCGGCCGCCGGCCGTCGGAGGCCGATGGGCCATGCGGCGGCGATCGGCGGCGGTCGACTGGCGGCGACGTGCGGTGGTCGGCGGCCAATGGGCTGTGCGGCAGCCAGTGGCCGGCGGTCGACGGCGGCCGATGGGCCGTGCGGCGGCGATCGGCGGCGGTAGTCGGCGGGCGGCGGTCGACCGGCGGCGACGTGCGGTGGCGGCGGCGTCCGTCGGTGGCGGCGGTCTACCGGCAAAAATAAAAAATAAATAAATATAAAAAAGAAACTGTTTTTTACCAAACGCATTTCTATTCTTTTTCTATTTCTAGAGTAAAAATTTTGTGTAGTTATCAAACGGGTTTTTTTACATAGAAATTGTTCCCCTTAATAGAAATAGAAAAGAACTATTTCTGAAAAAAAAATTATTCCCCGGCCAAGAAATGTTACCATGCGCAGCCGAAGAGGAAAAGAAGGGCAGGCAATGAGAAAATATTGGGTGCGCCGGGTGCTCTACGTCACCGTGCGCCCACCCAATCAGGATGCGACACGTGTCGTCACTGGAGCCGGGTCCCGCTTTTGTTTTAAGCCAAATTTTTGCCTTCTCCTTCTCTCTCTTCATTAATGGCAGCGTTCTTCTCCCGCCCTTCGCATTTGAAGTGCCCTTTCTCTTCTGTGTTCTCCCGCACGAAGTCTCTCTCTCACAAAAACACTCGATCGCATCCGGCACGACGCCTCCACGGCCTCCGGCACGGCGTCCGGCACGGCGCCTCCGCTGTCCTCGAGACACTCCCTCAGGCTGCACAAAGAGGCGCCATTGTGAAAAAATTTCAGTCGCATCCGAGGAGCAACCGGTGGAAGTGGGAGGTGAGCGGCTCCTTCGAGACACTCCCTCGACCTCCGCCTGCTTCGACGCCGACGACCAGCACCGGCCGAGTGCTCCCCTCGACCGGTACTCAATCTCCGCCACCGCCGCCGCCGCCGTCGCCCTCGCAGCTCCCGCTGGCCTCCAAGGTCCAGCGGCTCGCGGACAATGCCCAGGTTTTTCCGAAACGCTTCGATCGTCTCTCGCGCTCTGTTTTGGCTCCCGATTAATTTGAGGGATTTGCCTGTTTCGAATTTTTGCTTCTTGCTTCGGTCGATTCCTTCTCTGTTGCCGAACTCTGAGAAGAGCGATTTCCGGATGCAGCTTGCGAGGCAGGATTACTTGGAGCTGAGACAAGAGGCGAGCGAAGTGCAGGAGTATTCCAACGCGAAGCTCGATCGAGTCACGCGCTACCTCGGCGTTTTCGCCGACAAGATGCGGAAACTAGGTGAGGCGGTGTGGCGTCTGTTGTGCCTAAACGCACGTTTGCTTTCTCATTTCGGTTTTTGACAGGTTCTGTACTTTGTGTCAAATCAAGTCGCCCTTGAAGGTGAGGCTAGAATAACACCGCTCGTCAGTGAGAAAGAGGAAGTTGTTCAATGAGTTGTTGACATCCACAGGTCAGTCTTTGGTTTCTTAATTGAGTTCTCCCACTTTCCACACGAAGCACGTGGAGCGGAAGTACTTGGATATGAGCTGATAATTCAGAAAATTTATAGTTTGAATTGCAATTCATTTTCGGGATGATGTTCCTGTCGGATGGATGGGTAGAGATAGCTTGCTTGTATGGCAATTTTGCAGTGTGTAGTAGGAGGACAAAACTTTGAGTTTAATGAGTAAGATTGAGTTGGAATATGACTGATAGAGTTTTAGCGATGAAGTGCAGATTAACTTGAGATAACAGCTGCCAGTTTGTAATGCATTTTTCTGATCGTTGTTAGTTTGAAAAATTGAGCTGTTTGTTAGTTCAGGACTGATTATGCCTCAGAGATTCGTTAATCTGTAAATGGAGACTAGATATCAAGAATGGAAATGATTTTTTACTCTGTGTATCTTCTTCCTCCTCCGTTAGGATCAATATGATACTTTGATTGATGGTTACATAGAAATTGAATCTCTTGGATTGAACTTATGGAAGAACTCCCAAGAAATATGATTTTCAGACAAGAGTCCAGTCACCCGTGATATAATTTTCATTTGGACTCCTTTCACATCATCAATTCACCATTGATTGCCCAATCACTAGATTGGTCGTCCTAAGTTATACTATGAGTGTTTAAGTGAGAAGGACAGAGCATCTTCAAGCCATTTGGTTGGCTATGAGTGTAGGAGGTGCACACACGTTAATTAACTGTTTGGTTTAGAAGTTGGGCTATTTGTTAGTTAGTTGCTGAGGGACTATAGTTCAATTGGTTACTCTCCAATGGAAGCACAGAAATCGATCAAGATAGGGAATTCCTCTGTTCTTTGTGTGCTCTCTTCTCTTACTATAATAATTTGTTTCAACAGTTCTTCTCTTCAATTTCCAGTCCTCCCTTTTTGAGGCTGTACGAAGTTTTTTGGTCAGAAATTTATGGGTATTTTCCTTTCCTATGATGATTTATGCTTTTAATTTCAGGGAACATAAAGGTATTCTGTCGTTCGAGACCATTATTTGAAGATGAAGGTCCCTCTGCTGTAGAATTCCTTGATGATCTTACTATCCGTGTACACTAGTGATGAGACCAGTACCAATCCTAAGAAAGATTATGAATTCGATAGGGTGTATGGACCTCATGTTGGACAACAGGGTGAGCTAGAAAATGATTAAGTTTGTTACATAACTGGCAGCATTTGAAAAAAATTTGGTATATCCTAGCTACATGCTGGTTTGCATGGAGGTTTGTTATCTTATAGTAGGACTGGTGCATGTGCAGCCGATATATTTAATGATGTTCAACCGTTGGTTCAATCAGCTTTGGATGGATTTAATGTGTCAATATTTGCTTATGGACAAAGTAACTCAGGAAAGACGCACACTATGGTCTCTCTCTCTCTCTCTCTCAAACATGCTCCCACTGAATATTATCTCCCTATGAGCTAAATATCCAAATATTTGGGTATGGCTTTTTAGATAAAGTATTTTGTTTTTTATTCTTATTGCATTCAAAAGGGTACTGATCTGGAATGAGGATGTGTTTTGTGAATTATGCATGTATGGCTGCCATTACGGGCATGGTCCATTAATGCAGATACTTCTGTCAGATATCGGTCTTATGTCATGTCTGAATTTAAGGAGCTAAAGGTTCTGCTGCTTGCATTTCTTAGATCTGATTGTCATTGGTTTGATCTTTGGCAATCATAGTTATCTGAACGGGGGCCTTTGTAACATTATGATGAACCACGTTCACCCACCATGTCATTCCACAAAATTCTGATATGGAAGTTGACATGATGGTGTTTTTTGATGCTTTTCAGGAAGGATCTAGCCATGATCGTGGTCTGTATGCTCATTGTTTCGAGGAGTTCTTCGATTTTGTGAATTCAGATGCAACTGCTACATCTAGATATGACTGTTCTCTAGATATGACTGTTCTGTCACAGTTTTTGAACTCCACAATGAACAGGTTTCTTTTCTTTTTTACTCACTATAAATAGCTTCAAGTTAGGTGTTCTGAATGTGTACATTTTGTCTTGATGTAATTGTGCTTCCACATGCTTATTTATGTAGGTACGAGATTTGGTGCATGAATCAGGAAGGAATTCATTGAAAATCTGCATGGGATCTTCAGATTTTTTTTGTTGAACTTACACAGGAAAAGGTCGGCAATCCATTGGATTTTTTAAAGGTTCTGAAAGACGCATTTCAAAGTCGAGGAAATGATGTTTTGAAGTTTAATGTTTCTCACTTGTACGGTTTGAATTCCACGCACCCTCTCTTGTTGCTTTTCTGGGTTTTGTGCTTTCTTGATATATTATGATGACAATGTTAGCTAGAAACTTCATTTTGCTGAAGGGTGAATAACTGTGCATTTTTTTCTTTTTGAAAGAATTCAAAAATAATTCGTGAGGATACAAAGAATGAAAAATAAATCTGAGCAATTAGTACAGATATACCGTAATGTCTACTATTATCAATTACCCTCTTAAACAGATTCAATTGATTGTGGTGCCAAGCTTCTGAAATGAACGATGATGTTTTCCTTAGATATTAGGAACAGCATTTGTTCATACCTTTCGTAATCAGAGTTTCAAGCCCTTCTTGGCTGCTTTATCATCATTAGATGGATTAGTTTGTTTGGCTGAAATTATTTATAGGTATTGCATGGAAGAGGATGCTACTCAACCTAGTTGTTTACTTTTACTTTCAGGGAGTACCACACCTTGATAATTTTAGGAGGATTTTTTTCTTTTACTTTTATAGCCAAAGCTGAACACTAGCGATACACACGATAATTACAAAACGTTATCCTTGATTAAGTACACGGCACTGACCTCTAACCCTCCCACGCCCAAGCCATTGTTCAGTTTTAATTGATACTTTTTGACACATTCTCCTGTTATATAATCAGGATCGTGACAATCCATATATCCTACAACAACTTGGTTACTGCAGAAAACCTGTATAGCAAGCTTTCTCTTGTTGATTCGGCCTCTTTTTACTCGTGGGCTAAAGTGAAAGGTATTTGACTTGTCTGCTTCCTCTATTGTTTTCATGGGCTGTATTGGCTTTTCATATGTGGAGACTTCTACTCCATTGACTAAGTTTTTTTCTTATATTTTTGGGTGATCATGCAAGGTGCTCTTCAGTTTACTTCTTTCTTTTGGTAAGGATACTTTCTCAGATTTCTGACATGCTTATCATTCTTTTTAGATATCAAGTCCATTATCGAAAGGAACTGCAAACATGCCATTTCGGTATGTTTCTGAGATGAAACTTGCTTTTTGTGATTCTAGCCTACACCATGTTTCACATTGTCCATTCTTCCATTGTCGGTTTTTCCAGGACAAGTAACAACAATGTCGGACGTACTCTGGATGTTGTTCCTTCGCCATTAAGTGCTCAAAAGTCTGCCGGTTCAGTTGCTCTGGTCAAAGCAAGTTCTGAGAAAGTTAAAACTAGACCAGCGGGAGAATACCTGACTGCAGATGCTGCGTGAGGCAAAATGCTGCTCGGAACCGCTCTAAAACTTGAGAAAAACAAGCCTGTAATCCCAAAAAAGGACTAACTGTTGCCAAAAGTCGAGAGAGTTCTCTTCAAACAAGACCAAGCCAATGTCATGCTTCTACACAAGATAAAACATGTTGGGATTTATTTCTTTTTCGGAATTTGTTTTGTGAACACAAACATGTGTCCTATTAGCTTAGTAGTTGAAGTATGAATTGTAAACATTAGAAGGATGAAATATTCATTTGTTAAAGTAAGTAAATTTCATCTCGGTTTCTTTACTTACTTTGTGTAATGAGAGATATTCATTTGTCAATTGCAATATGAGGAGAATTTTGATATTTGATTCATGAAAGTGGTATCTCCATGAAGACTTTTCATGGTGATGAGAATTCAATAGTTCAAGAGAACAAATTATAAATTCAAAGAGTTGATCTCCGTCGTATGTTGTTCAACTTGTTCTCACATTAACCCAAAAAGTCAAATTTGCACAAAGAAATGAGTGGCATTAATGTGTGATTCAAAATTCAAAGTGCCAAGTTACAACAGGAGTTAATAAACACATAATGAACGAAATCGTTCATTACATCAAGTCTTGTGTATTGATTTAACAAGGGAATTGATATCAGGTTAAACACTTCATAAATCTGCAGGAGTAACTCTACACTCAGAAGCTCAACCACAAGTTCTAGGAAATCTATGCCACACTGGCAGGACAAATGAAACCGGGAGCTTGAAGATAATGACCATGGAACTAGAGAAGAAGCAGGACATCGGGAGCACCATGTCTCCTGATTGATTATCCTTGGTTGATCACTTTCTTCTTTATTAATGACGAGCACTATTCTCTAATAACAAAGTTAATTGAATAAGCATTGAACCAACATGAAAAAGCCATTTCATATTTATCCAAGGGTCAGATGTCACCAAAACAAGGATCGCTTGCAAATTCGGATATCAGGAATATCCTCCAAACCCATTTTCAGTGCTGTCTTTCGGAATAGCATAAGAGGATTTTTCAAACCAATGGACTTGCGAAATCAGTAGCTAGCTACACAAGTGTTGTTTTGTCCCTCCCAATCTCCCTGATCGAGTTATAGTAGCCAAAGCCAAGCATGATATGCTGCTTCTTTAAACCTAGTATCAATTTTTGCCATTAAAGTCCTCCATCTGCAGTAGAGAGAACATTAAGCATGACAAAAAGGAAAGGCAAACCAAACTGTCAAAAGCCAGAAGAGAAGCATTAACGGAATTGCTCTTTTGATAATGGGTAAAACCATCATATTGCTCATCCCGAGAAAAAGGAAGAAACTGAAGTTACTCCAATCAGGTTCCATGAGCAAAATTTACATAAGCATACAATTAGCAAAAGAAGATTGAGGCAGATGAAAACCATGACTTTGACATCTGGATGCACAGATTGTACAGGGATTCTATCGATGTTCAGATCTTTCACTTCATCCAACAAATATTCTATCAATGGTATAGCTAGAATGGGATCCTGGCTTTGATTCCCAAAGCTCGTCATATATGCGAGTTCGGTAAAGTTGAGGCTTCCTAATGCCTCTCTCTAACACATATCCTCATTTTGCGAAAAAGTAAATATACACCACAATAAATAACCAAGAAGATTAAAGTTGTTAAAGACAAAGCCTTAACTTTCAAGAATGTCGAGGACTACCCGAGAAATAGAAGATTACAACGTAAATGGGAGATTGATCCTTGTATTTTCTCTTCTACTCCTACGAGCCCTAGATGTCCTTCGGGTGGAGGTTTTGACGTGGTCGTTTGCTTCTTCTTAGTCTGCTCGCCCGGTTATCTTTGCTGCCCTTCTTGAAGCTTGGATTGGATGCGGGTCGTTGTGAGCTCTGGCTTGTTTTGGTTTCTTTCTTGTTTTTGTCGTTTGCAGTGCTGCTGTTGCCTGCTTTTCTCGCTGCCTTTTTAGAGGCTTTTTGCATTCGGCGCCCTTCCACTCATTTTGACTTGTTGTCTTTTGAGTGTAAGTTTTGTGGTGCCGAATCTTGTGTATTTTTTTGTTAGCTCTATATATTATTACCCTTACCAAAAAAAAAAAAACAAACAAACAAACAAAGAAGAGATTCTAGAGCTTAGATCTGCCAACTATTATACACTCAACATACAAGTTCACCGGCCAAAATAACACTATACAGGACAGGGCGTAAGTACTTTACCAAAAGCATGACCATAGCCATTTGAAAAGTGGTTATCATCTATCTCACGGCAAACAACTGGCCATCTTTCCTTTAAACCCATTTTCAGTGCTGTCTTTCGGAATAGCACAGGAGGATTTTTCAACCCAAAGGACTCACGGAAGTGGTTGGCTAGCTCCACAGGTGTTGTTTTGTCCATTCCAATCTCTTGATCAAGTTATAGTAGCCAAAGCCAAGCATGGTATGCTGCTTCTTTAAAACTAGTAACAACAGTAAAACCTAAGCCAATCAAAGCAACTGCACCATCGTGCATGTGAATGAACATAAGTGACTTGAGTTTGCATTAAAACCTGCCACATGCTAATTGTAGAACGAAGAAAATGTACAAAGAAGCTTCTTAAAACAGCATATTGTCATATTCAACTAGATAATTGATGCGTTTAGACAATGGGAACTTGTTTGGTGCCCCATCAACAATCAAGCTAAACACCAACCAAAAAGAAAAAAAAAATGACAATAGGTAAAAACATCATCTAACCGTAGTCCATCTCACAAGTAGTAAGAAATTGAAACATCGATTCTTTGCTTTTCATTAACACAAAAGATGCAGCTGAAAAAAAAAATCTCATAGCAATACTCACCGTCCATCATGGCCATCAAAATGCTCGATCCAATCAGGCAAATGCTTTCTAGCACTTTTCTTTTAGGCTTGTTCAAATTGAGGCGGCTCATCTAGATAGTCACAACGTTACATATATGAGCTATATGAATGAACCTTTTTAAGGAATCCAGCAACAATAAGAAAATCAATAACTTCGTTTAGGTTGTGCAGAGTCTGCATAGTATTGACCTTACCATTAGAATTAAGCTTCCTATTAATAGCATGGCCCTGCAGTAAGTATTGCTACAAGTCTTGGATGACCAACACCCCATCAGTGCTAGGGTGTTGGTCATCTCTTGAATATGCCTTTTAAATAAACCATGCCCTTCTCACTGAGCTGAAACTCCTTCCTCATCTGCTCAACTTGCTGATCAATCCCCTGAACAGCGATCTCCGATAGCGTCTAGTCTTCCGCCACTATCATCTTTACCTTAATTAGCTCCTTCCTCATTGCTCACCTCCATATCAAGGTTTTAGCATATTCACACATGACTTCCGCTCTTCCAAGATGAGGAACACTAGAACTTGAACTCTTCAATGGAAAACAATCTTCAATTACGCTAAGGGCCTCAATGCAGTGATCCAAAACCAGTTTTTACGAATGTCCAGAACAGTTATTGTAGGAACCAGGCTAACGCTAGCAAGGCCAATGCAGGAGCAAGATGTCAGCAATGCCGCTTGCCCTTGGCTTAGAGTCATGATCCCTTCAAACCTTTCAACAAAAACATGAAGCAAATTAAATAGCAGCCCTTTTAGAACAGAGCATCATGCGTGGGTTGCCTTCATTTGCAGAATGGTGGCAAAAACTCATAAGCGGACACGCTCCCCCCTCCTGGCAGCCCCTGAAGAGCATTTTGTACCAAACCCGTCACCACCAAAGAGAAAAGAAAAAATACCAATGTTCATGAATCAAAGCAAGTAAGGTATAGTGAATTGGTTGATGCAGATAAGGAAAAACAAATGAAGGACGATAACGTCAAATTCCAACGTAAATATTCTCTTGTCATAGGTTGCTTGGCCTCATAATCTGTTGATCACATTTTCTCCCCTTTTTAGTTTGCTGCATAGCTTTCATTACCGTGTGGCAACATCCATATTACGAAGTTACTCAATGTCCAAGGAAGTTATTTAACCTGGACACAAGATGTAAGGTGATCATTCTACCCATTTTCTATCCCTCCCAGAAAAAACAGACAGACACTCTCATTTCAAATTTTACATACTAGGTGATGTCATAAACTATAAGTGCTCCAGCGACTCCTCTATATTAAGATCTAATGATGGATCTGAAAGAATTCCTGTCCTACTTGTAATGAAAAAAAGAACATTCAAACGAGTCATGAGCAATGCTTGTGTAACCATACGGACATTTATATAGTGCATTATCTCAAATTCAAGCGTTTCTGAATTCTTTCACAAAATCCGTACGTATAAAAGTAAATCACTGGAAATGTGGAGAAATGGGTTCCATCTCAAGCACTCTCTGCTAGCCAAAATGGAGACAGAGTAGGTGTCACTGGCTTCTCTCTGCATCTCTCTGTCTTTGACATGCTTAATGGCACATGTTATATCAATCAAGTTCAAAATTTTCCTATTGACTACAAGTAAAAGGTACATCATGTCCCTAAACTAGGATCGAGTTTCCCACAATGACATATGTCCTACCATGATAAATCTAAACATAGGCCATAGACAACGGGTTTGAATAGCTAAAAAATACAGGCTCAACTTTGCAGGTTCATCCCACTTAAATTTGCTCATATACTTGATATTCTATAGATCATAATAAAATGAGGATCCAACCTCATTGGAATTGAACCTCATCACAACCATAGGGAAATGGGTGGCTCCATACCTATCGATGGCCTTAACCACCATGTTGGGATCAAACCTCCTCATCACAACCACAGCGTACACCCTAATGACAACACTCCCAAGACAAAGAGATGGGCCATATATGTGAAAAATTGGTAGGACAACCAAATACACATTCTTGGAGTTCGGGTAATCGTACTAAGAAACTTCAAACCTTGCAAAGAGCTTGCACATGGCAATTAAATTACCATGTGTGAGCACAACCCATTTGCTCACGGCCATAGTGTTGGATGAGTACACTATAGCCAGCACAGAAGCACCAACGATGAATGCGGGGCGGGATGAGGAAGCACCAGAAGCACCAGTGATGTGCTGGAGGCCGTGGATCTGAGCTCGGCTGCCACGAGCGGGCTCTTGGGAGGGAGAGATTTTCAAAAGAGGGCTTCATGCGGCTTGAGGGAGTGGCGATAGCGGAGGCGGATGCGGGGACGAAGGCGATGTGCCAAAGGCGGCGGATCTAAGCTCGGGTGCAACAAGCAAGCTTCTAGGAGGGAGAGATTTTTTATAGAGGGCTTCGTGTGGCTTGAGGGAGTGGCGATGGGCCGATGGCGGAACTCGAGATGCGACAGGCGGGCTCCTGAGAGATATTTGAAAGAGGGCCTCTTGCAGCCTGAGGGAATGTCTCCAAGACAACGGAGATGTCGTGCCGGAGGCGGCGGAGGCATCGTGTCGGATGTGATCGGCGGGTTATTGGGAAGGAGAGATTTTTTAGAGAGGGAGAGCCTTTGTGCAGCTTGATGGAGAAGACAGAGAAGAGAGAGGGCATTTCAAATTCGAAGGGCGGGAGAAGACAAAAAAGGACGCAGCGATTAATGAAGAGAGAGAAGGAGAAGGCAAAAATTTGGCTTAAAAAAAAGCGAGACCCAGGCTTGACATGGCGACATGTTTCGCATCCTAATTGGGTGGGCACACAGTTACGTGGAGTGCCCGGCACACCCAATATTTTTATTGCAGGGAATATATTAAAAAAGAAAAAAAAGGGAATTAAAATATGCTTCTTTTATAGGAGAAGTACACTATTAGTGCCATAACTTGTATACAGCGCTCACTTTGATGCCA
Source organism: Eucalyptus rudis (assembly GCA_019915205.1). Classification (NCBI taxonomy): domain Eukaryota; kingdom Viridiplantae; phylum Streptophyta; class Magnoliopsida; order Myrtales; family Myrtaceae; genus Eucalyptus; species Eucalyptus rudis. Next base: position 2,372,583 of record JAHMTN010000263.1, on the reverse strand, counting down.
AAAATTTCTACTGGATCAGTTAAGTGCCAAAAAATTTGAAAAACGCTCACTTTGGTGTCAACTCCGATCTGGTTGGCCGGAAATCGAACATGGACTTTTTCATTAATTTTTTAAGCCGATGTGGCTCGCCGGAGAGTATAGTTAGCATTTAAACAATAAAACGATGTCGTTTTGTGTCTTTCCCCCAAATTCAAAACCCTAAATCCCCAAATTGAGAGAGAGAATGCATTGTCTTCTTCCTTGGAGAACAGCACCAGCAACACCAACAGCACACCAGCACAACACTAGTAGTTTTCCAAAAAAGAAACCACGCACTCGCCTCCGCCCTCCCCCAGTAATTTTCCCCCATTTTCAATCACTTTGTTGACCTTTCAAATTCTCAAATCTTAGCCCCACCACCGCCTTTTCCCAAGGAATATCGCCGGCGCAGAGGAATCGCTAACTCGAAGAATCTCCAGAAGCACGAGCGATCCGGCCAATGGTAGACGCAAAGATCTAGAACGCCATGGAGGTCGTCGGCAAAGCCAGCTGCGACGACGGCGGCGGCAGCCATGGCCTCGTCATCCCCTCCTTCGCCCTTGCCATTGACACCTCCCTCTCCCTCAGGATTTTCTGTTTGTTTTTTTTTTCTTTTGTCTTGTTGTGGCAAGCAACTACAATGGAGGTTGAGGGATGGCGGCCGAGCAACGGCGGCTGAGGGACGGCGGCCAAGCGATGGTGGCTGAGGGACGGCGGCTGAGCAACGATGGCCGAGCAAAAAACTCTAATTTCAATCCCCAAATAAAATAAAATAAAAAATTCTCAAATGAGTTGTGCGGCGTCATTTTTGTGAGGCCATTCACGTAGGACGGCAAAACGACGTCATTTTCACGAAAAACGACGTTGCTTAAAAGGCTTCTCGATTATTTTTTAAATATAAAAGCCACATAATTATTTTGGCCGGAATTTATCGCCGGTGGCATCAATTCCTTCGATTTGACACTTAAATGATTCGACATAAACTTTTGGCACCAAAGTGAGCGTCATTAACAAGTTATAGCACCAATAATGTACTTTCCCTTCTTTTATTGAGAGACCGGACCAGGGGTTCACGGGAAAGGGTAGCTGACACCACTATCTGCACGGAGCATTTTCTGGAAAGGAAAAAAAGCATTCGCTCCTGAAACACTCAACCAGTCACCTCCACCATCTCCGTCCGACTACCTCCTGCGGGCGTCTGATCTCGCATTCCATTCCCGGAATCCTACCTCACTCCTTCAGCTCACCTACTTCTCTTTTCCTCCTCCGGCTTCCTCACCTTCCGCGTCCAGTCCGACTGCTCGTCCTCTCCCCTGACGTCGATTAGCACTCTGCAAACTCGAGGACATAACCAGCCACCGACGTCCGACGACCATCCCGGCCGTCTTTACTCTCACGAAAAAGAAAAAAAGAAGCATCTTGGTCTTTCTCTCCTCTGGGCACGGTCGCCATTGAAGCTCCAAACAAAACCTCGGAGCCACAGCCGATCCACGTCGTCCGCCACCTCCAGAACATCGTCCGCTTGCTGCCATTCGTCGTCGCCATCCCTGACCTCGGTGGAGTCGACTGGAGCCAGACATGAGTTTGGAGTCTGTAATCCTTGGGCTCTTTGACCAAGTCAAAAGAGGTGATGGGCCCATAAAAAATAAAAATAAAAAAAAGAGAGAAAGTGGGTTTTTTTTTTTTTGTCAGTCCTACTCTATGCTTACTCTACACTCACCCTTAGACTTTTGCCCTGCCTCTTGCAGGGCGTGGGAATCGAAACCCACTCCTGAAACTTACTCGTCCCCACCCCATCCCCCCCCCCCTTAGAAGGTGGGGATTTGAACCCCTCACCTCCCCCTTCCATGTTAAAAGGGTGGCCACTGGGGCGAGAAAATGGGTTGAAAAGTCAATAAAAGCGAACAGGGAAGCTCAGCTAAATAGAAGACTGAGAGCCCCCTCCACCGACAAAAGCAGAGAAAGAAAGGAAAGGAGGAATAAAAGGAAAGAAAGAAGAAAGGGGGAAAGAGAAAGGCCGTGGGCGTACACGCCAAGGGCACATCCTCAAGTCAACTCAACTACGTAATGTAATGTCCGGTAAATTTTTGCAATCCTCATTTTTTCAATTGAAGTAGTTTTTGGGTTTATGACACAAATTCTAAGTTTAGTGAAAATCAAGTTGTGAAATATGATTCTTGAGATGTGGAGCTTTGAGATTCCATGAAAATGGTGAATTATATCATTATAGAGCCATGGAGTTTGATGGAGATTGATTTAAAGTAACGGTTTGGTCTGAGCAAAATTTTAGGGTTTTAAGGACGGGTTCCATGTTGACTTTAAGTTCAATTAATCTCTTCAGGTAGGCGATTTGTTGGCGTGTAGAAGTTGTTTTTGTTAGCATTTAGGGATAAGAGTCATTTTGTTAGCATTAAGGCATGGTATCGCGTTACTTGATTTTAACATTATTCATCACTTATTTGATAGAATCGCAAATTCGATAATATGAGTACCAATTAGTATTTAGTCCTAGGTGGTAAGGTGAGTAGTATTGTATCTTCTTTGATATTATAAAACTCGTGCTGAAAATGTTACGGATTATGTATATTGTATAAATTACAAAATGGCATTGTTATTGCAAAGCATTTACTACTTTTTGGTTGTTTATGAATGTTTAGAAAACGTGTTATGCAAAGTATAATGAAGTAATATATATGTGTGTGTGTGCGCGCGCGCAGGCGAAAATGGCTGATAAATTACTTCGGAAATTACTTCGGAAATGGTTGATAAATGGCAGATGGTTATGTTGCGAAACATTATTGGCTTGGTTTATGAGATTAATTATAAATTGAATTTCTAATACTGGAGTATGTAGGTTTAGTGCTCAATATCACTATGAGCCCATTGAGGGGTGTGTGGGTATGGATACTAAGTCTAGGATATTCTTCTGGATCAAGCCAACTTCTCTATAGGTGGAGATCCTTTCAAGAGGGAATTTTTGTTGCCTTATCACCGGGTCATGATTTGATATGAGTAAAAGATTGGTTGATGGATGAACATGGACATGTGGTTTCATATGAGATATCAATGGAATAGATTAGTGATGCATGTCATAAGATTAACCAATGAAATGAACTATTAATGTGTGAATTGATGAGATTAATCAATCGATTGGACAAGTGATATTATTGTGAAATAGATAAATCTATTATATATATAGTTATGTTGAAGCATTTGTAACTCATTCTCTTCTTATGAGTTTGTTAAATTGGATTTTGGTTAAATGAGTTGTGGTTTCGTTTTGTAAAATGCATAGTAGGTACTCCATCTGCTTAGAAGATATATGTACTATTCATTAAGCTTGTGATTTTTCACCCCGCTTTCCTAACCTTTTCTATTTCTTTGGTTAGTAGTTAGTAGAGCGAGAGAGCTGTCAACAGGGATTCTTTGGGGTTGCGTTCTTCGAGTAAAAGGACGGCATGTCATCCCCATCTTTGTAGGATTCGAGGTGCGATAGTCACTATTCTCAACCTTTGCTACTAGCTATGGCCACCAAGTTAGTTCCTTCTTCACTTCTTTAGTATGCTTTTATGCATTTTCTATGCTGTTTGCCGCGATTTTCGAGCTTGAAATTTCCTAATCAGAAAAGCTGAATCAAGGCCGGAGTGGTGGCCAACGGGACAAGGACACTTAAGCCCTATTTGGTAACCATTCAAATAGGGCCAAATTCTGATTCTTTGTTCTCAGAATAAGTTTGGGCGTAGAATCGCATTTGGTAAAATTTTTGTTCCTGGGAACAGATTGGGAATAGAATCAAGAACAAAAAAAAAGTTGATTCTTGTTCTGGGAACGAGTTTGAGAATCAAAATCATGAACTCTTTTTCTTCCCTTTGGCCATCTCGCGACCACCGTCCACCACTGCCTGCCACCGTCCGCCGTCCGCCGCCACCATCCACCGCCGCCGCTGCCGGCTGCCGATCCTGCGAGCTCGCCGATGGCCAAGCGCTTGGCCACCGGTGGGGTTGGGTGTCGCAAGGCTTGTCCAGCCCCTACCCAGCCTCGGCGAGGCTAGGCCGATGAGGGCCGATGACGCTCCGGTGAGGTCGCCGACCCTCGTCAGGCCGGTCGCCGGTCCGGCGATTGGCCACAAGAAGAAGAAGAAGAAGAAGATGAGAAAAAGGAAAAAAAATGAAAAGAAAAAAGGAAAAAAATGAAAAAAATGAAAAAATAAAAGAAAAGAAAAGTAAAAAAGTAAAAAAATTATTTAAAAATAAAAATAAATTGATTTGTAACAGAATTAATGAGCACGGTACTAAATGCAATTCTATTCTAGAATCAGAAATTTTGGACAGTTACCAAATGGCTTAAAACGCTTAGAATCAGTTCTCGGGAATAGAATAAAAAAGAATCAGTTCTGATCAGAATCTACTCCCGAGAACAGAATCGTGTTACCAAACGCGCCCTTAGTGATGGTCGGCGATGCCAGGTTTCAATGTCAGACAAGGATTCCAGCGTGAACTTGTGTAGTGAGGTTCAGTCGAGCTCGTGGGCGTCTGGTGCCTCTGTAGAGAAGGACCCCGTCGGGGAGACGTCTCGCGAGGATAGAGATGACCTGCAAAAAGGAAAGAGACATAAAATACAATAAAAATAAAAATAAAAAGGAAATCTGGGTTAACTTGGAGGAGACAATGGTGCAAAGGATAAAGGGGTGCATAACAAACCAAAATTTCTATTCCATAAACAATTTTTCTATTCCAGACTTGTTTCTGGAATAGAATCGTTTAATAAAATTATTTCATTTTTTTATTTTTGAAATAGATTTTTTTTTCCAGAAATAGATTTGGAACATAAATCATAAGTAATTTTTTTTTTTACTTTTCTATTTATGGAATATAAATAAGAAATAAAAAAAAATTTCATCTTTCATCCTTGCTATGAATAGGTCATCCATCTGTCGCCGTCGACCACCGTTCGTCGCCACCCGCCATCGGAAGCCGGTTGTTGTCGGGCATCGGTCATCGCCGCACTGGCCGTCGTCCATCGATTGTCAGTCGTTGGTCATCATCGCACCAGGATCCGTCCGCCGGTTGCTAGTCACCGCTGCCTCGGCCACCATCCGCCAATCGCCAGCTGTCGATCGCCGCGATCACTACCAATCACCTCCAACCACTACTGGTCACTAGTCACCGACTGCCCCAGTTGCCAGCGGTCACCACCATCGCTGATCAATGGTTGTCGATCGCCGTCAACAACAACCGGTCACCACCGTCCAAAAGGGAGAAATTTTATGTCGTTATCAAACAAATTTCTATTTTTGGCGTAGAAATTTTGTATCGTTATCAAACATGTATTTTTGCTTAGAAACTCATTTAGAAATAAAAATAGAAAAATCTATTTCTCTTCCAGAAATCAATTTCTGGCCATAATGGTTATCATTTGCACCCTTAGGTGACTAAAGGGATAGCCTTTCCAACCAAAATAAATAAATAAATAAAGGATAATTAAATGGGTTTCACCGGCTTAATCAGGATGGGCTTGGTTTAGTCTAGCAGGCTGGGTTATGTTCATGGGGGTGATTCGGGCTTATTTCATTTTTAGTATTTTGGGTTTTGACTTAAATGGGCTTCGACTAATTTACGGGTTATATTTAAAGAGGGGCTTGAGAGTTTTAACTGAAGTGGGCTTAAATAATAAGCCCGCTTGTTCTGCGCCCTTGTGTTGCCCAAATTCGGTTATCACCTGTGGACCGGACCTAGAATTTAGGCTTACGTCCTTGGAGTCCAATTCGACCTGGGCCAGTTGGCAGCCCATTTTCGGAATTAAAAATATCATAAAAATTTAGAAAATTCATAAAATTCATAAAATAAAATAAAAACTTAGAATATTCATAAAAAATTCAAAAAAAATCAGAAATCTTTGGAAAATTCTTTAAAATTAATTTTTAATTTTTAATTAGTTTTTTTTCTCAAAATGTGTGAAAATCTTTGAAAAAAAAATCATGTTCAAAGTTGAACAAACCCTTAGGGCTTTGTAATAGGGTTTGAATTTTTATTTATTTTTAGACAAAAGCTCTTGATTGTGCACTTTTAATATATCATTCATAGTTTCCCTTTTAACCTAGTTAGAAATGGCATTTTTTGTATTTCTTAGCATTAGATTCTTGCGTTTACTTGCAATTTACATAATACTTTCACTAGTTATTAATTGTCATTTTAATGATTGCGCACCCGTATAATTACTTCATATATTAGCATATAGGTTTAAAATCAATTTAGACTGCCTGATAAACATGTTTTTCAAATGAATAAGATTTGGGTATCGAAAGAGCACTAGTTGATTAATTAGTGCAACCAAGTTCCCAACCCTAAATTATCTAGTTTTGTAAGAAGTGAAGTATACTTTCATTCCTCACTTGGTTTCTAGTTGACTTCAATAAGCTAATGGTGACTCCTCATTAAAAAAACTTCCAATAGTGTCAATTCGGATATCCAACGTCATGCGAGATATGAGTTTGGGAGAGCCCACCCCTGAAACAAGGGCCATAAGCCTGCTTTTTAGGCAATACCCCTAAACTAATCGTACTTTCCTTTCCGGACGGAAAAACTAGGTCGCGACAAGGTCTAGCCAAGGTTTGGCGGGGTCTCTGATACTCTAGGAAAAAAAATGAAAGAAAGTAAACAAAAGAAAAAAATTCATTAAAAAATTTCAGAAATTTAAAAAAGCTTACAAAAATTTTCTGCATTAACATTGATTGCCGGCTATATTATGTAAGACGGTTGACACCCACTTCAATAATTTCCGACCAACGTGAGATTCAACAAAATCACTGGATAGAGATTTTTCTCATAAAATTAGCATGCAAGAACATATAGTGCCATATAAGATGTGGCAAAAAAAAAAAAACTGAAAGGATAATCGATACTTGATCGAATCGACTTAGAAATAGCTAATATTCAAACCGTCGATAAATGCTCACCAAAGTCCAGATCTTATACGTGCAATGCTGCTGACGGTGGAGTAATCATTAAGTATATTTAATTAAAAGTAAACCACTTTTACAAGAAAGCAGGGTCGATGTGACTTTCGGAAGCTGCTTTTCTTTATGTTAAGTGGCAGTCACATTCACATTGGCTTCAAAGAAATCTATTTTGTTGTTCCTGAGCAGGAAAGTGAAGCTTTGCTCGAAAACGTAGTTAAAAACTTTTTGACACGCGTGTCTGGAAGATGGAGGGTGGAAGCGAGGGCGAGGGAGCAAAAATGAGCTGCGAGTGACGGCGAGCCCGCAATGAGGCTGCGAGCGATGGCGAGAGGCGAGGGCGAGGGAGTAGAGACGAGCTGCAAGCGACAACGAGCCCGTGACGAGGCTACGAGCGATGACAAGCACGAGACGGCGAGAGACAGCGAGAGATAGAAGAGGAGAGGAAGGTGGTCGTGTGGCGAGGAGGAGGAGAAGGATCAAGAGGAAGGGGATCGTATGGCGAGGAGGAGGAAAAGGAGCGCTGGCTAGGGTTTTTGATAAGAAAATTGAAAAAGAGAGAGAGAGAGAGAGAGAGAGAGAGAGAGAGAGATTTGATGGCGTGAGTTTTAATTTTGGGGGAAGGGAAGTGACAGTTTATCTGTCACTGTTAGGTGGTGGGGGAGGGAAATAAAAGTGTAATAAAGTTGGGGGTAGGGGGAGAGGGAAAGTAGGGAGTGGGGGTGTGGGGACTTTTTTTTTAAACGGAAAAATAAATAAATGACATTAAAAAATAATTTTGAAAAATAAAAGTACTGAATTTTGAATAATGATAGATTTTGGTCATTTGTAGAATATCATAGATTTATTTAAATAAATTGATTCTAATTTTTTTATTAATCATTAGTTTCATCAATAAATTTTGTTAAAGTTAAAAATACATTTCCAAACATGGATATACATTAACTATGAATATGTTTTTCGAATTTTCAATGAATTGACTTATTAATATTATTAGTGTAAATTCATTGTAGGCACTTTTTCTAATTAATTAATTATTCATGAATTTGAATCAAATTAATTAAAAATAAAAATATTCATTTAATATATAACATGTCACAATATGTCGGAATTCTCTATTTTTGAGAAGTGACGTGTCGTGTTGTGTCGTGTGTCCGTGCTACTTAGGTCCAAACCAAGAGACGTTACTGTGGACATAAAATTTAGATAGAATTGGTGTCAAGATTCAAGTGAAAATACTTGGTGCTCAAAAGGACGTGCAAAATCAAAAGAACGGTTATTACTTTCTGGACAAGTCATGCAAGCATCATCGACAAGTTAGGAAACAACAAAATGTGGATAAAGTGATTAAGAAAGAAGCAAAGAACATGGAAGAAATTTGGAGCGACTTTCAAGGGAGGATTAACAAATTGACGATAACCAGATTGTCCTATAAATATTGCAAGTAATCCAACCAAGTGCCTCCCAAACAACACTTCAAAATCCTTTATCTTATCTTCAGTTATCTTAGCTTAGCCTAGTTCAATTATAACTTTGGATTCCAATTATTGATTCAATTCCGATGAGTGTCTATATTCTAGGCAGTGCTATTGATTATATTTCAGTGCTCTCCTACTATCTAGCATCATTGATTAGATTCCGATATTGTGTCCTCCTATCCATTTAGGAGCAGTGCCTATCTAGTGTTGTTTCCAACGTCTAGCATCATTGATTAAATTTCGAAAATGTCCTCAGATCCATCTAGGAACAGTGCCTACCCGGTGTTGTTTTCGCTATCTAGCGTCATCGATTAGATTCCGATGTTGTATCATTGAATTTATTTAGAAGTAGTGCCTACTCGGTGTTGTTTCCAGCGTCAAGCATCATCGATTAAATTCCAACATTGTGTCCTCATACCCACTTGAAAGTAGTGTCTTCCCGGTGTTGTTGTCAAGCGTCGTTGATTAGATTTCGACATTGTATCCTCATGCCTATTTAGAAGTAGTGCTATCTTGATGTTGTTTTTACTATTCATCGTTGATCATATTTCAATGTTGTGTGAATTAAGTAGTTGATTAGATTACAACACTTGTCATCATCGATTTTGAGCTTGTATTGATGATTTCATTAGACTCAAGACTATATAATATTTATATCTATTTGTATTTGACCCTCCATGTCCAATATTAGCACAGAGCATAAGTCCCTTTAAATAAAAATCAAAATATAATACTTTGTGAAAGATATTTTGTTGCGAGATTCGAAACCGGCGAAATACTTTGATTATTATTTTCATTGTCATCGTTGATGTTGGCAACATCGGAAACGCAGGATGAAGAGACCGTGGATGGTGCCGGCGGTGAGTGATATATGATGATTGGAAGAGATTAGGGGTCGAAAGAAATCGAACGTCTTCATGAGTTTCTTCGCTTTCTTCTAAGTTATTTCTTTTTTTTGTAGAGATTGGAAAGAAATTAGAAGTGTGGAAATCTTATTGATTTTGCACCTTAGATCGTTAAGAGTGATCAAACTACAATTGCAGAAAATCAAGTTGTGAAGTGCGCGCTGCTTTAATACAAAGTATTTACTAATTTGGGTTGGATGAGGGGAAAATGATCGAAGGTGGTGCAATGATTGCGTGTCTGTGGGGATGGGGGCAGAAGACTATTTGTTTCCTAAAACAAGATCATTTAACATGATAACAAAAGTTATTAATCCACGTTTGGTCCTCCGGTATCTCCTAAGAACACATATTCAATTGGGAATTAATTTAATATATTAGTCTTTCCTAAATTGAGGGGTTTCCATTGATTATAGGGAAAATCATTAAATCTTCCTCTTCTTCTCGTCTCTCAAAAGTCAAGGCTTCATAAAATCATTGTTTGATTGAAGGGGAAATCATTAAATCTTCCTCTCCTTCTTGTCTCTGAAAAGTCGGTTCTTTATGAATTCATCGTTTGATCAGTGGGGAAATCATTAAATCTTCCTCTTCTTCTCGTCTCTGAAAAGTCGAGCCTTTATGAAATCATTGTGATTAAAGGGGAAAAACATTAAAGAAGCCTATTGGCGTGATACTAGCCTCGTCGTGCACTGCGCTCACGGTGGACACCTTGTTGGGCATGCGAACAATGGAACATGTCGGCTCCGCACGATTTAGTTATCCGGGCGCTTCCGTCATCGCTTTCGTCGATTGTGCTTTAAGGGCAAAAGGTTCCATTATCATCCAAAATTCTATCCTTGCAGCAAATTAGAACTTGGTGACGAAATAATTCATAATTAGGGTTTCGTCGGAATTATTACTACAGAAAAATACTTTTTTTTAATCAAAAATAATTCGAAGAAACTGAGATTTTGTGCTAACTCTAGACAAAAGATATCTCATACGAAAGGAGATCAATTTATTTGATTCAAACAACACGGTATAGTTCCAAACCGAGCCAAAATTTAACTGACAACAAGATTTAGAAATTGCAGACTTGATTTCGTAACATAATGCAGACAAACTATACTAGGACTTAATCGACAACTTGGCTTGACAAACATAAAAGCACAGTACATAAAAGAAACCGACATTAGAAAAACATAAAAAGTAAAATATAGAGAACAAGCTCCTTTTGCTAAAACTTTCCAATAATAGCTCAAGCCACCGCGTTGCTCGTGCCACGAACAACCTTGCGATGGACCGTAAAGTGGAACTTACGATCGTCCTTGTCCCAGAACATGCCGATCTCATCCCCAACCTCCAACCCTTGCCCCTCGAAGAACAGCTCGTTCCAGCCACCGTTCAGCACGTAACTCTTCGAGGATGCCCAGTAGCGGAACACGAGCTTGTGCTCCTTACGTGTGTCCGCGTTCCTCACAACTGCCTTCATTCCATCCCTGCTCTTGACCTTCACTGCCATCTCCTTGCCCAATAAAGGGAGCAACTGGTCCTCCACGCAGCCCCGTGGAAGCATAAGCCGTGACAAGTGACCACTGAGGTCACTTTTCGTTAGCCTCTTCTTGATTTTACACTTGTCCTCATAGAGGACCAACTCAGTGGACGGAAGGGTTGGGGCTGAGCTTGATCCTTACATTGCGACAATGCGTGTGGGTTAGGAGTGTGGTGTTGGTAAAATATGTCTTCAAAATGGGTTAAACAATGAAATCGGATCGAGTAAAAACAACTCGGACTTTGAGGCGTGATTTCACTTTCTTTAAGGATTTATTTGCCCCACAACGTTGCTAATGGTCACCGGCAAAAATCCTCCAGGATACAACAAAGTCTCGGATGAGAATACTAAATAGCAATTTTAGTATTTCTCCAGGGTCTCTCTAAGAAACAATCGAAAAATTGGCTGCTGTTTTTCAGAAAGATGACTCGAAAATGACAACACACTTTTCTTTCCGAAAATGACAAGTATATATATGAAACGGTATTGCAACTCTTCGTGAAAATTGCGAACAAACACGTCTTTAGAAAATTGTTCGGATAAACCAATGCGACTTTTCGGAAGAAGTCGAATAACGAACAATTGCAATCCTTCGGAAAAATTAAAACCGAATAAGTAATTTTCCAAAGGTTGTCTTGAAAAAACACAAATAAAATTCGAAATATTTTTTTTAAATAGAATTTCGAATTTTTCATTTATATTTCATTTATGAAATTCTCAAATTAAAAGGCAACCTTTGAGCTAAATAATAATAATAATAATAATAATAAATAGCAAGGGATTAATGCTAATTAAATCGCTAAGTGCTAAGTGCGCCAAAATCGCACAATTATCCGCGCACCCGCACGCGGGTATAGTGGGGCGGGGCCTAATCACTCCTTTAACTACAAAAGGAAAATCTCACATTAATAAACTGACCCTCCTGCTCCCACCTTTTCTATGTGGGACAAAGTAAAAGGCACTCATTTTGTTTTAACAAACAAAATTCCAACAGTGTGGTGCTGTGAGGGAGCAAATTGAAGACCATGAGTTTGCGTTTTTATGATTGCGCGAGACCACAAGATACAATGACAGAGCGCAAAGAATTGAAGACAAGGGTACCAGAGGGACGCAAGAAGTGGACCAAGGAATCTTCGTCTTTATTTGGCTGCAAAAAGTCCTTGTTCGAATTCTGGGTTCTAAAAAAAAAAAAAAAAACTCAGGGAACAAAGGTAGTGTAGGAATCTTCAAGTTTTTCTGCTGCAAAAAGTTCTTGCTTGAACTCAGGATACTAAAAAAAAAAAAAAGAAAAAAAGAAAAAAAAAAACTCAGGGTGCTAATGCACAGTCTGTGAGGATGAGTTGTTCTTGTAGGGTGTCATGAGCCCTTTGTCCCCGTTAGTAGTAAGCGGCCCCATTAGTGGTCAGAGGAGGAGCTGATGGTCCCGTGATAGAGACGAGTGAAAACTAGTGGAGACAGGAGATGCGTTTTTTGGGGATTTTCGGAGATTGATATGTTTCGGATGGTAAGTAGAGTGGAAGAAGAGCGACACGTAATGATGGACGCGGGAGTCCTACCAACGATGCTACGGAGGAACGTATTCCTCTTCCCCTTTCTGGCGAACAATTTTGGAGTTTTTCTGTTTTTGGTGGCTGGAAGAGAGTGTAGGTGAGCGCTGCTGCTAACGGCTTGCTCTTGCGTGTGTATATATATCCTTTTCTATGAATTTACTCTCTAAACTAATATTCTTAATCATATATAATCATCGGTGCTCTCCTAATCGTTATTTACTCATTTCTCGATGGGATATAAAGTTTAAGATGATGAATGCATATGTGTAATCGAATAGGAAACTGAATTGTGCATGTGTATGTGTTGTACGATTTTATTTCCTAATACGACAACCCAATAGATTTCTTAAAGAACAAAAGTAAAAAGATAATCTCTTTAGGTTCACAACGGTTACTCTTAGGTTTCAATTTCTTGAAACTTGCTATTTCCAGAATAAAATTGGCTGTGCACACAGCCAATATGTATAAAGAGAAATAGGGATGTTACACAGTTGGTATTAAATATGCTTGTTCTAATATATGACTTTTCAAAGGTATATAGATTATGTAACAAATATATAATTTTTTCATGTTATGTGATAATTTGAAAGCTAACAAGTTAAGATGTTAAATGTTTTGAAAAATATCCCCCAATATTTTTTTTATCATTAAGAGTAGACATTATGTTTAAAAAACCTAAACAAACTCTGGTTAAGCATAAAGACACGTACCTTAGGACTCCAAAATTTTTGAATTTGAAAGACGATGTGGATAATTAACATTAGATGATTGTCCTAAATGAAGCACTCGACGCATTAGTTTTTCCTAATACCATTTGAGTTAGGAAGCAAGAAAGATGGGATTAACTTAAGAATAGTGCTAAATATACTAAGACCAATCTACTCATAATGTGTCGTATTCTAAGTGGGCATTTATTCAATACCCATTAGTATATACGTCATAATAGTGTATAATTTTATCTTAAGATATAGCATTTCTCTTTATTTTGCAGCGCTTTATGTGCAGTGAGTGCAGGACTACATGTTTCTTAAAATGTGATAATATAATTATTAATTCATGTGTGTTAAGTAAAAAAAAAAAATATTAATCCATGTGTGTTCGCTATTATCTCTTGATAAAACATATTCAGTTTGAATGAAAAGTGTGGAATCCCAAGGATTCACTCCCTTTTCTTCGGATTAATTTGAAGTATACGGCCCCTATAATCTTCCTGTTATACAATCCATATTCATCACTCTATCGATAGTTGGTAAAAAAAAAAAAATTTTGGCCAAACTTTGGTATGATAGCTTTCATATATTAATCTTCCCCTAATTCCGCTGGACGTAGGAGATGCCACAAAGATCGGGATTAAACCTTGATGAAGCACTAAATGCATTCCACTCCTTCCATATATCAATGAAGCTTTCTATGTATAGGTCTTGAAGCGCCGTAACTCAATGAGTGATCGAGAATTTGAGCCTCGGGGAGGAGACACAAAAGCCAAACCTCCTTCCAGATCATGATCGCTCCAGAAGCTGCTTGACTGGCCCAGGAGGCAGTCGGATTCGCCCGACGCAATCGGGACATTGGGTTTGTACGATGTCAGTGAAAAAGATTAAATATGATGTCGTCGACGAAACACGCTCCATGTAAGTTGGTAGGCGACACCTCGTACGACTACATGTGCATTGGACAGAACGTGGCGACGAATCTACTTTCTGCTTCCGATGCTCCCTCTATCGCTGTCCATTAGGGGTGAGCGGGTCCAGGGTGGGTAGGGTCTAGACCTGGACCCTGTTCCCTACCCTATTATAACCGGTTCTCCTTTTCTGGACCCTGTTCCCTACCATGTTTTCATTGGACCCTGTTCCCGACCCACCCTGTTTTTCCGGTCTGGGAACAGGGTTGACCCTGTTTATATTTGAACCTGTTTTGCAAAAAAATTAACCTTAGAAAAGCAAATCTAGATAAGTTATCTGCTAAAACAAAAAGGCCGGACCAAGCACATCCTTCGACCAAACTCATTGGGAACATGTATAAAATTTGGACTCCCCTTAAAGAAAACAACCAAGTATATAATTCGACCATCTCGTATCCCCATATCCCACAAGATACATCAAATTTCTCATATTCCAGTAATATACAAGCTAGCAATTTAACCAATTAACTAGCACATCCTCCGGTCCGGGAACAGTGTGAAAAATGAATAAAAAATTACTAATGTTACCTGATGGACAGCACAATCAGAATGGCTTGGATCCCAGAAAACATAACAGAAGCACTCCACTTATCAGTTTGGACTTCAAAAAGAGGTGCTCTGCAATATAGTTAACTCATCCATCAAAATATATTTAACTTAGTCAAAATAAAAACATTCTCAGGTGGGGCACTGGGAGCCTGTGGATGACCTTTGAGTAGTTGGGCGAGTCCGGATCCACGTCCACCGTGGCGAGGTAATTAGGCTTCTCTATTCCAGTTCCTGACCCAAGAACGAAAATTTCACAATCTCTTTTCGAATTTCGAAGATACCAAGCACTAGCACCAGCCAGACATCAGACATAAGTACATAAAACATATTTGGTGAGAAAAGTAGACGCCGAAATTAGCATCGTGTTCACCTAAAAATGGCATCTTTCAATCTAAGGACAGCCAATCGATTCCTCATAAAGAACCAATTTCAGCCATCGAGCGAAAACCAAGCTCTTCCTAGAAAGACCTCACCACACGTTCAAAACCAGCATAAGAACTACGTATCGATAACTGCATGACGCAGATCATCTGTATCACGGACCCGGTTCCTTTCTTGTTCCTAGGTTAATCAACGACTGTGTCGAGTAATAGATCAGAGCACCGCACGAAGTTGCCAAGACGGAAATCTCAAAAAAAAAAAAAAAGACGGAACGAACCCAACTCCCAGTTAGAAAATGAAAAGGGAGGCGAAACATAGGGGAAGACGAGAGTCCAAAAGCACGGAGGTGGGTCGAGAAAGAACGATCGATCGGGGGGAACGCGACGGAGCGAAAGCAAAGTACCCACCGGAGTAGATGCAAGTGACGTAGGCGAGGCGCTGCAGCAGGGGGCTCGGTGGGACACGGCGACATCGGGTCGACGCAAATCAGCTCAGCAGTGGCTTCGACAGGCTGCTGGTATCGCGGCTGGTGAGGGCGGCAAGGATCGACACGGCTTCAGCTGGTGTCAGCGAACAGAGCAAGGGGGTGTCGTTCGGGCAGCAGTAGATCGGCTACAGGGGAGATTTGCGGACGCGAGATTTGCGGGTCAGGGGCGTCAGCAAGGCAACAGCAGCAGGTGGAATGAGGCGATCGAACGGAGGCAGCGTTGGTGCTCAGGTGCGAGCTCGGCGGGGGTCAGCGGCTTCGCGGGCAAAACCAGTGGAGCTTGGCGGAGGTCAGCGGCTCAGCAGAGCTTCAGATGACCGGCGGAATGGCGGCGGTGGTGCGAGCGCGAGGGGGGTGACGACTGACGAGAGCGGTAGAGGCGGCGTCGGTGCTTGGGTGCTTCGCGATTTAGGGATTTCGGCAGAGATAGAAAGGAAAGGAGAAAGACACAGACATATCGTGCGTTTTGGGGGCTTCAAACCGGTTCCCAAACCGATTCTCCAACCGGTTCCAAAACCGATCAGGGCGATCCGGTTCCCGGGTGGGTAATCCCTCGGAATCGATTCCCGGACCGGTTCAAACAGGGTCTGATATTTGGGAACCGGTTCCTGGACCGGTTTCAACCGGAACCGGTTCCCGACCCTGTTTTCCGGGTGGGCCGATCCGAGAATCGGGTTGACCCGGACCGGTTGCACACCCCTACTGTCCATCTGGGCAACATCGGTAACATATTCCTTAGGTTGATTGAGATTATGTGATTAGATTAGTTTATTTAGTTGTGGATTAGATTAAGGTATTTAATTAATTTAATGTGTGTTTAGTTTAAAGTTAAGTGGGTTTATTTTAACATAAGCCTTGATGTGACCTAAAGGGATTTATTTCTAATTTAATTAAATGTTTCGAAATTATTGGATATTTAATAATATATTATATTCCTAAAATTATTAAAATATTATTATTAAAAAAAATTCAAAAAATTATTTCTAACCTTAATTGCTCATAATTTCATGCAGATCGCTGCTGTGTATTTAGAATTTAAATTTGATGAGTGGATAATGCAAATTGAGTGTTGATTGTGAAAAATATTGATTTTATTTAGAAAATCCTAAGTGTTGGGTGTGGCACCGAAATTGGATTTTTAAGAATTAATATTGTAATTGGAGTATTTGAGTGATATGCAAAGTGTCTTGGATTGAGTATGAATTGTTATGTGATAATTAAGAGGAATTGTCTTGAGCTATTGAGCTGGAATTGCCCCTATATGGGATGCCCCATACAACGGATGCGGGTTGCAGTTGATTATGGGCCCATGTTCCTTCGAGAACGTCGTCGACGTACTGATGAAGCCACGCTCCAAGGTGGGAAGGCGATGCTTGGCTATATATCAGTAGATAGCCGAACTGCGAGTAGGCTATGCTCTTATGTGGCAGTGAATAATAATTAGAACGCTTGATGTGATTGTGGATTATGTGAAATTGATTGTATTCCAATGGTTTAAGCTCTTATTACTACCCGTGATTGAGTGATATGAATTGTACTAATCTGCAAGAAGGAAATGAGATGAGGTAAGTCTTATATGCTATGTGGCTAGACCACTCTTGGGCGTATTTTCTTTCTAATAGGGGTTTAAGAGGGGTGAACTTGCGGAGACAATGTCTCACCCTGTTGTGAGAAAATATTATAGGGCTATAGATGGCTGGACCCCTAGAGAAGAATGGCATCCCAGTGCACATTGTTGAGTAGGTGCACAGTTTTCCTGACCCTGGGAGCCATTAGGTCTACGAGCTGATCAGGACCACCGTATGGATTCAGGAGACCGAGGATGTTAGGATACCACATAGGTTTAAGAAATGGTTTCATTTTGGGGCTAATGGCTTTAGGATTGGTCCACTCGATAGTTTTGATATCTCACTTGCTGTGGTGGATGCTATTTTGGGTGAAGGTGTAGCTGACCTTCCTGATGGTGGGGTGGATAACCCATCGTCTCCAGATCCGGTGCAGTTAGATGTAGAAGATGTGGGATCGACAAATGAGTCCGACTAATAGTCATAGGACCGTTCCTCTTTTTAATGGACCAATCCCTGTTGTGCAGACTGGCCCTTTTTGATGCACATAATCCTTGACCCATTTTTGGTGCATATAGTCTCTAATCCTGTTGGTGTATGTAAACTCTGGAATGATTATATATGAAAATATGTTGGTTTGTTTTTGAATTGATTTTTCCTGCTGTCCTATCTCGTAAGTTTTGTCAAGGGTTTCTTAGTACGTTCCGCATGCGCATAATGATTCTAATGGGGTTGGCGACACTACTTGGGAATGTCGCATTTACATGACCATGGCGGGTTGTTCACGTGTCTCGGGGTTCGGGGCGTGACAGAGAGAAAGCTAGACAAAGAGAGAGAGGTCGGAGAAAATTAGAGAGAGAGAGAGGTTCGAATGTAAGAGTTTTCCTAACGTGGACTACATTAATTGATATTGTAATTTATCGTTTAACAGTTACTGCTTTACGAGATTTGGTTTAAGGTGAGATAGAAGGTTTCTTAATTAATCTAATATGGGACTGACTAGTGTGGGCCGTGTTGAGCCTAGCCTATAATGAGGGGGCCTGGCTGGAAACTCTATAAATAATGCTCAAGTCTCTCCTTTAACTTGAATTCTCACATATATCCTCATATAAGGAGTGTTTACCTAACGC
This sequence comes from Eucalyptus rudis, assembly GCA_019915205.1. Classification (NCBI taxonomy): domain Eukaryota; kingdom Viridiplantae; phylum Streptophyta; class Magnoliopsida; order Myrtales; family Myrtaceae; genus Eucalyptus; species Eucalyptus rudis. Next base: position 2,354,356 of record JAHMTN010000263.1, on the reverse strand, counting down.
TAAAGATGAGGAGACCACCTCATTAAGCCAGTGATACGGAGGGCAATATAGGAGAAGGACTTGCGCGTGAAACATTAGCTTTCCGTTTACGCTTCAAGAACGATTGATCCTGTTGGGAATAACGAATTCCCTAAAAATGGATTCGAAACTAAATCGAATCCCTAAAACGAATGAGGAAGACAAGCCCAGGAATCACATATATCACCAATCAAATATACACCATGGAATTGGGCGTACCTTATTGTCCACAGATTAAACATCAATGTTGAAGTTCGAGGAAAAATCCTAATCCCGTTCTACCGAGGAGTGTACTGTTGCTATATGAGGGAGAAAACTCTGAAAATACATACATTCTTTTTTGGAGAGGGAGAAAAGTGAAAACGTACATACATTAAGTCTGTTTTCTTTCTTTTCTTTCCGTTAAAGCGTCTCCTCCAAAAGACATATTCCCTCAACGTATCACATCTTCATATCTCAACCATTCATTCATGGGCCCTTAACTTGCAGGCTGGGCTTTTAAGCTTAACATGGGCGGACGGGCCTACTTAAGTCCATCATCACATATAAAAAACTATCATCTCCCCACTCGCACATGGTGGGCTAAATATGATCATCTTTACATTTCTGCAACATTCATACCGGTGAATAATCCGTGCGACCAGTATACTTTGAGAGCTCATTGCTATACATCTCTTAGGAATATATAACAGCTCATAATGGGCATCACACTCTGAGTAGATTTAGTATGCAGTACCCTAGATCGATCGATCGCATTTATATTTCTCTTGATCTCTTTTTAAGCAATGATATATTGTATTAACAATTATGATTGTCCCATAAAACAATCACAATTGGTTGATTAGTGAATACAAAACCAAAATGTGATACTCCAAATTCGATCTTCCTCTTTACTTAAAACTCTCAATATCAGTTCAACTTGCTTTTCTAGAAATGTCCCATTAGATCAAATCAATTCATGATCATTGGTAACATTCCAAGATAGCAAATACTAAATAGAAATCTTGAGAATAAGTAAGAGTCATAAGGAGACTAAATTGAAGAATTTTATTCTTCAAGAGTCTCACACGGCATGCTAATTGAGATAAAAACTTTTGTCACTCTTATTGGTCGTCTCATGCATACGTAGTATGAAATACGTATTACGGTATTAACTCATTTCCCATAGAGCATATGTCTACACTTTCAATATCGTACAGATGATAGTTTAGACATACCCAATGTCTAACTTGAATTCACGTATCTACTCTTTCACGAAATTCATCAGAACTCACATCTAGCATTATAGACAGATAAAGGAAAATATGTTGCTTATTTTACTTTTGGACATAGTATATTTTATGTCCTCATCTTAACACTTAATTAAAGCGACATATATATTTTAAACTTGAGCTATCGATTATAATCTAAATAATAAGCTTAAAAATCGTCTCATCTCTATTTATCACACAGTAAATAGGAGCGATTACCCGTGTGAGTGGGCTAATCTTTTATCTGTCTGACATACTTTCTTAACTTTATATAATGCACTAAGCATTAAGATGCATAAACGTTAAACAAAGATTCATAGGCATTAATAATGAAAATCACAAATTCATTAGATATGAACACTTCAAAGAAATTACAATATTCAATACATTAACCTCTATGCAATCCTAGAGTGACCACAAAACACATATCTGGGTATTGGTTTTGTCATAGGATCTGCTACCATTCTATGCATAAATATGTACTGTAAGTTTACATCCTTTTGTGCAACCATATCCTTGACAAAATTATACTTGGTATCTATATGTTTGGTCTTACCATGATATTTTGGATCTTTGGTGTACGCTATAGCTGCTTGGCTATCACAGTTAACCAATAATGGATTTACAACATTCTCAATAACACCTAAATGATCCAAAAATCTCTTAAACCAAACACCTTCTTGTATTGTTGCTGATAATGCCACGAACTCAGCTTCCATCGTGGACAAGGCTATACACGTTTGTTTCTTATTGCTCCATGATATTGCACCATTATTCAGTAAGAAAGCAAATCCAGAGATAGATTTCCTTTCATCTAAATCTCTTCAATCAGCATCTGAATAGCCTTCAAGTTGCAGATCATTTCCTTAGTAATTCAGCTTGTAATCAGCAGTTTCCTTCAGATACCTCAGTATTCTTTTAACGGCTTTCCAATGTGCTTAACCTGGATTGGATTAGTATCTACTCACAATTCCAACTGCAAAACATAGCTCTTGTACACATCATAGCGTACATCAAGCTCCCAACAGCACTAGCATAAGGAACATGTTTCATTTGTTCCTTCTTTTGTGGAGTCCTTGGATACAGTCTATAGCTCAATCCTTCACCTTTTGCAATAGGAGTGTCTATGGGTTTACAATCTTGCATACGAAATCATTCAAGAACCTTATTTATATATGTTTCTTGCGAAAGAAATAACGACATCTTCAAACGATCTCTTGAAATCTTAACTCCAAGAATGTATGCAGCCTTACCCATATCTTTCATTTCAAAGTTGGAAGATAACCAACTTTTGATGGTATTAACAAACTCCATATTGTTTCCGGCAATTAGTATATCATCAACATATAATGATATGATCACAAATTAATCTTTGAATATTTTGATATATACACAATGATCATCATCAATCATTGTAAAATCATATGACATTATGGCATTATGAAAACATATATACCACTGTCTTGACGACTGCTTAAGACCATATATCGATTTCAAAAGTCGACATACCTTTTCTTCTTGGTCTTTTGTAATGAAACCAACAGGTTGTTCCATATATATTTCATCATCCAATTCTCCATTGAGAAAAGCAGTCTTTACATCCATTTGATGTAATTCAAGATCTATACTTGCCACTATTATCAGAATAATGCGAATCGAGGTAAATCTCACTATGTAAGAAAATGTTTCTTCATAATCAATTCCTTCCAATTGATTATACTATTTTGCCACAAGGTGAGCTTTATGTATTTCTATTAAGCCACGAGTTTTATGCTTTATTTTGAGAACCCACTTGTTCCTAATGGCTTTGCCTCCTTTTGGAAGATCAACCAATTCCCAAATATGGTTTGACTTCTTGACTCCATCTCCTCTTCCATTGCATGCATCCATTTTTCCTTACAATGGCAATTTAGAGCCTTATTAACATTTCTTGGTTCATCCTCATCTTGTAGAGCAATCATAAAAGTTTCCCCTTTAATGTCAAAGCGTTGTCAATGAATACTTTTGCGACTTGTTCGCCGTATATAAGATTGTACACTTTGTACATCATTCCTCATCATGCTCCCACTCGGATTAGACAATGATGATATCATCTTATCATGTGGTTGTAATTGAGAGTGAGTTGAATTAAATTCATCACTTCTTATGTTACTCCCACTTGGACGAACTCCACTAAGTTCATTATCTTGATCCAATGTTTTAATTATGGAGTAATCATCGCCTATTTCGTCATTTTTAGGAAATTCATTCTCCAAGAATGTGACATTCCGTGATTTGAATTCAGTTATAATTTCACTTTCCTGCTCACCTATAAATATATACCATTTCGAGTGTTCAGAGTATTTTATGAAAATACTCTTCTTTCCTCTAGGACCCAATTTTTCAAACTTGTGAGAGGACTCGTGAGTATAGGCAGCACAACCCCATGGCTTAAGAAAACTTAAGTCCGGTTTTCTACCTATCCATAACTCATATGTAGTGAAAGTAACTGATTTGGAAGGCACCCGGTTAAGTATATAGGCAGTAGTTAATAACGCATCACTCCAAAAGGTGATAGGTAAGTTAGCATGTGCCATCATGGACCTAACCATTTCTAGTAGGGTTCTGTTCCTTCTCTCCATAACACCATTTTGTTGAGGAGTATATGGAATAGACAACTGTCTTTCTATTACTTTTTCATCTCATAATTTTCTGAACTCATTAGATAAATATTATCTATCTCGATCGGATCTCAATACTTTTATTTTATTGTCTAATTGATTTTCTACCAAGTTCATAAACCTTTTGAAACAACTTATTGCTTCAGATTTATGAGAAATCAAATAGACATATCCGAATCAAGTATAATCATCTATAAATGTGATGAAATAAACAGCTCGTTGCCTTCCTCTTACATTCATTGGAGCACAGACATCAAAATGAATTAAATGCAAAGGAAATTCAGCTCTTTTACCTTTTCCAAATGATTTCCTTGTCGTTTTCCCTTCTAAGTAATGCTCACATATAAGCAGATTGATTTTTTCAATATTGCCCAACAAGCCCTCTTTGGCTAGCCTGTTCATACGTTGTTAGCCAATATGACCAAGTCTAGCATACCACATATTCACATCATTATCATATGAATTAGAAAACGTGAAAAGGGAATAACAAGCATTAGCATTACTATAGTCAACATTTGATACAATAAAATCATCTAGAAAATAACCACAACCATAGTAGTTTGTATCCAAATACAAATCCACACCACTATTATGAAAGTTCATATTAAAACCAAGCTTAACCAACACTAAAACAGACACTAAATTCCGATAAATTTCTGAAGCATACAGCATATCATGTAGGAACAAAGTGCGTCCACCACGCATGTTCAATTGACAGATGTCAATTCCTTTTATTTTGGCTCTGGGGTTGTTTCCTACATAGATCCACTTAGTTCCAGTTGGTGTTCGTTAGAATTCTACGAAGGATTCTCTATCATTCGCTAAGTGGTCTGTCGCTCATGAATCTACAATCCACAAAGGATTAGACTCGGTTAAGAATACAAAACTTGACACATAAGCAAAGTTCTCAAAAGTACAAGGGGTGTGTACCTTCTTTGGCTTGTAACAATCGCGAGCATAGTGACCCTTCTTGTCACAATTATAACACTTCACCCTTGTCAGCTTCTTCATTCGATGATGCTTTCCTCTTTCATGTTGGTTAACCTTTGGTTTCTTCCCTGAAGAACTTGCTACATTGCCTTTCCTTTTATCGAACCAGTTGGAACGTTTGCGGTTGGAGCTCGAAGCTCCATGTGAGCTAGAACCAGGATGATAAATTTCAGTTTTCGGCTTAGCCTCTAAGAGGCGATCCTCTTCCAGCTCAAGATGACGCATTGCATCCTCAAAGGTTTTGATATTCTCATTATGGGTCAGATGCACCTTCATATGTTCCAAACTCTAAGGTAAGGAACAAATCACTGCTTGCACTAGCTACTCATCAGTCGGGACATGGCCAGCATCTTTCACCTCATTAATTATGTTTGACATCTTCCTAAGGTGTTACTTCATGGCCTGACCATGAGGCTTTTTATAAGAGTCAAACCTAATAGTGAGCTGTCTCAGTCTGGTCACCGAAGTATGACCAAATCTTGATGCCAATGCTTTTCACATTTTTTTGGCATTCTCAAAACTCCTGAACTCTCGTATGACATCATTTTCCATGCTACTCAACAACGTAATGCGAGCAAGAGAATTCTTCATCTTCCATGTAGCAAATGCATCCTTATCTCTCTTATGTTGTGCAGTGTTTCCTTCTTCAAGTTCTTCCATGATCAAAATTAAGAGCTTCTAGTGCCTCTTGCTCTTCCAACACATATTGGATTTTCATGTGTCATATTTCATAGTTATCGCCATTAAGCTTTTCACATTTGTTCAACTCAGCGACTATGCTCTTAGTGGTTGAAGCCATCGATCTGAACATATCAAACATATATGCACAAATTATTAATGCCTATCATTTATGCATCCATTTTGCACAAACTCATCATATTAATGAATAATTTCAAGTAAGGTTTTGGAATCAAAAGGTCACTATGTTTCCAATCATCATCCCAAAATCCTAACTTGGAATTATTATTAATATAATATTCTATGCAAAATAAATTCTTTGAAGTTACAAAAATTTCTAAGAACTAGCCACAACAGTTAATAATAACATAAGCAAATAATATTTGATATCAAACAATGATATAATAATAATAATGATTTCACATAATACAACTAACATATCAGTTGCTACACCAACAACAACTAGGTAGAAAACATATACATAAGACGTCTATAAAGCATACTAAATAAAGACCAGTCAAAACATCTAACGCCAAGACAACACATGAACTGGGAAAGATTCCTTTTTGTTCAATTTCTTGATCTTTTCTTCTTTAAAGTTCTCAGGCATTCTAAGCAGCCACAGTAAAACAGACGGGTATCCCTTAGGATTTCTCCTTCGCACATTCAACCCCCATCGAATTGAAGTCATTCTATCGGTCGCAATCTTTGTGGCTTCAATCCGGTAATGTTCATCTATAAAAGCCATTATAAGTCTCCTATACGAAGTAGCTCTGTTGATCTCCCATAGGCGATTCAACACTCCTTGACATATCGGTGGTAGAGTGTTCATGAAGAATCGCACAATCTCAGATTGTGGCATGGGACGACCATTTCATATGATCTCTTGTACTTTCCCGTTGACTTTGAGAACATGATCAATTAAGTCACCACTCTCCCAACAATAATCAATCAGCTCAGCTATCAACCTAGAAAACATTTCAATTTGCTCATCGGTAATTGCGCGAATAGGTGTGCGCGCCTTAAGGGGAGGCATTGTTCCTGCAACAAATATAGAACAAATAAGAGATTATATATAACCCACACATACTTAATTGGGAGAAAGAAACACATTCTTTTTTTCTTTTCTTTTCCTTTTTCGGGTCAATGGTCAAAGTTAGCGGTTAACGGTCAGCGGTCAACGGTCCGATGAGTCAAGGTCAACCGAGTCAGAGTCAACGGGTGGTTAGGTCAGACCGATTGGGCCGGGTCGGACGAACCGACCGGCACGTGCCACGCACATGCATGGCTGACGTCACGATGATGTCAGTTGGTGCGTGCTGTGCACGCACCAGTTGCTGTGCTCGTGCATCGCACGCGCCTAGCCGAAACGGCACGTGCAACCCGCACGCCTGAGGGGAACCGTGTCAACACGTTGCACACGCCGACGACCCCTCTTCATTCCGGCCACACGTGGCGGTGCATCCAGCGTCCCCCGACGGCGATCCGCCACTTCTTTTTCTCGTATCAATGAGACCTTCGATCCTACGCTATCAAAAACAAATTTCGACTTACAGAAAGTCAAAAAGACTAGGGGAACAGTACGGTGTCGGGATTTTCCATCCCCGATCGACCGGCAGCGGCTTTTCTTAAATTTCGACCATAAAAATAATTCAATAAAATAAAAAGGGGATCGGGAACCATGAACTACTGCTCTTATACCAATGTTGGGAATAACGGATTTCCTAAAAATGGATTCGACACTAAATCGAACCCCTAAAACGAATGCAAAAGACAAGCCCATGAATCACATGTATCACCGATCAAAGATACACCACGGAATCCAGCGTACCTTATTGTCTACAGATTAAACACCAACATTGAAGTTCAAGGAAGAATCATGATCCCGTTCTACCGAGGAGCATACTATTGCTATATGGGGGAGAAAACTCTAAAAAGACGTACGTTTTTTTGTGAGAGGGAGAAAAGTGAAAACATATGTACGTTAAGTCTGTTTTCTTTCTTTTCTTTCCCTTAAAGCGTCTCCTCCAAAAGACACATTCTCTCAACGTATCACCTCCTCATATCCCAACCCTTCATTCATGGGCCCTTAACTTACGGGCTGGGCTTTTAGGCCCAACATGGGCGAACGGGCCTAGTTAGGCCCATAATCACATATAAAAAACCATCAAATCCCAAAATAAGTGCGTTAATCTTTCTACTCAATTATGCATGTTCTTGTTCTGGTTATGGAGATCTTGGAATTGCGCAATTTGCATCCAACACGAAAAAGCTTGAGAGAGCGAGAGGACGAGCTAGGGGGAGAGAGTGTGCTCGAAGGAACGTCTTGCCATTGCTGGTCGTCCGTCTGAGAGCTGCCATGCATCGCAGCCCTTCCCATTAAGCCAATTAGGTCTCCCCAAGCATACTTGCCCTGTTTCCGTGGGGGTGTCAGGTCAGGGCTTGCGGCCGACTAGTTCATGCTAGGTCCGTCATCACCTATGCTTCATGCATACCGACTGTTTGCTGAAATGCCTGAACGACATCTGAGTTTCATTAGATTGTTTTGGCCGAAACTAAGGTTCTGGAATTGATCAACGATTTTGTGAAAATCCTGTGAGAGTAATCTGTCCAGAGTAATGGTGATGTGAGACCATGTGTTGTTGCTAGGCCAAGAATTGCTCGGAAAGTGGATCTGACAACCGCTGTTAAATTAGCGTGTCATGTGTCCGACAAAATGATTAAGAGGGATTTCAAAATGGTTCATGCGTAGCCCCCTTCTCTAAGGTCGCTCTAAGTTGAGTTTGCTTCTCTCAATCCTTGTTTCTTGATGTTGCTGTTGTTGTTGTCGTATTTATCTTGCTGGAAACGCATTGTTTAGAAGTAGGTGGTTTGGAGAGCTCATTGAACCGAAAAGGGTGAATGATATTTCCAACGATTGCCGGAGTAGATGGCCGGCAGAGGTAGGCACTGGTAGGGATGGACGACCGGTAGACGGTGGTCAGTGGTCGGAAGATGGTGCTGACGTCGGGACTTTTGGTCCTAGAAAAACGAAGCTGCAGATGCAAGGAAGAAGAAGGCGCAGGGGAAAAGGATGAAATAGGAAAAGACAAAGGAGAAAAAGAAAGAAAAATAGAAAAATCATTAAGAAAACTAAAAAAAAATTGAAAATTTTCTTTTTTAATCCAACTAGATCGGATCCAAGTTTGGGTCGGGTCAACGGGCTGAATCATGTAAATGGTCCAAACCCGTTCCCCAGATTAATAATAAAAAAAATGAAAATTAAATAATTAAAGACATTGGGAAAAAAATTTGAGGAAGACATTCAAACATTTAAAAAATTAGAAAATTTATAAAAATTTAGAAAATTCAGAAAATCATTAAAAATAAGCAAATCTAGAAAATACTAAAAAAAATTAGACAAATCATTAAAAATACAAAAAAATTCCAGCAAACTAAAAAGAATTCAGAAAAAAAAAATTAGAAATCCTTAGAAATTGAAATCTAAAATTGGACAACCTTTAGGGCTTTACATAAGATTTTTTGTTTTCTATTGTCATTTTATTAAGGGATAATAATAGGATGCTTGTGTGCTTTCCTTTATAATTATACTTGGTCGTGCTTTTCGATATCCGGATTTTATTTTCTACTCTAGAATGGTTAAGCCAATACCTAGAATTCTTTGATAGGCTACTGATATTACTTAGCACAATCAACGTACTTAAATGGCATTAGTCTTAGGGCTAATGTAATCAAGTCTTCGAGTTTGGAATCTCTAGTTGCGTAAATAGTAAGATATCCTCCCATATCTTATTGGATTTCTAGCTAACCCCAAAAAGGCTAGTGGCGACTCATTAATCAAAATTTGTATAGGCTTAATTGATTAAAAGTTTGAACGCCTAATGTCATACGAAGAAGAAGACTTCTTCCCTTTTCCTTTTTTTTTGCTTTTCTTTTTCTTTCCTCTTTTTCTCTACTCTCACATCTCTCTCTCACGTCATTTTCTCTCTGACTCTTCTCTCTGCAACCCCTATTTGTTGTCCTCTCACTTTTCTCCTCTCATAAGACTTTTTCCTTTCTTTTTTACCAAGAGAAACTCTCCTCACTTTTCTTTTTCCTTTTCAATTGTGATTCTTTTCTCCTTCGACGAAGACAAAGAGAAGCCCCCCATCATTCAAGGCTTCATACTCTTTATTTATAGAGAAAGACTTGAGTTTGTTTTTTTGCATATGAAGATTTTCCGATATACTTGCACATCCTCACTCAACTTTTCAACAACAAAGTGGCTCCAAAACATTTGGCTGTTGAGTTTTTGAATTCAATTTTTTTAAAAAAAAATTCCTCTAATGAAAGATTATTTTCTATTTCTATTTTTTAAATTTAAATTAGGTGTCAATAGCTGCCCCTCTTTGAAGGGAAGCTCATAGAGGTTTTCTTCAAAGATAAATGACACCTAAATTTAAACCATGCAAAATGAATATGAATATGCAAATGTTAATTGTAATGACTTTTTTTTTTAAAGGAGATGAACTCAAATAAATTTAATTTCTTTTGAAATGCAAGGTCATGCAATAATGCAATGTAAATGCAATGATTTGGTCAAGAATATAGATCTCAATGTGTCTATGCTCAATGAAATGCAAATGCAAAGAAAAATACATACCTATATAATTAGGTGTGAAATGATTCCTATGAGACCGAACAAATATCTGGAACTCTCCTCAGATAATTGAAAGGCTCAAAATTTCTCTTGAAACAAAGTCTTCAGGGATCTAGAATTCTCGTCAAATTTCGAAAGAAACCAAGCACTTGGAAGTTACATCAAGTACTTGAAATTTCAAAAATCTGATTTTCATGTCAGACATTTGAAAATATTTACTAAACATTTGGAAATCACATCTGATGTTTGAAAAGACAAACACTTGGAAGTCACATCAAGCATTTAAGGGTTCAAATATCTGGAGTTTACACTAGACATTTGAAAATATTTTACTAAACATTTGGAAATCACATCAGATGTTTGGAAAGACAAACACTTGGAAGTCACATCAAGCATTTAAGTGCTCAAATATCTGGAATTCATACTAGACATTTGAAAACATGGGTACTTGGAATTCTCATCAAGTATTCAAAGATGACTGAACAAAATCAATGCTTCAAAGAAAAATCCTTTGGTCTTTGAGGAAAAATTCATTTCATTTTTTTTTAATTCAATGAAGGTCCATACATGATGGCTTTTTCAAACTTCCACCAGGAAAAATTATCAAGACAATTTTCACTAAGCTGTGAATCTCTTGAACATGCTAAATGAGACATTTTTGGTGTGAAAAAGGCTTTTTCACTCGCTCGCATTTAGGAGGGGTTATTTGTCCTGACCATTGATGCGGGAATATATCACTCAATCTTATCATCATCTTGTCGACAAGAGTTCGAATTTTCTTGCAAGCAGTACGACCTTACCAATCTAAGAGGTCTTTAATAGGTACTGTAATGTGGGCTTGGTCAATGGCTTAACAAAGGGACTCTTTGAGTCAAAGCAATTGAAAGAACACCTCTGTAATCATCTTCGGGTTTACAAGTCAAGAACCCTGCAAAATGAGAAAGAAATATTCTTGCTCGTACTTCTTCGAGCAATGCTCAAAACATGTGAATTCCTATGTTAATTCAAATGCCCTAATCTGAAGAGACTTTATAAGGGACGTAACATAGGCTTGGTTCTTGGATTTGAGAAACGAAAGGATCGTTAGGCTCAAAGATGTGTATATGGGTCAAAGTTGGTGATCATCTTGACATTGCCACCAGTATTCTTCGCCACGGATTGTCTTTTTGACAGATTTCTTTATTGGCTCAAGAGTTTATCACCTGATGCCAATGATTATTCAACTGGAGATCTTTTCTCAACATTTTTTCTTTTAAAATCATTTTATTTGATGATAGGCATCGATCAAGCACACCACTTTTTTTATGCCTCCTAATTCATCAGTCATTTGGCATTGCTTTTACCAGGCACACTGCTTTTTCATGCCCCTTAGTTCTATTTTGATTTCAGTTCTTGCGCACAATGTGTGTGTCATGTATACTTTAAATGACACTCGAACCTTCAAAGGTCTTCATCTATCTCTTGCCTTGCCCCAGTGTGAGGGATGATCATCAACTGGGTTTAAAAGAAATGAAATCACAGGTTCAAGTGGGCTATGCAAAGGATATAAGTGTGTAGGATAGTGAAAGAAACGCTCTTCATCATCCTAAGGCACTTAAATTACCACATGAATTTAATGTAAAAGCATAACTTGAAGATTGATGCAAGTGAGAGTAAGAAAATTTCTACCCATTTCACTCTCCTTCAATGTCAACTTACCTCCATTTGCTCCGATGTGGGGTGGTCCTTGACAGGTGTATGGGATGAGGCTTGCCTTTCACGCCTCATTTAGCATGTTCAAGTAACTCGACATCTTTCACTGAATTATCCATTTTGATAAATTTCAATTGGAATTGACAAATTGCGTAATATCATGTGAAAGCATTCTATAATGACAAAAAGACCATGCTCTATTCTTGCACATCAAATCATAAAGTTAAAGCTGTTAAGTGTCTGTGTCTTGCCCCTCTTTGCAAGGGAGCTCATAGAGGTTCCTTAAATGTGCGCAGAGCTGCACCTGAAACATAAAGCTAATAATTAAAAGAAACAAACAGGGTAAATTAGATGTATGTTGGAAAATTATTTTATTTTGAAACAATTTTCAAGGGAACATGAAGAAGCCCAGCCTTCAGAATTAGCTCCTTGCTGTTTTCTTTTGGTAGGATTTCATCACAGGGCTAGTTTGGTGTACTTCAACATGCCCTTAAAACACGAAAATCTCCATGTATTTTATTGGATGAAAAGCAAATTACATTATTGAAATGAGGGAAATCCTAGAATTGAAAATGCAAATATGCAAATACGAAAAGCGATAAAGACTCCTGCACTAAGGAGTGTGCAAATAATTAAAATTCTCCTACTATTGAGCTTCATCGATGGCAAACACTAAATTCTCTTTGAACAATTTAGTCATTCCTTCGAGTGCGTCATCAGAGCTCTCAATCTTTAGAGGTGCGAGATCATCTATGCCACCCCATCCATATGGGATGATATCCCGTGGGTCGAAGTAGGAGCTGGGAGGAGCCAAATACTTTACATAGTAATCGAATTTGCTACTTGGTTGACCTAGGGTATCCATCACTTCTGCTTCATCATGCATCATTTGAAACATGGTGGGCTCAGCATCAAAACTGAAAATGGCATTCATAGCTTCTGAGTGGTCAGGGAGTGGGTTATTCTGGATGTTTGGCTGTGCATCGCGGAATGAGACCACCTTGGCATCCAAAAGATTTTGGATTTTGTATTGCAGTATATAGCAATTGTCAATAGAATGCCCTACTCCCCCATATGATAAGCTCATGTCTTAGACGGATCATAGTTGGGGAAATGCTCGAGACTAGATCGCTTAAGTTCCTTAGCGAGTAATCCTTTCTTTTGAAGGGTCGGCAAAATCTTGGACAAGGGCTTAGGAAGAGGTGTAAATTGACGCCTGAAAGAGTTCTTCAGCTAGCCAAAGAATGGTCGTGCTCCTCACTGTTGGGTGTTCGGGGTAGGGCGAGGTGGTTGAACATAAACTGCATTAACCTCCACTACAGGTTCCTTATCCTTCTTGGTTGAAACTCTCCCATACAAGTTGGTTTGATCAGACGCCCATCCATCACGCAATGCTACTTCAATTCGCTCGTCGACAGGGATTAGCTGATTGAATGACTCGACAGTCGAACCCAGCATTCAATTTCGATACTCAGGCGAGAGTATCTTCATGAACAAATCCATCAGCTCATTTTCTATTGGCTCGGGAGTAATTTGAGCAACTACAGTCCTCCATCTCGTGACATATGCCTTGAAAGATCCCGTCATCTTCTTCTTAGTGCGAAGTAAATCTTCTCAAGATGGAGTGACATCAATATTATACTTATATTACTTGAAAAAAGCATCAGTCAAATCCTCCCAAGTCTCTAGGAGATTAATTTTCTTCATAATGTACCATTGCAATGCTGGTCCTGTAAAGCTTGCTTGAAATTGTTGAATCATCAAGAGTATGTTATCAACATATGGGGTCATCCTGACCACATAAGTCTGTAGATGGATCTTTAAGCAAGAGGTGCCATCATACTTTTCAAAGTCTGGCGTTTTGAACTTCTTTGGCATCTTGATTTTTGCATAATGGGACAGATCAGTTGGGTCTTGGCTAAATGAACCCTGCAGCTGCTTAAGTTTTTCCTCGATTTTTACCATGTGTTTTTCTTGCTCAATTTTCGATATAGCCGAAGGTATCACTTGTACCTCATCATCAACAACAATTTGAGGCGCGTCAATAATTTTAACCCTTGAGGGATCATTAGAGGTAAATGCCCAACTGCGGACGTATTCTTGCCTTTATCTCTCGGATCAGCCATGGAAGCATGTTGCGGTAACACCACTTCAACTTGCAGAGCTGGTGGGGCAATGTTTGCTTGGAGAGAATAGATTTGCTTAGAGAGCTGTTCAAGAACATTTAGGACTTGCTTCATCTCTGATTTGAGGGCGGCAATACGAGTTTGTTCAGCAATACGCACTTGTTTGGTGTCATCAGCCATTATTGCTCTAGAACGAGTACGGATTGGCAATCTTAGGTGAGCCGTGTTGTTACCTAGGGGAGAAAAGAGATAATGTAAGAAATGATGACAAGATAGGAAAATGGCCCATGACAATGGTCTAATCGCCTCATTTTATTCAAAATTTATTTTAAATGTTGAACCAAACTTCCTAACAATGAACTAAGAATTGAAATTCAAATCCCTAAACATTGAACTAAAAATTGAAAGCACTGAATTGAAAATCAAGGTCTTTAAACATTGAACTAAGAAACCAAAACATCTCATTTTATATGCTTTTGGGAATGGAAATGAATTTCAAATCGGTTTTCCCCATCGCATATAAAACAAGACGGACAACGAAACCTATTGTCATGGACCGAAAAAATTGCAAGTAAGTAAATTGCAAAAGTGAGAATTTAAACAACTTACTTTTACTGGGAAGGGATGACAATCACATAGACACACGCATGAAATGTGAGGCTCAACACCTAAACTACAAGGCTTAACAAGTTAGAGCCAAGAGGATGGGCCGACTAGTTGCAGTCTCGCGTACAAATGTCGAGTCCTCTTAACTCTGGCTCGATCAAAAGCAAAATCCCATGATCACGCAGTCTCGCGGATAAGGATAAACATTTTGACACCAAGAAAAATTTTCAGGTTTGAGAAAGGCAACCTCTACATCGCGGTCTCGCGTTCAAGGTTGATCCATTTCTCAACACCATCCTCGAATCCTTAGATGCGGTCTAGGTCTGACGGCAGGTTGTGTGTGCAATGTGTAGTGCTAAAACAATTTGAAAATCATGCACAACAATTTATAATACAAGCAACACTTCAATGATAAGAAAAACATTCAATCCCAACACCTTCCTACAAAACAAAGAGTTAGCAAGCACTACTCCCATTATACCTCCTTTCTGTAAAAACATTTAACACTTCATGTTAGGAGCGTACCTTGTTTCCATGCTGCCAAACAAAATATTTATAAAAAAAAAAAAAAAACAGGCCTATGTCCACTATGAGTTTTAACTCTGTCCCCAGCGGAGTCGCCAAGCTGTCGTGACCTTCCCGAGGATGAATTATTCAAAGAAGGCTAATGGATTACTAAGTCCGAAGACTTGGCACGAACCCTCCCAAGTCTTACCAATCGCGACTTGATGTTAAGAAATTAATCTATTTAAACATGCAATTATACTCAATTTGGAGCCGCCACTAACCAATTAGGGTTTATTAGAAATCCAAGTAAAGTATGGGAGAATACTTTACTTTTGCGAACCAGAGATTCAATAAGTCCGGGGACATGGTTACGCTCGAAAAATGTAACGCCCTTTCGGTACTTTTTATTTTAATTTCAAAAAAATATTTTGTAGGCAATCTTAATTAATTTAAACCTAAGCTACTAACATGCAAAGGGTGGTCATGCGGGTGCACAATCAATGAATTAACATTCAATAAAAAAATGCTAATAAAAATGCATGCCCTAAACATGATTTCTAAATGACATGACACCTAATTTTTCTTTTTCTTTTTGAAAATGTTAATTATATGCAATCTTAATTTAAATTTGATATACACGAGTTTTACTTTAATAACATATGAGATGCAATTCATGTGGCATAATTCAAATCATTACAATATGTGTCTATGCATATGATGTATGATATGAGATGTATGACGTGGTAATTCTATATGCATGTTCTTTTTATGATTTTTTTTAATGATTTTTTTTATTACACATATGCAACCTACAATAAACAATGATGACATAAAATGGGATTGATTATGAACTAACCTATTAACTAACCAAATAAATGACTTTTGTGTTTTCTTATTTTTTTTAATATGACTTAATAATTCTTATTTAAAAATAAATAATGATGGAATACTAATCTTTGGCTTTTTTTATTTAAAAAAAAGCTACATTATGGGAATATCAAAACATTAATCTATGACCTACTAACTAGAGTGCAACATGTGGTGTGATTTATATGACCTAAATAACATTTTTTATTCTCTTTTTTTTATTTTTGGTTTATTAAGGGAAAATCATCCTAATTCTATATGAATCTTAAAAATACAAAGCTTTAAATATGAAATGCATATGGACCTAAGTAATTAAATTCTAGATATGCATAATATGTGAGGAGCAAATAATGATAATGTACCAAAATATAATCCATCAATGTATATCAATGACATATATTTTAACGCAAGTCAATAATGCAAGGCAAACCATAAATTTGTCATAAAAAGTTGAAATAATAAAAAATCTAACCCGCTGTCTCGCGGTTCAATATTTTTTATTATCATGGCTTAATATGATAAATTTCCTAATAAGATAATAAAAATAAATCAAAATAAATCAAGTTAGAATAAAGACAAAACATGAAATCAAATATAAAAATTCACCTAGTCTAACTCACGGTTGACTTGAGGAATGGTGAGGAATAGCTGGTGGTTCGGTGATGGGTCGTCATTCGAGACAAGGGTGGCCGGCGAGGCTCAAGCAGTAACCACACCTGCAGCAAAATAGAGGAGGCAGCAAATGGTGATGGGCACGGCAACGAGCTCAGATCAGGAGCGGCGATGGCAGGTGTCGCTCGGGAGGGCGCGTAGAAGGCAGAGCAGCGCGAGAGGTCTGGGCGCTGCAAAGGCGGGTGCAAGCGATGCAGATCTAGTTCAAGCTGGCAAAGTGGCGTCACCCAGGCAAGGGACGCGATGGCGGAGCTCAAGCTGGGCAACGATGCGAGTTCAGCAGCAAGAGGGCCCGAGTGGAGTTGATGGTGCAGTGGCCGGCGCAGGGACCGAGCGATGGTTGCTCGGGGCATCGTGGCACGGTCACAGACGAGTGGCAACCGGACGGTGGCAGAGTGGAGATCTCGGACTGGCGGTGATGTGGGGGCGTAGGCAGCAAGCTCATGGGTGCAGAGGCGGCAACAGGCGGCGAAGGGCTCGAGCAGAGACGGTGGCAAGGCGTTATAGGTGCTGGTGCTCGGACGGAGACGGAGAGGCTGCTGGCGTCAGTGGTAGAGGAAGGCAGATGGTGTCGCGGGTCGGCACAGCGGTGGCTTCGTCGAGCTGGTGGAACGCATGGGGCAAGCTGCTGCAATGGAGGTCTTGCAAGGGCGTTGTTCGGCAGTGGGCAGAGACGTCGGGCGGCAACAGCTTCACGGGGAACGAGCGTCGATGGTCGAAAACTCTGTTGCCGGTGCTGGGTGACACTGGAGCAACGGTGGAGGCGTTAGCAGCTACGATGGGTGTCAACTCGGCAGCAGGGGTCGTTGGGGAGCCTACGAAGAAGAAGACTTCTTCCCTTTTCCTTTTTTTTGCTTTCTTTTTCTTTCCTCTTTTTCTCTGCTCTCACATCTCTCTCTCTCACGTCATTTTCTCTCTGCAACCCCTATTTGCTGTCCTCTCACTTTTCTCCTCTCATAAGACCTTTTCCTTTCTTTTTTACTAGGAGAAACTCTCCTCACTTTTATTTTTCCTTTTCAATCGTGATTCTTTTCTCCTTCAACGAAGACAGAGAGAAGCCCCCCCTTCAAGGCTTCGTACTCTTTATTTATAGAGAAAAACTTGAGTTTTTTTTTTTTTTTGCAAATGAAGATTTTCCGATATACTTGCACATCCTCACTCAACTTCTCAACAACAAAGTGGCTCCAAAACATTTGGCTGTTGAGTTTTTGAATTCAAATTTTTTTTTTTAAAAAAAAATTCCTCTAATCAAAGATTATTTTCTATTTCTATTTTCTAAATTTAAATTAGGTGTCAACACTCCCCTTTTGCCATTGGTACTTTCTAAGATCGTATGCAACACGACGTGCCCAGTGTTTTCTTGGTCCCTTGGAAATTGATAGTAGATTTAGGGGGACTCGTCAACTTAAACAAGTAAACAGTCATGTGACGAGACACGAAAGCGACTAAGACGGACCAAATTCAGTCCAACTAGGATAGGATGCAACGACATATACCCATCATCTAGTCTTGTGACTCAATTCTTGTGATGCCGTAGGGTGCAATCGAAATGGACTTTTGAATCATGCATCGTTCCTCTTTAGTATCATGTCATACATGAATTGATCGACTCAATCCATCAAAATCAGCTTTCGCCTTCCGTGAATAGCAATTGAGTCTTGCATTATGTACTGGTGGATGCAAGAAGCTTCTCTCAACAAACTTTTGCTTTAATAGCTTTTGTCCTTGTGGGGTGTCATGGCAATAAAAGCTTCGACCCTTTTGAAGCCCTGGTCCCAAAGGTTGGAGAGCGTACTGCAACACAAGAGATGGATAATCGCAAGTAGAACAATATAATCACTAGCCAAAATACATAGTTAATGTCATAACAAAGATTCAAGTTAAAACATGGAAAAACACAAGAGATATTGGCTTTGAGATTAATAATGAAATTCATAGTGCATTTGAATGGCTCTTCATACTTTTTACTCATATCAATCTAGAAAGACTCTGGTAACTAGAATAAAAACTAGTGATATCGGTACCACATGATTAAGTGATACCTGACCATACATCATTCTTATGGATTAGAAGTTAATTTTGTAGTATAAGTGATTTTCTTCAAAACAAAACAATAATAAGTACATTAATGATTTCTGTCTCGATTACAACTTATAGTTTGAGAATGCCTATGGCAGCCCATCTAATCCAATTTCCAAGTGAGAAAATCAATGAAACTCTCTTGTGTGCCTTCAGGGATCAAGTGATTAGGGGTTGCTTTATTCTATATTTGTTCTATTTTATATTTGTTGAAAAAGCAATGTAAGACTCCACATTAGTACTAGATTACTATCTAACGGTGACTAGTCAACAACATTAGTATTTTCATCTAATTTTTTAACATAATGACCAATTTGAAAGAAAAAAAAATATTAGCGTGTCGTAGTCATTTTCTTTCTTTAGCTTCCGCTGTAAAAGTAACTAAAGGTGTGTGTATTTTATAAAATTTATATTTGAATTTCTACAAAAGTCCAATTGGTTGCCATGGATGAGGATATTGTCATGATGGTCATCCTTAATAGGGGGCCATCGGCACATCACGATGGTGGTTGTCTCGTTGACAAGTGGCCACCACAAATGGGGGTAATTGATAACAATTAGCCACTGTGACGGTGATCACTAATGCAGGTGTGACAATTTCCTACTTCATGGTGAAGTGTATGTGAGATAGAATAGGAAACTGAAGTGCGTATGTGCTCAAGTGATAAATCGAGCATTCGGCAATTGCTAAGAAGGGAGTTCAAGGTATACATTTGGCCTGTTTAAGCTTTTGAGAAGAGATTGTCTTACATGGAGCATTATTCCCTAAAGCAAAAGGTGAGTGCTATAAACAAGAACATTCTCCACCATCGAGATATGAAAAGGAGCGTGATGAATTTTGCTGAGAGTCCACAATGGACAATATGTTAGATTAAATATAAACTAAAACTTGACGATCCTGATTTATCAAACAAGGATAAATTCGTACAAAATTTGGGATCAATTTACAGAAACGTAAAGATCAACATATATCTCCAGCCATTGATGAAAATTTGCAAAAGCGAAAAACTTCAAAACCTTGGACGGATCCACGCAGCATGATCGATTTCCAATATGGGAAACAACAGATTTGTATATCTTGTTCTACTAGCCAATACCCCTCAAACTTGATGGTGTGTTTTTTGTAGTGATAAGGTTTGAACTAGACGACCTGACGTTTTATTCTGTTTCTTACATTACCAACATCTTCCATCAAGACCGTTATGGTAACATATTAACAGGCAAATTATCACATAATAAACGTGGGTGATAAATTGGGCAATAAATCGGAATTAATTGGGAATACAATATTGGTATCATATTTAGAATATTAAATATATTATAACACAACACAACCCGAATGTTATCATAAAGGATTAGCACTTTGAAAAATTTTGAGAATTGACCTTAACCAACTCGGCTCCGGATTTCGGAATGAAGAAGATGTAGAAGAAGGTAGGCCAGTTCTTGCATCGATTATGGAATTGGATGTTTCAGTTCCCAATTGATTTTAGGATCAACCAATTTGGTTCCCGTTCTAAAAATTAGGAACCAATTCTAAGAAGGTAGGTTCTAGGTTTCAAATTATTAATTTATTGACCTTCAAATCAATCATCCCTACTTAGAAAATTAGGAAAAATAATGCAAAAAGTCATAAACCTATCGTACGATAGCCAATTCAATCATAAGACTTTTCAATTATATCAATTTAATCCTAAACATTTGGACGTTTGCCAATTTAACACTTCTAGCCAATTTTGACTGAAAATTACTTATGTAGATGTCGGTCTTCTATGGGGTATGGTCGAAATTGACATGCATAATTTTTTTAACTTTTTAAAAAAACTATGAATTTTCTATATTTTTATATGTTGTTCTTCTTTTGTTCTTGTTTTTTCTCCCACTAGCGGAGGCTCGACAACCCTCACTATCCCATGGGCAAGAGTTGTGATGCCATCAATATGGTCGACAAGAGTGCCATGGCCCTATTGACAACTGAATTTTCTCAATAATTAAGTTTAGGAAATTCAAGATTCTGGATTCCCAATCACGACGAGTCTCATTTCTTGACAAAAATTAGATTAGTGTCATTAATATTTCAATTGCATTTAGGCGCCAATTTAGCATAGGCATCCAGAATTAAGCATTTAGATTTCAAATTTAAAAAATAAAAATAAATAAAGAACAAGTTATTTAAATATATATTAATATTTCATTAGTTTCTAATTTTTTTTATATTTGATTTGGGGATAATGAAATTTAGAGATATTGGGTCGAATTAAAAAAAAAAATCGATTTATGAAGCTCTTGAACAGGTCAATTATTTAGAGCATGGAATTTGGCACCCTATGGATGTTTTCCGCGCGATTTCACGAAACCCTAGACAAGAAGGAAAATGGTTGGTTCATTTTAACGTGGCTGGCGGCTGAAGAAGAGAAAAAGAAGGGCGGGCAATATATTAAAAAGGAAAAAAAAAAAGAGGGGGAATCAAAAGATGCTTCTTTTATTGAGAGACCGGAGCCCAGGGGTTCACTGGAAAGGGTAGGGGAGACCACCATGTTCACGGAACATTTTCTGGAAAAGAAAAAAAAAAAAAAAAGCATTCCCCACCCTCGCTCCTGAAAGACTCGACCAGTCACCTCCACCATCTCCGTCTGACTACCTCCTGCCGCGTCTGATCTCGCATTCCATACCCGGGATCCTACCTCACTCCTTCACCTCACCTTCTACTCTTTTCCTCCTCTGGCTTCCTCACCTTTCGCGTCCAGTCCGGCCGCTCGTCCTCTTCCCTGACGTCGATGACGACTCCGCAAACTCGAGAACATCACCAACCACCGACGTCCGACGACCCATGCCGGGCGTCTTTAGTCTCACGAAAAAGAAACAAAGAAGCATCTTGGTCTTTCTCTCCTCCGGGCACGGTCGCCACTGAAGCTCCAAACAAAACCTCGAAGCCACAGCCGATCGACGTCGTCCACCATCTCCAGAAAAGGAAGAGAAAATGGGTTGAAAAGTCAATAGGCTCGGCTAAATGGGAGACTGAGAGCCCCCTTCACCGACAAAAACAGAGAGAAAGGAAAGGAGGAACAAAAGGAAAGAAAGGAAGGAAGGGGAAAAGAGAAAGGATTTTGCGCGTACATGTTAAGGGAATCTCACGAAACTAACTTAATTACGTAATATACTACTCGGTAAGTATTCGCACTTCTCGTTCTTTCAATCGAAGTAATGAATTAGGGCTCGAATACGAAGTTTAATGAAAAGTTGAAAACCAAGCTGTGAAGTCCGATTCTTGAGTTGTGGAGTTTGGAGATTTCATGAAAATGGTGGATTATGTCGTTGTAGAGCCATAGAAATTGATGATGGAGGTTGATTTGAACTAACGGTTTGGTCCAAGCGAAATTTTTGGGTTTCAAGGGTGGGCTCCACGTTGACTTTAAGCTCAAATAATCGCTTCGGATGGACATTTATTAAAATCAGCATTTAGGCGGGTAAAACCGTTCTGTAATATCATGTTATTCGATTTTAACATTATTCCTTGCTTATTTGATAGGACCGCAAGTTCAATAATATAAGTACAATTTATTATTTGATCGTAGGCGACAAGGTGAGTGATACTACATTTTTTTCTTGCTTATTCCTTGCTTATTCGTAGAAGATATACATACTACTCACTGAGCTTGTAATTATTCATTCATTTTTTTCAACCTTGTTCAGATTTTTTTGTTAGCAACTAGTAGAGCAAGATCACTATCGATGGGGTTCTTTGAGGTTGCCCTTCAAGTGAAAGGACGATCTTGGCATCCCTATTCCCGTGGAATTCATGAAATGACAAAGTCGCTATTCTCAACCTTCGCTGTCAGCAATGCCCGTGGCTTGATGCGACCAAGTTGGTTCATTCTTCACTTCTTTAGTATGCTTTTATGCGTTTTCTATGCTGTTTTGTGCAATTTTCGACCTTGAAATTTCCTCATCGGAATAGCTCAATCAAGGCCGGAGTGGTGGCCGACGGGGATATTTAGTGACAGTTGGCGACGCCAGGTATTGACGTCGGACTGGTAAGGATTCTGGTGTGAACTTGTGTAGTGAGGTTCAGTCAGAACTCATCGTCGTCTGGTGGCTCTGTAGAGATGGACACCGTTGGGGGGACGTCTCACAGGGAAGAAGACGACCTGCAAAAAGGGAAGAGACATAAAATAATAAAAATAATAATATAATTGAACTCTGGGTTGGCTTGGACGAGGCAATGGTGTGAAGGACAAGTGGCTAAGGGCGCGTTTGGTAACAATTCTGTTCCCAGGAGTAGATTCTAATCAAAACTGATTCTTTTTTATTCTGTTCCCGAGAACTGATTCTAAGCATTTTAAGCCGTTTGGTAACTGTCCAAAATTTCTGATTCTGGAATAGAATTGCGTTTAGTACCATGCTCATTAATTCTATTCCAAATCAATTTCTTTTAATTTTTAAATAATTTTTTTACTTTTTTCCTTTTTTTTCTTTTCTTTTTTCATTTTTTCATTTTTTTCTTTTCTTTTTCCTTTTTTTTCTTTTTTTTCCTTTTTTCTTTTCTTTTTTTCCTTTTTCTCATCTTCTTCTTCTTCTTATGGCTGGTCACCAGACCGGTGACCGGCCAGACGAGGGCCGGCGACCTCACCAAAGCATCGCCGGCCCTCATCGGCCAAGCCTCGCCGGCAGTTGGGCGAGGCCAAGCCCTGGCAATGGCATCGCCGGCCTCGCCAGGGTTGGGCAAGGCCTGCCAGGCCACTGGCGAGGCTGGGCGAGCCTCACCTGGCCACCGGTGGGGCTGGGCAAGCCTCACGACGCCCAGCCCTTGCCCAGCCCCAGCGAGGCTCGGCCTCGCCAGATCTAGTGAGGTCGAACCTCGCCAGTGGCTGGGCAAGCCTCCGGCAAGCTCTCCGAACCAGCGGCGGCAATGGATGGCAGCGGCGGACGGCGAACAATGGCGGGCGATGGTGGACGGCGGTCACGAGATGGCCGAAGAGAAGAAGAAGAGTTCTTGATTTTGATTCTCAAATTCATTCCCGGAACAAGAATCAATTTTTTTTTATTCTTGATTCTATTCTCAATCTGTTCCTAGGAACAAATTTGTTCCCGAGAACAAAAATTTTACCAAACGCGATTCTAAGTCCAAACTAATTCTAGGAACAAAGAATCAGAATTTGGCCCTGTTTGGATGGTTACCAAACAGGGCCTAAAAGGGATAGCGTTTCCGACCAAAAAAAAAACTTAAAAACAAAGTATAGCTAAATGGGTTTAACTGGCTTAATCAAGATGGGCTCGGTTTGGTCTAGCAGGCTGGGTTATGTTCATGGGGTGATTCGGGCTTGTTTCATTTTAGTATTTTGGGTTTTGACTTAAATGGGCTTGGAATAAGCTATGGGTTTTAGGGGTGTGCATGATCCGGGTGGGCGGTTCCCGACCTAGAACCGAGAACCGCCCGCTAAGGACCGGTTCCGAAAAATTAAAACCGGGATCCACCTGTTTGTTGCATGGATCCACCCGGGAACCGGACCGGCGGTCCGGTCCGGTTCCCGGGTGGATCCATGGAACCGATCTTGATGCGAAATAATTTTGGTTTTCAACATAGTTAGATCGGGTCTATGAGTTGGGAAGGAGGGGAGGAGGTCTATGGTTGAGTTTTCAACATAGAACGGTCGCGAAACAATTTTCCGCAGCTGTGGCGGGTGGCGGCCGACGGGAGGGGGCGAATAGCGGTGGCGGTGGTGTTGACGCTTGGGGAAGAATCGTAATGGCGATAGGATTATGAGGAATCGAGGAAGAAACAAAGAGAGAGAACCGAAGACGAAAGGAGTGAGGAGATGAGATACAATCTAGTTTCTTTTAGTAATTTTTTTTTAATATTAAAATGTTTCCGGTCCGGTCCGGGTGGGCGGATCCGCCCATGGAACCGGGAACCCGACCGGTACCCACCGTTTCCGAAAAATTGGAACCAGGAACCGGACCGGTTCCCTCAAGAACTGCCGGTTCCGGGCGGTTCCGGTCCGGTTCCGAGCGGTCCGGGCGGTTCCCAGGTATTTTGCATACCCCTAATGGGTTTTATGTAAAAGTGGGGTTGAGAGTTTTAACTGAAGTGTTGTGCGCCCTTGTGCTGCCAAAATTCGGTTATCACCTGTGGACCGGACCTAGAATTTAGGCTTAAGTCATTGGAGTCCAATTCGACCTGGGCTAGTTCGCAGCCCATTTTTGGAATTAAGAATATCATAAAAATTTAGAAAATTCATAAAATTCATTAAAAAAAACTTAGAAAATTCATTAAAATTTTTATAAAATTCAGAAAAAATTCAGAAAAATCAGAAATCTTTGGAAAATTGTTTAAAATTATTTTTTAAGTAGTTTTCTCTCAAAATGTATGAAATCCTTTGATAAAAAAAATTGTCCTCAAAATTGAACAAACCCTTAGGGCTTTGTTAAAGGGTTTGAATTTTTTTTTAGACGAATGCTCTTAATTGCACACTTTTAATATATTGATTGTGGTCTCCCTTTAACCTAGTTAGGAATGGCATTTTTCTTATTTCTTAGCATTAAATTCTTGTGTTTCCCTTCAATTTACATAATACTTTCATTGGTTACTAATTGCCATTTTAATGATTACACAACTACATGATTACTTCATATATTAGCATAGGCTTAAAATCAATTCAAATTGCTTCACAAACATGTTTTTGAAATGAACAAGATTTAGGTACCGATAGAGCACTAGTTGATTAATTAGTGTAGTCAAGTCCCCAACCTTAAATTCTCTGGTTGTGTAGGAAATGATGTATACTTACATGCCTTATTTGATTTCTAACCAATTCCAATAGGCTAATGGTGACTCCTTATTATAAAATTTCTATAGCGTCAATTCAAATATCCAACGTCACATGAGGTATGGGCTTGGGAGAGTCTAAACCTCAAACGAGGGCCATAAGCCTACTTTTTGGGCAATACCCCCCTACTCCTAGACTAATTGTCCTTTCCTTTTCGGATGGAAAAGGCAGGTCGCACTCTAGCCAAGGTTTAGCAAGGGTCTCTGATCCTGTGGGGCAAAAAAAAAATTAAAGAAAATAAAATAAAAAAATTTAATAAAAAAATTCAAGAAACTTAAAATTGCTTATAAAAATTATCTATATTAGCACTGAATGCTGGCCATATTGTATAGGACGATCAATACCCACTTCAACAATTTCCGACTAACATGAGATCAAACGAAATTGCTGGATAAATTTTTTTCTCACAAAAACGACATGCAAGAACATATAGTACCATATAAGAGTGGCAAAAGAAAAAAAAAAACTGAAAGAA
Organism: Eucalyptus rudis; assembly: GCA_019915205.1. Lineage (NCBI taxonomy): Eukaryota > Viridiplantae > Streptophyta > Magnoliopsida > Myrtales > Myrtaceae > Eucalyptus > Eucalyptus rudis. Next base: position 2,328,270 of record JAHMTN010000263.1, on the reverse strand, counting down.
TAATCGATACTTGATCGAATCGGCGTCGAAATAGCTAATATACAAACCGTCGATAAATACTCACCAAAAGTCCAGATTTTATACGTGCATGCTGCTGACGGTAGAGTAATCATCAAGTATATTTAATTAAAAGTAAACTACTTTTACAAGAAAGCAGGGTCGTTGTGACTCTTCGGAAGCTGCCTTTCTTTATGTTAGGTGGCAATCACATTCACATTGGTTTCATTGAAATCTATTTCGTTGTCCCTGAGCGAGAAAGACAAGCTTGCTTGAATGTTAGTACAGGGTGCTAGTAGGGAAAAAGTCTTGAGGCTCAGCCGAAAACGTGGGGATGAGACTTCTTCTTGGCTCCGATTATTAGTTTCATTGTCATCATTGATGTTGGCAACATCGGAAACGAGGGACAAAGAGAACATGGATGGTGCCGATGGTGAGTGATATATGATGATCAGAAGAAATTTGAGGTTGAAAGAAATGGAACGTCTTCACGAGTTTCTTCGCTTTCTTCTGATTCATGTTATTTCTTTTTCTTGAGAGATTGGCAAGAAATTAGAAGTGTGAAAATCCCATAAATTTTGCACCTTAGATCGTTGAGAGTGATAGAATTATGGTTGCACAAAATCAAGTAGTGAAGTGCGCACTACTTTAATACAAAGAATTTACTAATTCAAGTTTGGATTAGGGGAAAAGAATCAAATATAGTGCAATGACTGCATGTTTGTGGGGACAGGGGCATGTTTCCTAAAACATGATAGTTTAATATGACAAAGTACAAAAGTTATTAATCCATGTGTGGTTCTCCAGTATCTCTTAAGAAAACATATTCAATTAGGAATTAATTGAATAAATTAGTCTTTCCCAAATTGAGAGGTTTCCATGGATCGTAGCGTCCCCCCGATCTTCCTCTTCTTCTTGTCTCTCAAAAGTCGACGACGAACCTTTATGAAATCGTTGTTTGATTAAAGGGGATAAACATTAAAGAAGTCTGTTGGAAAAGTCCCCGTCTCCTAATCTGCGCTGCGTTGACAGTTGACACCTTGTGGAGTATGCGAACAGTGGAACGGGTCGGCTCCGTACGATTTGGTTACGGGGGGCTTCCGCATTGTCCCAGAATCTATCGTTGCAGGAAGTTAGAACTTGAAAAGATCCACCGTTCACTGACGAAATAATTCATGGTTAGGTTTCACAGGAATTATTACTAGAGCAAAATATTTTTTTTACCGAAGGTAATTTTAGAAAATCAAGGTTCTGTACTAAATTTAAAGAGAGAATGTCATATGCGAAAGGAGATTAATTAATTCAATCGAAATTTAACTGACAAAAAGATCCATAAATTATAGACTCGTTTACGTAATAGGATGCAAGCAAACTATACTAGGACTTGATGGAAAATACGGCTTGACAACATGAAAGCACAGCACATAAAAGAACCCAACATTAGAAAAACAGAAAAAGAAAAATATAGAGAAGAAGCTCCTTTCGCTATGACTTCCTAATGAAAGCTCAAGCCACCGCGTTGCTTGCCCCGCGAGCAACCTTGCGATGGACCGTGAAGTGGAACTTGCGATCGTCCGTGTCCCAGAACATGCCGATCTCGTCCCCAACCTTTAACCCTCGCTCCTTGACGAACAGCTTGGTCCAGCCACAGTTCAGCACGTAGCTTCCTGACGGCCCCCAGCGGCGGAACACGAGCTCGTGCTCCTCATGTGTGTCCGCATTCCTCACGACTACCTTCATTCCATTCCTGCTCTTGACTTGCTCCTTCATCTCCTCGTCCATCAACGGGAGCACGTCGGCCTCCGCACAGCTCCGCGAAAGCATGAGCCGCGACAAGCGATTATCGAGGTCGCTTTTCGTTAGCTTCTTCTTGATTGTACACTTATCCTCGTAGAGGACCAACTCAGTGGAGATGCCAGCATAGTGGTTCTCTTCTTCGTTGTTTCTCGGAACGGGCCTCCCGTTGTTGTTTGGGACGACACTGCCAGACGATCTTTTCCTCTCTGCAGAAATAAATCGGGTTACTGTTAGACGACGCAGCAGTTTCTGTTACATCATAATATACCTAAAAAAAAGTCTCCTTTGGTTTCTCATTCTTCTCTTCTTTCTTCTTCTTCTTCTTCTTCTTCTTTCTTCTTCTTCTTCTTCTTCTTCTTCTTCTTCTTCTTCTCCTTCTTCTCTCTCTCTCTCTCTCTCTCTCTCTATAAAATATAAACTAATTTCCGGGAATTATATATTAGTATAAACCATGGAGGATCACCCTGGGATGACTTTTGTATATTTCAATTGAATGGAACTGTGTTCACTTACTCAGGCCTTTCCCCTGGAGGTCACGCTGCTGGGTTGTCACCCCGCCGGCATTCTGGGTTGGAGAGGAGGAGAAAGAGCTGCCACGGCAACCGAGTTGGAGTTGGGGCAAGTCGAACGGAAGGGATGGGGCTGAGCTCGATCCTTCCATTGCCACAGTTTGTGTCCCTGGAGAGGAGGAGGAGGAGCTGCCGTGGCAACTGAAGAGGAGTGGGGTGAAGTCGAGCAGAGGGGCTGGGGCTGAGCTCCATCCTTCCATTGCCACAGTGTCTTTTCCTGAGAGGTTACGCTCCGGGGGCGTCACCATGTTCACACTCTGAAGCAAAGAGGAGGAGCAGCTGCCAGGGCCACTGGAGAGTTGTGGGATGAAGTCGATCAGAAGGGGTAGGGCTGAGCTCGATCCTTCCATTCCCACAGTTTGTGTCCCTGGAGAGGAGGAGAAGGAGCTGCCGTGGTAACTGAAGAGAAGTGGGGTGAAGTCGAGCAGAGAAGTGGGTGTCGCCATGTTAGCATTCTGGATTAGAGAGGAGGAGGAGGTGCTGCCGTGGCTACTGAGTCGGAGTTGGGCGAAGTTGGACGGAAGGGTTGGCGCTGAGCTTGATCCTTCCATTGCCACAGAGCGTGTAGGTTAGGAGGGGGGTGGTGTGAGGAAGCAAATTGAAGACAATGAGTTTTGCGTTTTAATAATCGCGCGAGAGCAGAAGAGACGGTGAAAGAGCGCCGGGGGAAGTAAGCTAGGGTTACAGAAGGAAGGAACAAGTTAGAAGCGGGAAAAAAAGGGGCAAGACCAGACAGGACAGTTGTGAGCGCGGCTGAAGAATTTTAAGTGTCCCACAAGTACGGAGAAATCGTCGTGTTTTTCCGCGGCAAAAAGTTCTTGTTTGAACTCATAGTAATAATCAGGTGAAGTTCATGAATCGATCTAACTCGATCCATAAATCAGCTTTTGCTTCTTCTTCTTCTTCTTCTTCTTTTTTAATGTTCTTAATAGAAACTAATAATTTCAGAGGAGGAGCTGATGGTCTCGTCAATATTTTCTCGAAAACTAGTGGAGACAGGAGATCCGTAAGAGAGAGAGGAAGAGAGAGTTCTTTTTGGGGATTTTCGGAGATTGGTATGTTTGGGATAGTATGGAGGAAGGTGGTTCCTCTTTCCCTTTCTGGCGATTTTGGAGTTTTTCTTTTTTTGGTGGCGAAAAGAGAATGTAGGTTGGGGCTGCTACTAACGTCTTGCTCTTGCGTCTGTATATATATATATAATATTTATAATCCTTTTCTATTAGTTTATTCTCTAAACTAATATTCTTAATCAAATATAATCATCGGTGCTCTACTTATCGTTATTTTCTCAATTCTCGATTGGACATAAAGCTCAAGATGGTGAATGCATACGTGAAATCGAATAGAAAACTGAATTGAACATGTATATGTGTTGTACAATTTTATTTCTTAATATGATAACCCAGTAGATTTCTCAAAGAACAAAAGTAAAAAGATAATCTCTTTGGGTTCACAACAGTTACTATTTCTTGAAACTTGCTATTTCCAGAATAAAATTGGATGTGCACACATCCAACATGTATAAAGAGAAATTGGGATGTTGAGTAATTGGTATTAAATGTGCTCGTTATAATATGACTTTTCGAAGGGTATATAGATTATGTAACAAATTTATGATTTTTTTTCATGTTATGTAATAATTTGAAAGGTAACAAGTTAAGATGTTAAATTCATTGAAAAATATCTCCCAACATATATTTTTTATTATTAAGAGTAGACCTTATGTTTAGAAAACCTAAACAAATTCGGGTTAAGCATAAAGATACGTACCTCAAGACTCCAGAATTTTTTAAATTTGAAAGACGATGTGAATAATAAACATTAGATGATTATTGTCCTCATTGAAGCACTCGACGCATTAGTTTTTCCTAATACCACAAACATCGGGATTAAACCTTGATGAAGCACTAAATGCATTCCACCCTTTTCATATAACAATGAAGTTTTCTATATATCGGTCTTGAACCGCCATAACTCAATGGGTGATCGAGAATTTGAGCCTAGGGGGAGGAGACGCAAGAGTCTCCTTCCACATCGTGATCGCTCTTCAGAAGCCGCTTGACTGGCCCAGGGGGCTGTACGATTCGCCCGTCCTTATGTTCTCACGACATGGCTTGTATGAAATCTTTCGATTGAGAGGAACGGAACGGGTCGTTTTGGAAGGATGTCAGTGGAAAAAAAAAAACCTTTATGAAATCGTAAGATTTTCTTTGCTCAAAACCGAAAAAACATTGTTAGAGGAAAAAAGCAAACACCTGCCATACAAATTGGGGAGGGTCATTCTCTTTATGAGCTGACAGTCCACGCCCGGTTGGGTGCGGAGGATCTTAGTAACGCTGGGACTTTCACCATCCCTTTCGTCAATTGTGCTTCAACGGGAAAGGTTCCACCGGCGCCCGAGAATTAATCACTGCAGCATATTAGAACTTGAATAGATCCGCTGTCTGAGGACGAAATATTTCTTTGTTATGGTTCTGCTGAAACTATTCACACGACGAAATATCTTTTCACCGAAAGTAGTTCTTCCATTTTTTATTAAAGGAAACCAAGCATCTACACCAAATCCAAACAAAGGATATCTCATGCAAAAAAAGATTGATTTCTTTGATTCAAATGGTGATGTACAATTCTAAACTGAACTGGAACTTAATCGACAACAAAATCCAGTATTATGCCGGAACTTTTCGACGACACGGCTTGAGAGCATAAAAGTATGACATCGATAATCAATGACTCAGTGCCAAGATGAAAATATACGTCAGAATTTAATTGATGACACTAATCGAGAAGTTATAGCTAAGGAAACTTAAAGTACAGGAAAGATAACTGAATGATAACATTTTTGTTGATTTGTGCAAGGGCTTCCTTATGGGCGACCGGTGCTATATAATGGTTACTAATAACTGGTTTCCTATGGTTCTCGACAATTACAATCTTCCGAGTAGCTCCTACCAGTTTTCTCCATGTTTCTAAATTTCACATGTACAAACTGCTCCATGACTTGAACCTGTGGGATCAATGTATACTCCACGATCTTTCTTCTAGGTGGTAACTACTCTTTTGTAAAAAGGTGTCTCTGACTTCAACCAACCCATTGGACGACTTGATTTTTAAACGATAAATGTCCCTTCCAAAATTGTGCCTCTAGTCTTAATTGATCTATCGGATGAGTTAGTTCTCGAATGGTAAATGTTCCCTCCAAAACTATGGACATTTAGTCTTGTCGATCTTAAATTTCAAAACAACCTATGGACATTCTTTTAATAAATATTGCTAATATTTATATTAGCAACTAACTGTGATCCGTCCCCATACGTGGTATCCATGGGTACCAATGTTAATCAATATATCTCAATCCCCATACTTTTGGGTAAGTTAGCATTCTCGCATTTATACCCACATAATATGTACATGACCATCTGTACCAATCTCATCTCATGTGTTATTTATGGGTTTTGCCTAGATAAGTTATATTTTGGTGTCCAAGTTAGCTTATCGGCAAACCCGATAAAGTGAACAGATTGCATCTCCTCAATTAGCATTTGATCATATACCTTTCGAATCGAAAAGGGAAAACCTTATCTACTTCGTGGGAACAACAATCTCTAATTATATTATTGTAATTTGTTTTGACTTTCTTAGATGACAAACCAACATTAAAAAGAAAATAAAACTATTATTCTCGTAATAGATTAAAAATAATTACCCAATCATTTCTCTTTTCTTGTTTTTCCATTGGACTGCTCTATTTTCATTTACTTTCTCAATAATATACTCATATAAAGTAATCATACTGTACACCACAGCTATCATTCTCTTACTCATCCATAACAAGGGATCCTTTTTACCTAATTTCAATTCAAGGAAATTTTTTACCAAAAAAATTCAAGAAAAATTAATGAATTTTAGAGTCCATTTATTTCGCAAAAAAAAGAATTTTTTCTTAAAAACTCTCTTTTGTTGGTTCCGATTTCGGTTCAGTTTTTCTTTTAGGCTCCGTTCGTTTCGCGGAAAATAACTTCCAGGAAAATATTTTCCGGATTTTCCGATGTTCGGGTGAGCGGAAAATCACGGTCAACGGAAAACATTTTCCGTTAACCGGAAAATTCCTTCTTTGCAGCTTGGAAAATGTTTTCCTCTTTTCAAAAGAGGAAAACATTTTCCAAGCCTCGCCTCTTCTCTTCCTTCGGTTCTTGTTCTCTCTCTCTCTCTTGCTCTCCTTGCTGCGAAGTCGGCTTCGACGACGTCCTTCTCCGAGACCAGCCTCCGCCCTCCCTGGCCGCTCCTGCCCGCCTGCTCCGGCCGGGGCGCCGCCGCCACCGCCGCGCTCCACTTCCCCGGCGGCTCGAAGCCGCTCGGGAGGATCCGGCTCAAGAGGGAGCTCCGCGGCGGCGCCAGGAGGCTCGCGGGGAGATCTGTCACCAGATCCGGCGAGCTTGGGTGAGATCGGCCGAGCCTCGAGCTCGCCGAATCTGGCGGCGGAGCTCGCAGCTCGCCGGATCTGGCGGCGGAGCTCGCGGCTCGCCGGATCTAGGCGAGCTCGAGCTCTGTCGCTAGATCCGGCGAGCTCGGGTGAGATCGGCCGAGCCTCGAGCTCGCCGGATTTGGCGGCGGAGCTCGCGGCTCGCCGGATCCAGGCGAGCTCGAGCTCTGTCGCCAGATCCGGCGAGCTCGGGTGAGATCGGCCGAGCCTCGAGCTCGCCGGAGTGGCCACTGGGTCTTGGTCAGCCGCTGGGCAGCCGGCCATCGTCAGGTAGGAAGGAGGCGGCGGCGGCGGAACGAGGAGCAAGAAGGAGGAGGAAGGAGGCGACGGCGGACGAAGCCGCTCGGGAGGAATTGGGAGGAAGAAGGAGGAGGAAGGAGGAAGGAAAAAAAATAATAAATAATAAAAAATTCTATTTTAAAAATATAAATAATTAAAAAATCATTTTAAAAAATATAAATAAATAAAATAAATTTTTTCGTCAATTAAAAATATTAAAATTCAATTTTTGATAATTCTTTTCAGGAAAATGTTTGAGCTAACGAACAGTGGAAAATATTTTCCACTCAAATTTTAGATTTTGGCCGAACATCGGAAAATAGAGTCATTTTCCTGGAAAATAACTTTCAGGAAAATGTTTTCCGGAAACATGATATTTTCCGTGAAACGAACGGAGCCTTAATCTAATTTCAATTCCACTGCTCCTCCTGAAGCCAGCGGGACTCCTCCGGGCCGCGGTCGGGGTCCCCGGGGACACCGACAGGACACAAGAGGTGGCGTCAGGACTTGGGGATGAGGCAAAAGAAAAAGGGTTTGGGGACTGGAAAGATTGGGGAGGACGGGCGTTTGTGGTGGACCTGATGGTGGGATACGGAGCGGATAAAAAGGTAAGAAAAGAAGGAAAGGAAGTTTTTTTTCGTTTTTTTTTTTTCCTTTCAAAAAAGCTGAAAATTGAAACCAAGCCGAACTAAATCAAACAAGGTTTTCGATTCAGGTTGTATTCGATTCAATTCAAATCACAAAGTGATATGTAGCAAACTCACACTTTAATGGTTTGATTCAGTCTATATTTTCAGAAAATTTTCTAAACCGAATTGTTAACATCTCTAATAAAAAATAGGATTAATACCACGTAAAACTTTAAAATGATACATATGACAAATTTACTACAAACTTAATACATTTATGATAATTTTATCCTCTGTTAATTTATGTTAAATTTTTACTACCAAATTTTTCTAAATTAGATGATACATTGCAGTTAATAAGCATATTAATCCGAGATTTTATCTAGTTTTTTCTCCGTAGCAAAATTTTTGTTTGGACTAGAATCAATCACACCGCACCCAGGAAAAGCGGTGAAGTACGGATTATACTGTTGTCTCTTATCTACTCGATCCATAAATCAGCTTTTGCCTTTTGCAAAACGACAGGCTTGGTTGCGTTCTTTCCCCTCCCATAAAAAACAAAAAGAGGGTCTGCTAACATCATGTGATGTGTTCCTATTGATGTTCATGGTGGATGCCAAGAATTTTTTTTCTCAATAAACTATCGCTTCGAGCTTGAAAGTCGACCGTTTTCTGATTTCTTTGTATGGGTCCCACCTGTTTGCCCACCACGAATACGTCTTGATCCCCCTTAGGCTTTCGAAACTCTCTAAGATCCTATGCAACACAACATGCATATTTTTTTTTTTTGGTGCTTGGAAATTAATAATAAATTCAGGCCCCATTTATTTCGCAGTTAATATAACGATTTTGAAAAATATTTTTCAGAAATATTTATGAAAAGTCTTTTTCATGAAGCTATTTTCAAGAAAAACAATAGTATATATTAGTATTTAGCTCAAAACTGAAAATGAACTACAAAATACTTTTTGCCGTTCGGTATGAAAATTTTAATTTGATTTTCCTCTGTGCACTCCTTTTAATAATATTTTTATTTTTTACTTTATTTTTTTAACATCTATTTTTTTTCTTCTTTATGGCCAGCGAGACTTGACCTTACCAACTTGGTGCTAGGCCATCCTCGCGACATAGGCGGCATCGGCGAGGCTTGCCCTCGCCGGATTTGGTAAGGTTGAGCCTCACTAGCCATGGGCAAGGCTCAACCCTCGTAGCCCACCGCAAGGTTGCCCTCGCAGCCACTAGCGAGGTGGCCGGCAAAGTCAACCTCGACCTCACCAGCTATCGCTTCTGGTCGGTCGCCAAGGTTCAACGATTGTATGGAGAAAGGAGGAGGAGAAGGAAAAAACAAAAACAAAAACAAAATAAATATTAAAAATTTAAAAAATTCAAAAATATTGAAATATTATTAATAGTAGTTTAGTAAGCAAAATCCGGCCAAAATTGATCGGAAATGACTGAATTGGCACAAAGTTAAAATATTTATTATTAAATTGATATCAAAAAAATATTTATTACTAAATTGACACAAATACAAAAAAGTAAACTTCCGCTCCAATCTACCTGTTCTTCTTGTCTCAAAAGTCAACAATATTAAAGAAGCCTATCGGGGTCATCGCACGGTTGTGCACCGCGTTGGGGATTATTCGACGCGTTGGTTATGTGCGAAAAAGGAGTGGAACGGGGCGGGGCCCGCCATCGCTTTTGTCGATTGGTCCCTCCTGTGCCCTCCAAGAATCCATCAATGCAGTAAATAAGAACTTAGAAAAGTTTGACCAAAAAAAGAAAAAAAGAAAAAACTTAGAAAAGATCCACCGTTTATTGACAAAATAATTCATGAGTAGGGTTTCGCCAGAATTATTCTAACAATGAAATATCTTTTAACGAAGATAGTTTTTCGACTTGTATTTAAGGAAATCAAGGTTATGTGTTGATTCCAAACAAAAGACATTTTATGCTAAAGGAGATCGAATTCTTCCATTTAAACAATGCCATACAAGTCCAAACTAAGCGGAAATTTAATTGATGGTTAGTATCACATCAATGATTTCCAACCAACAGAGATCTAATAAAATTGCTGGACAAATGTTTTCCTCACAAAATCAACATGTAAGAACTTATACTACCACATAAGATGTGGCAAATAAGAAGATAGAAAAAAAAATCGATACCTGATCATTCAACGTCGAAATAGTCAATATTCAAACCTCTCATGAATTTTGACTCAAAAAAAAAAAACGTTCATGAATACTCACCAAAGTCTAGATTTTATGCATGAGTGCTGCTGACGGTGGGGGAGTCAATAAGCATAAAAAAAATAAAAAAATAAAAACTATTTTTACGATAAAGCAGGGTGGACATCGCTGTTCGGAAGCTGCTTTTCTTTATGTCACGTCGCAGTCAGATTGGTTTCGGAGGAATCTATTTTGTTGTCCCCGACCGAGTGAGACAAGCATTCTCGAATGTTAGCGCAGGGTATTTAGCAGGGAAAAAGTTGAGGGTTAGCCAAAAACGTGGAGATAAAACTTCTTGGGTACGATTATTATTCTCATTGTCATAGTCAATGTTGTGCAACATCGGAAACACGGCACGAAGAGATCATGAATAGTGCTGGTGGCGAGCGATTAATGATGATCAGAGGAGATTAGGCATTGGAAGAAATCGAATGTATTCATGGGTTCCTTCGCTTTCTTTAGATCCATGCTATTTGTTTTTTTTTGGAGAGATGGGCACGAAATTCAAAGCGGCAAGAATCTGTCATTGGTACTTGAAAAGATCCACCCTTTAATGATGAAATAATTCATGATTAGGTTTTCTCCGAAATTAATTTCCCAACAAAATATCTTTCATTAAAAGTAATTCAAGAAAATTAAGGTTCTGTGCTAACTCTAAGCCGACAATATTTCAAGCGAAAAGAGATGGATTTATTTTATTCAAATTCTAAATCGAGCGGCTTAAAAACATAAAAGATGCAATATTAAGATAGAGACACGTGCTGTGGACAACGTGAATCAGGAGC